>JBAIZL010000002.1:219141103-219246103 GCA_036971475.1 Prosapia bicincta
TATTTTAGTTTTCACTAATATCCCGATTCGAGATGATTAGCCAGTATTTTATAATTTATTTTTTTATAAACTTATATAAAATATAGGACTATAGATTTTTTTACCTTTTTTATGTTACCTTTTGTCAATTATTTGCTCTGTCTCAAATCAAGTTGAAATTAGTTACTGTGTTTTTTTTTTTAAGAAATGGTAGTTTTGTTGAAAAGTACAGTTTTAAACGACATAATAATGACGCCATTACTAATAAAAAATGCGTTAAACTTATCCAAGTTTCTACATTAAGTGTCCAACCCCTGCATAATTCATAAACTGAAAATGTTTTTGGCAATTTTATACAAAGTTCAAAAGTTTGCAACGGTCGTTTGATATTCTCAAAGGAAATAAACTTTTGTTCTTTGAAAAGACGTTTCGTATGCATAATTCATTTTAGGCTTTTTCCTCGGGTTGTAAACTGGGATTTAATATTTTAACAGAGCATTTAGCCAAAACATTGACTGACACCACAATTAACCTACATAGTGTAAAAACTGAATGCGCTTAGAAATTATTACGACACACACGTAGTATGTGCCTGGTTTACTGGCACTATACGTTTTAAAAACATTTCCATAAGAAATAAGTATCATATTTAAGCTTTAAAATATCTATAGATAAATATGAAGCCAATGACGTAACGTTCATAATATCTCATCCAGATTTAAGTTAAATCAAATACAAAACGTCTGAGTTAATGTTCATTTGCTTTTTTTAAAGCTAGGTTTACAGAAACAAAAATTTCTGTTGAAGTTCTGCTATCAGACACATAATTTCACCCGTTTCAGAGCAGGTTAACGTCAGATATGCGACCTCAACAAACAATGACGTAGTACTTTATGCCATACTTTAACAGCACACTATGTGTGTTATGGTATGTACCTTTCAACTAACGACCATCGATAAATAATATGGAAGCAATAGCTTGCGTACGTAAAATAGTGCAGGGATTATAAGATTTGCTTCTGATAGAGCGATGAAAGCCTGTTGCATCATAGAACATATAAACCGTAACTCTGTGCCCTTAAAGCCGCTTATAGGAGTATTTTGCTTCACGTTATGAAGCCGTAGGTTATGTAGAATAGAATGCACGATTCACGCGAGGAATATCGACTGGCAATGATTCTCAACAAAGCTGCGTACCTTGTAGCATAGTCTAATTATTATTCTTTGTTCGAAGCATTTTTTTGTTTATATAAAGATTTCCCAGCAGTACATTAAACCGTAACGTTAATTAATCAAGTATGATACACAATATCAAGAGCACAATGGTACAATATATTACAATAAAAATATTGAAAAGAACCCCAATACCACAAAAATAATCAAAAATAACAAATAAGACAAGTTACTTAAGATTAAACCCTCTTAAAGGGTTTAATCTTAAGTAACTTGTCTTATTTGTTATTTTTGATTATTTTTGTGGTATTGGGGTTCTTTTCAATATTTTTATTATAATCAAGTATGAAACAATAGTAATTGTTTTTTACGCATAATAAAATAGAAATATAACTCGGGACTTGAGCTTTCACCTAATTGCACGTATAGTCATGACTACGCGTTAAGTTATAAACAGTGTTTTCCAGACTTTATCCCTTGTGTTACACTAACTGTAGTCGTTCTGATATATCCGTTGTGTCCTTTGCTCATGTTATTTTATAACATTGACACTCAATAACAAAAATATGCAATCTTTATGCAACAGAATAATTTACATTAGAATATTATTTCAATATATAACCTATGTTTTAAAAAAATCAAATATGTTTTTTGAAATAATTTAGTGTAATAAATTCCTAATAAATGGTGAATATATTTAGATCTTTAAAAAACATAAGTTTCCCTTCCACTAACCTTTGTTTTAGATTAATATCATTAAAGCTTGACTTAAATGAAAACCTTAAAGTTATATAAAAAAATCATTCTTTTACTGCGTTGAACTAAATGAGTATTAAAAACGTAATTAAAAGAGCCACGTCTCCGAATAAAGCTTCATTATTTGTTTTTAAATAATATACTTCAGTTAATGTTAGTTCTTTTAATTTTGTAAGTATTTCCTAGCAAATATTTTTCAGTTACCTTTATCCCTTACCGAATACTTCGTCATAGTAGATATTATGATATAGTATATATTATTCGATATAGTAAATATTATGTACGCTTTCATCCCCATTTCAAAGGGAGTTTTTCACTGATAGATATTTTCCCTTTTGTATTCACCCTTTTTATTGGATTGTATTTATTTTTTTCACATGTTGGTAATAATAATGTTTACTTTTTAATTAATTACTATACTTTTAAAAATTTAGTATGCTCATAATAAATTTGCTTATTATATTTGAATGTTGGTAAGTGCATTAACTTATTTAATTGTTTTATTTGTCAATAAAATTACCTTATACTCAAAATATAAACATTTATAATGTCAGCAAATCATATTTATTACATTTAATCATCAACATAATTGATTTTAAGAGAACGTGCGTTTAAATTATATATTTTAAAAAAATACAATATAGTTGTAAGCCCTACACACAGTATAGCTTGTGAATAGGGTGGGGGGGGTAGTGAAATAGTGAAGCTAGGATCTCTTCTGGCCTATTCGTCTTGGATATACTTCGTTTGCGTCCATGCGTATTTTTTTTTTTTTTAAGCACCATATCTGAGTAAGGGACGACATATTAACAAAAGGACGAATTTAGATTAGAGGACAACAAACCCATCACGGGAGAGGGAGGAAGGTTCTGTCATTGACCCATGAAACCAGAAAAAGAGTTAAATATTGGTACTTCTTTGTTATCATTACATACAAACATACCTAAGAAGGGGAAAGGGTGCGGGACTCAAGCAACAAGCAATCTATTATTGTAGCGCTAAAAGGGGAGGACTCAGAAACACCCCTATTTTAAACCACTGCTTGCGCTAGACCCAGATAGCTTGGTCTCTACTCATGGTCAAATTTTTGGCACGACAGCAGAATACAGATTCAAAAGATTAACATAATAGATAAAGGTACTATTTCCAGGCGGCAGTCCCAAGAATCAGTATCGGACTACCGGTTAGCGCTGCCAGCTCGTGTTTGTTGTTCTTGTTGTTGTTGTCGTCGTAATGGACTCCTTTACCCATGAAATTGACGAGTTTCTAGTAGAACTAATAGCTAAAAATTGACTAGCTTTGATATTCAAAACACTTTCGAAATGCTCAACTGTTCGCTCTTGATTAACTACTGCACGTGACAGTCGTTGCCGAGTCACGCTGTATCAGAATGGTTGTGGCAGCGCGCCCAGCAGAGGTGCGCGCATTAGGATAGTAAGGCACGGACACCCAATACGGCTCGGACGGGATTTTTAAAGTTAAGTACGCCTACTAGACGATAACTCCGGCCATCCACACATTTAATTGGTGTGTGTCTGTATTTTACATTGTTTTATTTCAGCTGATGAATATTTAGTTTCCGATATTAGCTGTACATTTATTGACCTATATGTGCTGATGAATCATTAGTTTCACATATTTGTTGTAAATATTCTTACTTAAGCAGATGAGTTTTTAGAACTTTTAATTACGCTAAACACACTATTTGTTCTTTATAAACACTTTGAAGTCCAACTGGGTTTTACAAGCTAAACAATACACAAAGTTTTCCAGAATGTGGGCAAACGTAAATGTTTCGTTTTAAGGGGATGAGTCATCCGTTTGGGAATGTCCTGATATTCTTCCTCTCCGACTTTTTGAAACGGCGGATCGTGCAGAGACACTGTGCGGCCGGTCGTACCGACATAGTGAGCGCATAAACATTTTATTAAAGAATATTAATTTTTTTAAATTGCTGTGACGACTGCCCGTTCGTAGCGTACAGCCTTAGTGTGCGCGTAACTAATCATAGGCATAATCGCACTAAAGAAAATGATGATCTATAGAATATTATTCTAACAATATAGATATCTGATGAAATGGGGAAACCTGATAGCTATGCATTTACCTTATCAACCATCTTACTCTAATTTTTTTTATTATTCTAATATAGATTCAAGTCAAATTAGTTGGTTTGGTCAAATGGAACAAACTAAACCTTTAATTTATAGCTACACATCCAAGTTGAAGGTTGGTATAATGTGTCAGAGAAGTTTTTAATATTGCAAGGATATTCAGTCTGCGCAAAGAAACGTGTGTATGTTTAGTTTCGGAAAAGCAGTCAAAACTACAATATTTGTTGAGTATTGTCTTGTCCCAAGGGCGGGACGGTCATACAGTAAGGTTTCCAGATACGTATCTACTTGCACTACTGGTCGTGGCACAAACGCCCACTTTCTAGGCCTGATGCTAGTCACCCGAGGTTTGGTTTCGTGGTGGCAATAGTTTCAATATGCTTGACTATATATTCACCATATTACATGGATGTACATAGGGGCTAGATCGCGAGACTAGTACTCTTGTCGTCATTCCCTTTCTTACCCCAAGCTTATTCTTCCAAATTTCTTTCCTTGTTCAAAGGATTTCCCCAACTATAATTTTCAGCATTAACAAGAGCTAGATAGCCTGTGTAGTGACGACGCAAAGTCCATGTTGTATTTCTACTCAAGTGGTACTATAATGTTACTTAAAAAATTAAAACATTCCCGCCGCAACGGAATACTCGAGTGTTTATTAAATTCATTTTTGCTTCTGGAAGTTTTAAACTCACTATTACAGTAACATTTAAATTGTTCGAAATCATAGACTAAAGGCCTGGCTTTAGGTAAGTTATCCTATCTATTAATTAGTCAAGTTACCTATTTATTTCTTATTTTACTGGAAGAGGAATAGTAGCAGCCAGCCAGTATATATATATATATATATATATATATATATATATATATATATATATATATATAGGCATAGTAAGTTATTATTTAAATACTTTTGTTCAATAAAGCCCTAAGATACATCCATCACTTGAACCTGTATGAGTATGAATTATGAACTAGGATAGTTAGCAGTTGAAGAACATTAAAAAATCTACGTCACAGTATTTGCCTATGTTTTAAAAATTTAGAAAAACCTTTATAAATTATCGTCTACATACAAGGAATATTCAATAGCATGGTTCTCCTAAGATTGAATAAAAAGTATGGTGCCCATGTTTGTAGCTTTCCAAAACCATTTGTATGTAATGAAAAAAATGGAAGTGCTGCTTATAGAGAGAAAAATCATATATTGTGCTCTTAAATTGTGCAATAACATCATTTGTTCCTAGGATCTTTATTCCTAGGACATACATTCTGGAATTGTATGCTGCCCGTGTTTGTAGCTTCCTATATACACTTGTGTATAATGGAAAAAATAAAACGTCTTGACGCATAGTTTTCGAGTTATGGTTTAGGTTGTCTCCTTTAAGATATTATGTTTAATCCGGTATTTTTGGTTTGATGCGGCTCTGTATAGAAGTAGTTACAAATGTGACTCAGGAATCATAATATGCCTGCACTTTTCCAATTATATGATTACTACATGAAAGTATCTCCATCTTTAATCCATAATAATTCCGTCAGTTCATATGACTTAAGTTAAAACGCATAGACAATTCTGTGTGTTGCCCAGAATTTTTTTTAACTCCGTGCTGGGAAAATCCGTCTCCCTATCTTATCTCCACTTATTGTTGCCACCCCATGATACCCAATATATATATTGAGGCCTTCCCCTTACAAAAAGATAAGATGTTTTTGTTTTAAATTAATTTTATAAAATAGATTGTGTTTTAATTTATTGCAACTTCCATATTACTATTATAAATGAAGTAAATTAAAAATCAGTATTTTCTAAGTATATATTTAGATTTGAATGCTTGTAAGGTTTGTATCTCACAACAACATTTATACTACTATGTAATAAATATAATCCACTTCTTTTATTGGAAGCTATAGCATAAACAACATTCCCACGTTAAGTGAAACAATTCCTGAAAACAAAGCTTGAAACATTTTAAACAATACCGGACAAACGTTCCGCCATTAGGTAAACACTTCACTGACAACAGGTAAATATCCTTCCTTCCAACAGAGAGAGCATTGTCACTTTGCTAACTCCATAGTTGGGGTGTGTAACATGTCCTAAATATAACTTGTAGAAGATATAGACTTTTACATCGTTATATAGTGGAGGCCATAAACATACAATGACACTGGACTCTTTTTATGTAGTTTATGAGTAAAGGAAGAAGATAATAACAAAGTATAAAATAATTAGATCTTTTTTTATTTCTAATTGAAGACATCGAAAATAACAAATAAGAAAGTATGACTTTAATTTTTGACATAAAACAATTTTAAATTATGCACATTGGTTAGGTTTTTATACTATGTTATTTTTCAATGTTATCATTATGTTAAATCTATTTTCTCTATTTTAATTTTAATAATACTCATATCGATATTAAGAATAGCATCCTATATAGTAAATGTATTAGAATTACTACATAGATAAAAATATTTTTCCCTTTTAGATGTAAAAAAAACAAAATAAAAACAAAAATAAAATAAATCTTGATAATTTATCTATTAAAAAATTACTTCAATGAATAAACACGACAGGGCAAAACTTTATTTCTTCATATGATGCCATTTAATGTATTGCATTTTATGCAAACGTTTTGTGAACTATTTACCATTGTGGTAACTCTCTGTTTCTTATTCCTATGGGATTGAATTATATAGGCCTAACTGTTTATATACTTTCATAGCAGTGTGGAGGGCAAAACAATATAAGCAGCGTAAACATTTAGCAAGATAACAAGATATTGTATCTCGAATATATGAGTATATCGTCAATTCCTAAATAATAAACGAAAATTTTCTAGCTCCGCATGGTGGTATTAGTTCCAATAGGATGATTATAGAAAAGTAGCTCAACCAAAAACTTGTGGTAAAAATGAGGCCCATCTTGTTTTGTTACACGAGCAATGATCACCTCACGTTCTGAGAACTGTGTATATGTGTGTAACGGACTAAGTTTTTCTGATTGTGTCTATACCTCTTCCCTTGGTTTTGGGTTGGATCCACTACACAATTTTACTTATTTTGTGGCCCTTGCATATGATCACATAAAATAGGACCACAATCTTCGAACGGTTATAAAAAGTGGTCACTGAGATTTTGTAACATACAAACAGCTTTTGTGCGGAAGCCTAAACAGTGGATCTTGGGTTGTTGTAGGAGGGAAAAGTCTCAGCGGCGCGGCTTGGGAAACTTCGCAAACCGGAACCGTCACTATCGACAGAATGCCCATCGCCTGGATGTCCTCGGTAAAGTATCTTGGCGTCATCCTCGACAAGAGACTATCCTTCTCCCAACAGGCTTTCTCAGTCCTCAACAAAGCCAGGGGCATCCGCTTCCGTCTTTTCCCCCTCCTCTCCAAACGATGTCCCCTTGCTATAAAAACCAAACTCCTCCTGTTCCTCATGTTGATTCGACCGGTCCTTACCTATGCCTCCCGCGTTTATTGGTGGCAAATTCTAAAGACGTCCTACCGGAAAAACCTCCAATCCATCCAATCCCGTACCTTACGTTCAATTTCCGGCAGCCCCTGGTTTTTTTCCAACAGCACAATCAGAAACTCCTTCCGCACCCCATCCCTGGCGACTTCGTCCGTTCCCTCTCGGCAGGCCTCTTCGGCAGAGCCGAGAGTTCAGCCTACCCTCACATCCGCGACCTCAGTGACAACACTGGACCCCCTCCTACATTCCGACTGCGTCCTAAAGTGCTGTTGGACGATCTATAGCACCCCCAAACCAGCTCCCCCTCCCCCACGGTGCATCATTTAATTAATGATACTGATAGATTAAGCGTAAAGATATTTTCGCTTTAAGTGATACGCCAACAGACAATTTAATATTTGATGTTTCTTTCAAATATTGTTTAGTATAGGTTACCACTGCCGTAGGATAAGTGAATAGCCTGTAGTTCTGAAGAAACGATGTTAGATATAAGTGATTCAAGAAGTAACATAAGTAAACCATATTAGTATTTAAGGTAATATTGTCATGTATTTTTAAGTGATTTATGTTGGCATAAGTACTTTCTATTTTAATTTTAAGCCAATGCAAGCCCTGTTAGTCTTAAGTCACTGTTCATGTTAGTTTTTAAGTTTACATATTAGATTTAAGTATGTAAACTTTGTTATTGAGATTTTCCCATAGAAATATGCAATGCCTGCCAAGAACATCTAGCAAAAACGTCATTATCCTAACAAAAATAGCTCACCGTGCTACCAACACAAACCTCCGTCCTTTCATCAAACAGTCAGCAAAAAAATAGTACTGATACCAACAGCCAGTGTTAAACAACAGACGCTGCAGACCTACGGGGGCCACCAAACCTCCCTCTTCCTAATGACTGGGAAACTTCGAGTCATATTCACTCTTATTTGATTGCCAAAGCTATGGCACCTTAGGACCCAGACAATTGTTTCTCCAGAGCTTCTGTAACATAAGTATCGTTGGACACAATACAATTTCCATCAGTACACTTTACAAAATGCCATTTGTATGTTCTTAGTACTCCTTTATGCACCGACTTTGACGGATTAGAACATTGTTGTTTTTACACATTTTTTGGTTTAACCATTTAACTGGTGTTTGCTTTCATATTATCTACAGTTCTAAGTTTCATATTTTAAATTAACATATTTCTGTATGCCGACCATTAGAATTATAATGGCTTTGGGTTTTCATAATTGTTAAGCCCATAGGTAACATCATTGTATTTGAATTTTGCAAATAGAAAAACAATATTTTATTCTGAAAAAACTCTAAAAATAATCGATATTCTTGGATTGTTTAAAATTTTTATTATTACCAATTTATAGAAATATAATTTACAACCGACTTCATTGCTTGGTTTTTGCCATTAAACTAAAATTTTATATTGCAACTTGGATACTATTGCAGCTTTTTAATTTTTGTTTAATAAATGATTAACCAAAAGTAGTAGAGATATCTACTACTTAATGATCCAGTTAATGGATGAAAATATTTTAATCCTATATGAAGAACTATTATTTGTATCTCAAAATTGCTTAAAGGGATTTTCCTTTAGTTTTAGACAATTGTCGTTTCTAATGAGTTCGAAATTAACTTGGCCTATGTAGCATCCTAGCCTAAAATTTCGACGGTTCTAAGTTTTATATTTTAAATTACCATATTTCTGTATTCCTACAATTTGAATTATGATTGGTTTTCATAATTGTTAGGCCTATAGGAAACAATTCCATTTTTTTGCATTTTGCTAAAGCGTGAATATTTAAGAAAAAAGATATTTTAGGCGTATTTTGGTTTTTGCAATAAAACTAAAATTTTATATTGCCACTAGGATCCGATTGAAATTTTTGAATTTTTTTAATCAATGACTAAGTGATGCCCAATAGTTTTAAAATTGTATTGAAATTATTTATTTTTTAAAATCCAAACCATAAACCTACAGTTTTTTAATCAATGCAAGATCTAAGAATCCAATTATACTTTCAAGAATTTCAAGTAAACCCTATTCTTCAAGTTTTTTGTACTTAAATTACTATTAAATGTTTTACGATACTTAAAGAAACAAAATTTCGTTGTATAAAATTTGAATCTGCTTGGAACTGACATTCGTACCTCCTCTTTACCGCTCCGAATCCATGTGTTCAGTAGCGCTATATTGACACATATATCTTTGTGATTCAGTACTGACAAGTTCCTTTTGGTCTTAGTACTTCTGAATGAACTGTTTATTTTTCGCCCGTAATGGAAACGCTAAGAACGCCGTAAAGCTCTTTTTTTAGTAATTTTGTACTGGGCCTCGTAAAACCATTTCCTTGCAAATTGTTCCCTGTAAGCGGCTTTGTTCGTATGTTACTCCTCCCGCTTCGGTTCAGGGTGTTTTCTTGCTAGGGTCATTTTCTTCCCATCAGTTCTAAATACATTTAACAACACTACGATAGGTTTAAAAACGACAAACTACAAATAGTAAGAGCACAACTTTTGGACATATAGTTAATAATAAATCTATAATGTTGCGTAGACTCTTTTAAGCATTCTACTAAATTCTTATTAGATATTACTTCAAATTAAACAGAAATAAATTCATAAATACCATCGCTAATTTGGTTTTTCATAGAATTTAAATTAAATTATCTTTTTAACAATTATTAACTATACTAATTAACATATATCGAGACATAAAAACCTTTGTCTATGTCTGAACTTACGTTATGCTTGGATTAGTACAATGATAGTACCTATGAGCTTATGATGTAACTCTTTTATGTAACAAGTTTATGGTTCACATTTTTGATTAGACACATCTGCCAATTTGAGCCTCGCCATTTGAGACCTAAACTAAGCGCTACTGAAGGCATGTGTTTGTATATGATATATGTTCTAACACTCTAGTTCACTCTAGTAAGCCATACATAACTATAAAGAAATATATTCTTACTTCAGATTTATGTATAATGAAAACAAATACAATAAGGTAGTTTAAAATCTAAAGTAGCATTTAATAATGTACTGCAAAATCCTAAACTCAATTGAGCAGCCATCTGGCATTTTCACTTTGAAACTCTACTGAGTTAAAGAAGTAAATCTAAGTAAAGTCAAAACCCATACAATGGAGGGAACTTTTGAAAGTTACAGAAGTCCACGAACTTTGTAGACGAACACAATACAAGCCTCGTGCCGGAGAAAAGCTTTTATAGGGCAACAAAGGCCAGAAGAAATAAAACACGTGTCAGGAACCTGTTTATCGGTTAGAATAGGAGGTTGTAGACAGTTTCAAAAGTGGATGTTTGATTGTCCAACATTGTGTACTATTAATTTAGTTGATTTATTACTGAATAAATAGTTTATTTATAAATGTTACATGTACAATACACCTACATAAACTGGAGATTAAATGTTTTGTGTTCTATATTATTTAGCAAATTTTCATTTATTTGGTTAATGTAGTATGAACGCTTGAATTCATAATTCTCCTGTCATTAAATGGTTTTATATAAAAAGATCTATGTTGCTTGAATTTTTGTAAATGTAGAATAATTGCATTAGAAAACCTAAAATTATCATAACGTAAATAGCAAATGGAAATGCAGTAAATCTAACATAAACAAACATTTCTAGAGCTTTCAACACAACGCCATCTACTGTAGGTTTAGTCTGACCACCATTCCGCCTACACGGCCAAACACACTCGCCTCTTTTATACCCAACTACGATAGCAAGCTACACAGTCCTCTGTGGCCATCTAGTATGTTCGCTTTTTTAAAATCGTTTTTTTTTTTTTTAATTGCGTAGGGTTCTTGATGAAGAGTGTGACGTAACAACATAAAACTTCCAAACACTCTCTGTTATGTGTCTGGTAGGTTGACTTTAAATATCAAAAAAATATTTTTTTCATTTATTACAAACAACGTCAATAATTTCATTTTGAGTGTAAGGTTGGAAGCCCTAATATGGATTGCTTACGGTATATATATATATATAAATATATATATATATATATATATATATATATATATATATATATATATACATATATATATCTATAAATATAAATATATATATATATATTTATAAATATATATATATATATATATATATATATATATATATATATATACATATATATCTATAAATATATATATATATATATATATATATATATATATATATATATATATATATATAAATATCACAATATGCATTCTTGTGTATTAATAAAGAACTAATTCAAAATACAAATTAAGAATTATAATTGAATTTACAATTCAAAGTTTTTCGTTTGCCAACAGTACCAACATCATCAGGAATATTAAATAATTAGAATTACATATGTGCAAATTAGAGCAAATAAATAGCTATGCCAAAACAATTACAGTTTTGTTAAACTTTTATTTTGATTAATTCAATTATAATTATTGTATTTGTATTTTGACGTAGTTCTTTATATATATATATATATATATATATATATATATATATATATATCACTTTCTATGAAAGTTGATTTAATTTTCTAAAACCAATATATAATGTAGCCAGACCTACAGGTTACTAAATAGTTTAAGCAAGCATAATAATTTTTATGATCGTCATATTTTTTATACTGGTATTAAATAAGGTATAATTAACGTTTAAATGCATTAGGATGATTTATTGATAAATCATCGATTTATTTACTACTAATTTCAATTTAAAGGTGGGATATTTATGCTTTTGTTTATACAACGTATTAAAGTACAGTGTTAGTTACTTTTACTCTCATGTTTCATTTATTTGGAACATTTTTATATTTGGCACGATCTATAAAACAGATCCCATTTCTCTTTATTACTTTACTTAATTACAAGAAGCACTTTTTACTAATTCCTTATAAAAAAATAATTACTAAAATTCTTTATAATTTATTTATAGTTTTCTGATAATTCCTCAAAAATAACCTTCTTTTAAAACAAACTAATCACTTGCAAGCTGCAAGTGGCCCCTGAAACTCAAAACCTAGACTTTGTTTCCCAGATGAACTTACTTTTGAATAACGAGGATTTTTTCCTCCCCATTCTGCTGGTATAGTCATTCACAGTTGAACTCTTTACATATTAGAACGAATAACGTTCGGCCCACAGTGTTTTGACTTTTTTTTATTTTCATGTCGTTACATCTAAATTTTGTGAGATACTTGACCTCTCCGATAAAAAATTTTCCCTTACACTTGTTTCATAATTATTTTAACCTTAGAAATATTCTCCAACTTTATATTTGCCTACATCGTATCCAAGACTAATCTACAACATTAACCTGGCATTGGTTATGCTTCCTTCGTCAGTTTTAATTATACTTGCTTTGTCAGCTCATTCATAAAACTAACTTATTACTAGGAACATTAACTAATAACTTTATAATATTCCTCACATACTTATGTCCTAACATATATAGGCCTTATACATACACACACACACACACACACACACACACACATATATATATATATATCCCTTACACATACACACACACACATATATATATATATATATATATATATATAGGCCTTATACATACACACAAACACACACACACACACACATATATATATATATATATATATATATATATATAGGCCTTATACATACACACACACACACACACATATATATATATATATATATATATATATATATATGTATATATAGGCCTTATACACACACACACACACACACACATATATATATATATATATATATATATATATTGCAATATGTATTCTTGTGTATTAACAAAGAACTAATCATCAAATTATAAATACAAGAATTATAATTGAATTTACAATTCAAAACTTTTCGTTGGCTAACAGTACCAACATCATCAGGAATATTAAATGATATTAGATGATGTTGGTACTGTTAGCCAACAAAAAGCCTTGAAAATGTAAATTCAATTATATTTCTTGTATTTGTATTTCTATTTATATATATATATATATATATATATATATATATATATATATATATATATACGACTATTTCATCCCGTAGAGTCGATTCCTACCATTTAATCTGTAAATTAAGCGGGATTAGGGAGTGAATATTCTCATCAGCTCGCTTCATTAATTGACTCTCCAAGGCGTTGTGTAGTCTGTTGCGAGTATTATAGTGATTGCATTTAATCCCACAACACTACACACGCCATACGTCACAGAAATGCTTTGTAACCTCTGTTACTAATCGCTTATAAAGTAGCTCCATCGTCCAGAAACTAATAATGCAGTGCAATAAATCTATTTATATATTATCATGATATTTTGCATGGGTAGATCAAGTGGGGCTAAATACAAAGGGGTGTGATTATGTAGATGTAAAGGAGTGAGATAAGTATATATATATATATATATATATATATATATATATATATATATATATATATAATTAGTGCAGAAAGGAAGCTAGTAAATTATTATGTTATTATTAACTATTTGGCCATTTATCAGTATCTAAAGGATATTATATTTTGAAAACAACCCCCACATTTTTAGTAATTTCTTATTAGGCTAAATTTAATGTTTTTATCAAATCAAGACTTCTGCAGACGTGGCTATGAGAGTTTTCACTACTTTTGTCACAATTTCTTTAGTACCATAACCTAACATTTTTTATAATTATCTTCGCTTGTATGTTATGTTCGAACTTACAACTTAGTTACAGATAGATATATTACCGCACTGGAACTATTTTAGAATAATTCAAGCCTTTCGAAATGATTTGTTTAAAACTAGTATTTACAAATAGAAATACAAGCAGTTAGTCGGGAGTCTCATCTTTCAATGTACCTTACCTAATACATTTTTAAATAAATAGGCCATTTAGTTTGGCATATAAAACTTTGAATTGACTTAACCGCAGAAGTTTTGTTCCTTACATGTATCTGTCGGTGTTAGAAGCTTTTTGGCCCTCGAAGATTATTATTTTACCTTACATATGCAGTGACTGCGCAAGTACTTTGGCATATGTTAAGCATATTTAAGGCTGCAAAAATTAGAAGTACAGTTTGTAGGATAATACGGACAAGATAGAAGATAGAGTTGGAATGCGAACACTGCATTTAATAAATTTTTGAGTAATTATATGAAATAATGAAAGAGAGGGTTGTGAAACTATTGCGTATTTTGTTGTACACAAGGTGGAATTTGAATCATTTGTCTATATAGGTTCGTTCTGCAGCGTGAAGTCCATTATTGTTATTAGAGTTATATAATATTTGTTGCTTTGTTTATATGTTAGTGTAGTTTCGTGTTGTAAAAACGTCCTGCTCAGCAGTAGTTTATTGTGAGTTACGGCTTTAAGTGCTTTTATATGCTTTTACATCCTCCTTTTTGGAATGTGCCGAGAAGAGCCATGGGCATTTAATTATTGGATTATTAGTGATTTGACGATAGAAAATAACATTAATGACCATTAGGCTATATTAGTGTGTAGCTAATTAATGCACTTACTATATAGGAACAAAATAAAGGAACTTAAAATAAACTTCACAAATCTCATTCTAACCGCAAGAGTTTTTATTAATCGTGCACACGTTTAGCTTATAATGCATACATCCTTACAGACGACTAAAATAAAGATCAGACAAAATACATTAGTCTAAATAAAATGAATACTAAAAAAAAATATTTAAAAGAAATGATAAATTTAGTAAAATAAATTTATATGTTAATTCCAATAAAGTAATCGTCCTTATTGATGTTGTTTGTTAGTTAACTATTACTATAAATACGAGCATATCATGTTTACGTTTGGCGCAAACAACGTATTATACTTTACTTCAGTACTCATTGTTCAGTTAAGAAGCTAATACAATTAATTATTGTTATATCCAGAGAGCTTCGAAACACGACAGGATTATTCTAATGCAAGACATTGTAGCCCAATTGTAAACAGCTGTGATTTGACGGGGTTAATTCTTGTAGAACGCCAGAAAAGATGATTGATGAGGCTAGGGGAGGCGATTCAACCAAAACACAGAGAGAAACATTAATGTAAGCCAGTGACGTCACACCGGATATGCTGTCCGTCACGTACAGTATTTCCGTCTGTTTTTTGTCAGATTTGGTTTGACAGCTGAAGTGTACAAATTGGAAACAATACATTGAGACAAATGTATGTTGTACAGCATTGCTTTCAATACTGGGCTTTCTGTTCAGTGGAAATATTGTTGTAAAATTGAATTCATATTATTTGATTGGTTTGTTTTATTTAATGTAGCTTTTATATAGGCTCACCTGTCTTTAAATATTTGTATTCAATAAATACATTGATATGCAATAGGCTATGTTAAAAGAAACTACGTCAATAAATTTATAGTTACAAAGATTCATTATATATTATAAAGATTTTAATGCTTACGATTTTATACAAACTATAAGCAAATAACTATAAGAATGCATTTTATCTCATTCCAAATTTTGTTTCCCAGGTCATTAAATTCACCGTAAAGGGTTAAACTGTTCCTATCTTCTGCGCATATCCAGAAAATTACAGGAGGCACTTTATTCAATATATTACGTTTACGTATGAATAGTTTAGCGAGGTATCTGCGGTTTACATACTCCATATGATTTATTTATCAAGAAGGCTTTAACATATAAATAATAAATTTAATTGATGGCTTTTGACGAGACTTACTTATTTATGTGGTGGTTATCATTTGAAGAAAATAGAAGTTAGAAGACAATGCACCTTTCATACCTGTTTGCTCTTGTGCATTGCTTTCCTTCATGCTATCTATCGCAGACCTTCCACCAAATAGTCCCTCTTCACCTTCTTCAATTGGCCTGTTCTTCCGATACCTTCACTTTTCTCGCTTCGAAATTGTTTGCTCCTAATTTTTCTTGACCTTCGCAACCCCACGACAACAATGTAACACAATCCACGGGGAATACCTTTATGTCTAAACATTCGGGCTTTACAAATAATTCAATTTATTCTATTAAAGCGCGAAACTAATTGTAAATGTAGATTTAAAGGGCCGTACTATTTTTATTGACTCTATTGTGTTTTTCAACATCATTAGATCCTGATTTGTTTCAGACTTGCCGCAGTTAGCTTTACCATGAGTTATTCGATAACGAAGTCAGGTATTTAAACAGGTTTAGGAAGCATAGATATAATAATATACCAGTACTAGATTCTAGGAGCTCCCAAGGTGGTTTAAAAACCAAATGTGTCTGGAAACAGAATATCGACATAATGAAATATCATAAAATATTAATAAAGCGGCTTGCAAATTAATAGTAGACGAAGTGACCAGTTGCTTAAGGTGTAACGCTCTGAGCTGACTTTTGTTTTTATCTAGTAACTGTTGTTGTTATTGTTCATAAACCAAATTACAAATTATCAATCACCACACAAAATCTAATCTTGAATCGTATAAATTATCCACATGCAAAAAACTGAAGACTACCCTCCTAGGTTACCTATGTGCAGTTCCCTCAAATCATACGCAGCTAAGAAATCTATTCGGTATTTGGTATCCTTTCACGTCATAATAGTGTTTTATTTATAATCCCCCAGAGAGTTAGAGCACTTATGGCTATTTAGAGACTTGTGGTATGTTTGAGACTTGCGTTCATCGTTTGAGGTGGTATTTATGACGACCCGCCAACCTTTCTTTATATATACCTCTATATTTTTCAGAAGTAACTGAAACGCGCTTGTCTATTGTTTAATATAATGTACACATACAGTATAATAATGAAAAATGTGTTTGAATAAAATATATACTCGTTTGAAAGTAATTATTCAATAAACAAATTGTACTTTAAAATATATATAGTCGTAAGTTTGCTACTACTATTATATGAGGTTTTGCACCACTAATGTATGTCATTTAGATGCAAGATTTTTATTCTGGAAGAGAATTTTTTTCCCATTAGAGTGAGGTCGGAAATATTGGATTTGGGTTTTTGCACGAAATTTGTAATTTAGCAAACTAATCTACCAAGTAAAATGATTTTTCTACTGAATCTGTGGGTATACGTAGTTAATTTATCTAATTGACAGAATTTTAACATTTTAACATCTACATTTTAAACATCAAACTAGTAACGTTCATTTAATGTAGTTATTCTAAAACCGTATAGGCCTATGTTTTCTCTATTTCAATGAACTTAATATGGATATGGAGTTACGTTACTAGGAGGCTCGACGCCAAATGGCTCAGCAGCCAAGTGCGGACATTTGCTAAAGTAAAAGTAAAGTAAGTACATCTTTTCCCATGGTTAACGTTTTCCATTTAGTTACATTTAATTGTGTAAGTTACATGAACCTTTAGTTCAAGTAAGTGAAAAACAATTTATATGTAACAAATCTCCTGTAACAAATCGTTTAATTACAGTAAAAGATTATTCAAATGTATTAATTTAAAGAAAAAAATTTTTTTTCATTGAGACCTTCTTTTTTCGTAGATGTTACAACATGCTTTTATAGGTAGTTCAATTTTTCCTATTAAAATATATGATTAAATTCGTGGCAAAGTTTATTATATAAAGCGTAAAAAGTTTACTCACAAGGAAAAGTTTATTTGTGCCAGGAAAGAACAGCTTTTATCTTTAAAAGGAATTATCGACTTTAGGTATCTCTTCTTCCCTTTTTCTCCCTCTTACATGACTATTTTTCTACTCTCGATATTTCTGCTTCTCTTTTTTATATAAGATTTTAAAATGTTTCTATTATTATGAGATGCATGACTACATTGCTCTTAGAATATTACCAATTGCAGCAATTTTCAAGCCATGATTAAATTACTTGAAATACAATTATATTGTTCGCGTTATTATTAGAATATCTAACGACTGGTCAAACTTATACTTTAAGTAAATTTTTCGAAAGATTATTGAAAGAAAACTTTTTTGATCAAACTAATCTATCTTTTTCATCGTTTAGGTTGATCGCTTTAAGTAGTGAACAAATTTTTTTCTCAGTAAATCTATCAAATATTTATTTAAATTTAAACTTTGAAAAGTCGTTAATTGTTAGGTAAAGGTTTCGCCGATAGAGATTAGTAAAATTCAAATGTTTCTATTATTTTCTCAAAAACATTTATTTCTCTAATGTAAAACAAATTATTTTATTGTTTGCCAAATTGAAACCTAAGGACTTTAACCCTCAAATTAGAAGTTACTGTCTAAATTAACGTAATAACTCTCGCAATTCCCAAAATGCAGAGAGGATTACTTTATTCAATTACTTATTACAGGTGGTCTGAGTTAAACAATAAAAACGTATGAGGTCTCAAATCACGTATTGGATGTACGTTTCCCTATTACGGTACAGCTGTAACGGCACAATATACACACAATGAGAATTCATATTATTAAACCCCATGGGTCTTTAAATATATTTGTTGTGGCGATTTGAAATATTTCTTTGTTTAAATCACATCTGGTATATTATGTCATCAGATCGATATTTTCAATGAATAATACCAAAATATTACGTTTTTGCAATGCTAACGAATACATCCTGCAACGGGATTTTCAAATACATTACGTTTAACAGATAAATCAAACTTTTATCCATTCATTTTTTTTATCTTTGTTGCAGTACAAGCTCTGTTATAACATGACGATAGATTGATTCTGTTCCGAAAATAGCAATTGATGAATGTGTCTAAATGAGGATAGCTTGTGAATTTAATAAAGTAACGAGGTTTTCCGTATTTAAGAATATATGGCATATTGCCCTGTATATATTCTAGCATAACACATGGACGTCCTGTGTATGATGATGGTAATTGCTCTTGTTAATTGCGTCACGTTGATGTTTGTATTGTTCAGGAGGCTATTTGCTCGGGTTAGGATAAAACGAGCCAGGATATTGGCACATCCATGAGATCTCACTCAGCTTTTGGGTTAATATCTTATATGTATTGATCATGTATTTGACAGCTATTAAATATGTGATTTTGTCTATTAACATTAAATGATATCAAGAGAAATTTATTGGTCTCATATTTTGTAGTTTTTTTCATTATTTTATAGTTACCTTGGTTTGTTATTGTAATGACATTCATCCCCTCCTTACAAAAAGTAACCATTGCTGATAAAAATCATATCAACGATGATTATCAATTAATTATTGTTTGTGGTGTGTTATTTTCATGTGATTTTCATCCAAACGTCCTACTACTGTAACATCAGATGTTTCATTTACATTTGGAATATCATAACTGCCTGGTTGTTCGTTAGAGGACTGTTACTCTTCCGTGAGAACTCTCATATAGTCATCACTTTGTAATTAAGTAACATTGCTTGTAACGTGTTATTTCTGCGCAGTATTTTCATGAGCATTTATGCAAAATTTCACCAACATCAGATATTTCATTTACACCTGGGTAATCCCCACCTAATTTGGAATAACCTAACGATTTAGATGTTCGTTAGAAGACTGTTACAAACCCTTGGGGACCCCCATATAGTCATCACTTTGTAACTAAGTAACATTGTTTGTATTTTGTTATTTCTGCGCCGTATTTTCATGAGCATTTAAGCAAAATTTCACCAACATCAGCTATTTCATTTACATTTGGAATAACATAACGGTTTAGATGTTCGTTAGAAGACTGTTACAAACCCTTCAGAACCCCCAAATAGTCATCACTTTGTAACTAAGTAACATTGTCTGTATTTTGTTACTTCTGCGCAGTATTTTCATGTGTGTGTTTGCAAAATTCCACCATTTATACATTAGCAATTTCATTTACAGTAGGAATATCATAATGACCTGATTGTTCGTTTAAGGAATTTTACTACCGCCTAAGAACAACCCTAGGGTCAACACTTTGTAATTAGGTAACATTTTTCAATGGTGTTATTTCTACACATTATTTTCATGAGCATTTAAGCAATATTTCACCAACTATAACATCAACTATTTCATTTACATTTCGAATATCATAATGGCCTGATTATTCCTTAGAGGGTTGTTACTATCTCTTGAGAACCTCCATATAATCCCCACTTTGTAATCGTGTAAATATTGTTCGTATGGTGTGATTTGTATCCAGTATTTTCATGTGTCTTTGTCCAAAACGTCCAGCAAGAGACCAGCATATCATGTGTAATTTTGTACTATAATTATCAATAAACGGTATTTTTTGTCTGTACACGCGGTATTAGTAAAAATATGAATACCGGACGATGCAGAGAATCATTGAGAATATAAAAAAAAAATATAAAACCTTCCGCCCAACCCAAAAGGTAAAACTTGTGTGGAAAATAGTAGTTTATCCTCCCCTCCACGGCATTCCAAAATGTTACAAAATGAATGTTTTGGCTTATTTTGATGTATTAACTCAAAACATGCCACGAAATCTAATTAAACTTGCTGATGAGTCCTAAGTAATTGCAGATATAAAAAATACTTCAAGACATCATTTAAACACACTTTGTGTGGTGTAAGTTTTTTCGTTTTTTCTATACGATAGAAGTAAAAGGAGAGTAAATCTTCAATGGAATATTTTTTGTTTTGATTGTGGATCAGGGTCTGTAATTGTTTGATTTGTCCTTTTGAGTAATATTGCAACTTGTATCGCCAAAAAAATAAGTTGAGTGAGCGAGTTTCATATTTCCATAAGGTTTGTGAGCCGGGTGATACTTGGTGCCGTGGTGCATAAGTACTTCGTTAAAATTGATAATTAGTTCACCGAAGTAGAATAATACTAGTGTGAGAAACGTCAAAGACCGAGAGGCCCAGACTGGAGACGGACGGCGATCGCCGGTTTCAGAAGTGCTCTCGTAAGAGGCAACGGCGGGAAATTTCTTTTGTAAGGGACGGACGACGTAATAGTTCGGAGTCAACAGAAAATTTAATTACGTTTCGATGCAATATGGGAGATATTACGTCAATAAAATAAAGGCTACACGTTACATTGGTAACATTTTATTTGTACTGGGGAGGTGGAAAATTTCCATTTTCCAAAACTTTTAATTTGTGGGGCTTTAGCGAGAGTTTTCATAATTTGTTTCGTATGCCTGATGACTTTCTGCATCTCCCGGTATAATTTTGTTTCACTAAAATCGAACACGTGGGAACGGGAAATTAATATCCAATAAACAATATATATATATATATATATATATATATATATATATATATGTGTGTGTGTGTGTGTGTGTGTGTTGCAACGGACCGGGCCACCACCTACGCGGCGCCGTCAACCCTACCGTTGACCAACACGCGCGCGCAAGTCCGCCCACCAACGCCCATTGCAGAGCAAGAATTTTGAAACGAGCCGCTCGCAGCCAAAACCACGAACGCTGTGCAACGCTCGCCAAAATCTGCCAGAGAACAAGTCACTGGACTTAAAAAAGAAAAAACCTAACTTGCTGCGGATTCTATCCTTAACGGGTAAGTCATCCCGGGGGATGGGTTCTTTTGAAAGACATCTAAACGGCGAAATGACCATATCTGCTGTAGGAGAGTGTAAGAAACTTGTTTAAAATAATACTCAGTTTGTTTGCAAGTTAGTTAAAAAATATTTATTTTTTTTAATTTTAAAAAATTTAAAATTTAATTTTACAATGCACAGTCTGCAATTTATTTGACTTAAAAATATCCTTTGTGTTGGTTCTTAACAGTTAAGAAACCATACTCTGCTTATTTTAGTTGACATTAAAATTTAAATTAAGAATTTACGATTTTAATTTTCTTTCAATCGGAGTATGCCAAAGCGTAAAACTTTGCTCTACTTAACGGTCAATCTTACTTGTCGAAAATACAACCCTTTACTATCTGAAGTTCATTGTTCTTATCTTCAAATTAAAAAATTCTCTTTTCCCTTAAGTGACTTTTTAACAACCCTTTACTGCTTGTCCTAACTTTATTTCAGTATCCCAGGTTCTCAACCTTGCAATTTTAATTGTCAATATTTGGTTTTGTTTACTTAACTTTTTACTGAAAATTTAATTGTTACAAATTACAAATATTCGCTTTAACCCTTTGGATTCAAGCAAAGCCTTACTTTTCAACACACTCCGAAAGATCCCTACTTTTCACATTTTGTTCAATTAGTTAAACTTTCTAAACACACTACTTTATTTATGGCCATATTTTACATAGCCATGTAAATGATAAAAATTTTTTCTATATCTTTATCAATTTTAAATGACCTTTTTAAAATTCAATTTCTATTTACTTTAGCAGGTAAAATTTCAATCAATTTTACCAAACAACCTAAAAACAATTTCATAAATTATATCAGATTATATAAAAACCAATTATGAAGCCCATACTGAAACAAAAATTATATATAAAACATATAGCCATATCTCCTACAAGATGATCAAAATATTTACTGAACAACAAATTATACTTTATAAAAATTGTTAAATCAACTGCTGAATAAATTCAAACACCTTCCCATATTGAAATTATAATATTTAAATACATATTTTAATAAAAACGTTTACTGAAACATATTTAAAACCTTTTTTAAAAATATCTTCACTCATTTACAAAATCTACAAATTTATTTAAATTCATTTAACCCTTTGATTAGAAATTATTTAACCCTTTGATTACTATTTGATTAACCCTTTCGGCATGAAAATCCACATAATGAAATTTATTAATATTTACTAAAACCTAGTTACACCATTTTAAACTGATCCTTGATCATTTACAAAGAAATTTACAAATTTTAAAATTTATTTAACCCTTTTTATATAAAATAAAAAACCCTTTGGTTCTCAATTGAATTAACCCTTTCTTCATGAAAATTATAAATACTGAGGTTTGTTTACAACTTATTTAATCATAGTTAAGCCCTTGTAATATAAAATATGTAACCCTTTGGTTATCATTTAAATTAACCCTTTCTTCATGAAAATTATACATACTGAAGTTTAATTAAAATTTATTTAAAATTTATCAATGCAATTTCTGAAGGAAATTGATATTTAATAAATCTTGAGTAACCTTTGCTAAATGGCTACTAACCCATTTGCCTTTATTTTATATAATTTATATTTAAACCAATTTGCAAAAATTTCAATTTTCTTTCTAAGTTACCCTACCACCAAGATATTATTTTATATACATATAAATCATGAAATAAACAATATATATATACTTATAATTCAAAAAAGAAAACTTATATTAACATATTTTTATGGTTAGCTAGACCCACTTACAAATTTAAAATCTCTTGTTTAACTTAACCCTTTTGTTGCACTTTTTAAAATATTTAAAATCTACACATATCAAAATCATAACCCTTTATTTTTACCCAAACCTTGGTTTGATTTAATTTATTTAATACACATATATAATTTTACCCTTTTCTAAATAAAATCAAAAGTTTACATTAAAAAGCTTCAATTTGATATAACCCTTGTTTATTTTATATGAGAAAAATTTATGTCAATTTGTTTCATATGGAAAAACGTCGTAATGACTCCTTCTAAATAAAATAACAATTTAGTTTAATTTAATTATATGAAATAACACTCCTGTTTATAGGAGTACCTGAAACTAAAGCATAGCCTTCCAATCAGCTGTTGTAAACAATGGCCTTTTGTCCGCCATCTTGGATATTTACTTTTAGCAAATTATATTTAACTTTATTCCAACACATCTTTTATTTAAATTCTTTACCCCTTCATAAGATTTTAACTCTTTAAATAATTTAAATCCCTTTATTTGATTTGTTTATTTAAAACCCTTTCCCTTTACATAAGTTCTAACCTAAAATTTCTATTTCCCTTACATTCATGAAATACAACATAATTTCTGCTTTTATGGCATCGCCATCTTGAAACCCCCCACTCTTTAAAACAAAGCCACCAGCATTTACTTATAAAATTCAAAGTTTACTGTTAATGGTTTGAAAATTTATTTAAATTTTATAACATTTTCCCAATTAAGAAAAAATTCTTCAAATTAAAATTTTTAATTTGCAAAGGGAAGACAAAAATTAGATCTGACCTGAAAATCCACCAAAGCATGGCTTGCCTATTTCTCCCTCTCTTCTCCGTCTCTCCCTTTGTTCTCGAGCGGGGGTGGGGAAGGTCCGGCTTGGCTGTTGCATCGTTCCCACGCCGGTATCCTTGGATGACTTCCCACGCGTTGCCGCCATCTTTGAAATCCTCCATCCCTTTGTGTGTCTGGTACGCTTCAGGTAGATCAGCTCGCATCACCCTTTGCTGGAAAATCTCCCATCTTCTTCCTTCGATGACTTTCGCACCTCTTTTAAATTTTAACCGTTACTAATAAAATCTTAGCTTTAAGCCCTTCTTTTAACACAGTTCTTGGGCATTTTTTAACACAGAAAAGAAATAGAAAAATTTTTTAAAACGTTTATCAAGTTAGTTAAATTTTGTTAGAAATTTAGACTCACTCTTCTAAAACTGTTTGCTAGGTTACACTGTTCACATCGCCTTGTCTTTCTAGTAAGGCTGCAACACACACATTTAACGACGCTCGCACATAATTTGATGGAAATTTATGGGGAAACCTCTTTCGCCGCGATCTTGAAATGCGAAAGGGCCCCACTCACGAAACTACAGCGTCACGACATCTCAACGAAACGAACTTTCCCTAGCCACTCATAGTTTTTGAACTATTAACGGTAACAAAACTACTGTTCATTGTTTTACCGGAGCTACGCCCGACACCGTCCTTACCCTTCGAGAGTCCTGGTTTAGCTGGGGCTTCAGGACGCTTGGCTTTTTCTCAAACAGGGAAACACCCCCACCTTGCAGTCCGTTCCCACGAGTTGACAACCAATAAGGATCTTAGATCGATGTCGCCTGATCGGCGCGCGCACTTCTTTTGTACAAGAGCTTAACGGCTCGCAGAAATGATAAACAGATCGATTCAAACCACTTTTTCGATCAAGCCGTATAACTCTTTAAGGGTGCTTCTGATGAAATTTTATTATTCTTTATTATTGATTTTTCTCGTCCTGCTTTATCTCTGGAAATGTCGATGGTAACTCTAGGTCAATTTTGACCATCTTCCCCTTGCAAACGGCCTTAAATTTAAGTTTCTAACCCTTCTTACGGTGGCTCGGTTTGTTTTACTTAAAAGAAATTTAAACTCTTTATGTTTTAAATTTTATCTTTTTGCGGCATGTATTCCAAGAGAATATTGCCCGCCGCAGTGTGTGTGTGTGGTGTGTGTGTGTATGGAGAAACAATAATAGATAAAGATACACAAACAATAGGGGACAAATATGAAATGAAGAAAGGTTACTAAGCAGTTCATTTTATAAGTTAAAAGAGATATAAACATGACATCAAATGGCTTTAGTCATAATATGAAGACGTTTAACTACTAAAAGTGAACCACAAATACCGTTCCAAGCTTTTACAATTAAGTTATGCCATTTGATTAGTGATTTTAACAGTCGAAGACACGTTACCGATGGCTATAAATACGTAAAACATTTTCTCATCGAGACCCATGAATATAGCCTATTAACTATTACGCTTGTACTAAATTACTACCGTTTCATTGAAAACATTGTTTCGGATTTCAGATTGATTGTTTTAAAATTAATACAATTATTTTACGTTTTGTCGTGTCAAATTATAGAACTCAATAATTCTGTGTAAAAGACTACGTATGTTCAAAGGTCCGGGAATAGCATTGATTTCACTAGGCATTGAAATTTACTTTAATAACTTCAAAACTGTGACGATTGATATCTCTGTCTCCAAATATACCCCATATTTTAATGATAACATTCCATGATTAAACAAAAACCTGACCTTAGTTAATATTCACCTTGTTTAAATGCAGTTACTCTTTTAAAAACGATTATTAATGTTTATCCAAATTCAACCCGAGTTCACGTGTAGTGTATGAATAAAATTTGGACCCAGAAAACAAACTTGATTGAGTTACTTCAGAAATATGAAAAGGCGTGTAAGATAGGTTGAACCGTCTTCATGAATACAAGATCAAACGACGACCCTATGTCTCCTATGAGAGGGGTTTATTTAGATCCCAACAAGCCGATCAAACCATTGAGGTATTTTACGTCAAACACAAAAACGCGTTGCCAGAATAGATAAATGAAAGCAAGTTGGACATATTTTTTAAAAAAAATCAAAGATCAACTTTGTTTGTGCCTTACATTTCACTCATGCTTCGCTAAAGTTCAGACTTGTAAAATAGCTTACATTGATGGAAGTGCCAGTAAGGAAGTTCAACAAATACTGACCTGAAATAACAGCAAACAAACATATTCTATTCGATGATTGAAACAAGTGATGATTATACGTTGGTTCTTAAAGGAGAATAAGAGCCTTAAAAAGAACAACTGGTCCGCTAAAATATTCCAAACGTAAATGAAGTAGTTGATGTTGAAATTGAGGGACGTTTTAGACAAAGACACATGAAAATACTGGGCACAAATCAAACCATACAATCAATGTCTACTAAATTACGAGGTGATGATTATATGGTGGTTCTAAAGGGAGAATTACAGCCCACGAATGACAAACCAGTTCGTTATGCCAAGAGTAGATGAAATAGCTGATGTTATAAATGGTGGAATTTTGCTAAACTACACATAATAATACTGCTCAGAAATAACACCTTACAAACAATGTTACTTAATTACAATGTGATGACTATATGGTGGTTCTAAAGGGAGAATAACAGCCTACGAATGACAAACCAGTTCGTAATGATATGCCAAGAGTAGATGAAATAGCTGATGTTATAAATAGTGGAATTTTGCTAAACTACACATAATAATACTGCTCAGAAATAACACCTTACAAACAATGTTACTTAATTACAATGTGATGACTATATGGTGGTTCTAAAGGGAGAATAACAGCCTACGAATGACAAACCAGTTCGTAATTATATGCCAAGAGTAGATGAAATAGCTGATGTTATAAATGGTGGAATTTTGCTAAACTACACATAATAATACTGCTCAGAAATAACACCTTACAAACAATGTTACTTAATTACAATGTGATGACTATATGGTGGTTCTAAAGGGAGAATAACAGCCTACGAATGACAAACCAGTTCGTAATGATATGCCAAGAGTAGATGAAATAGCTGATGTTATAAATAGTGGAATTTTGCTAAACTACACATAATAATACTGCTCAGAAATAACACCTTACAATGTTACTTAATTACAAAGTGATAATTATATGGTGGTTCTTACGGAATAAGAACAATCCTGTAACGAACAACCAGGCTTTATGATAATCCAAATGTATATGAAATAACTGATATTACAGTAGGTGGGCTTTTGAATAAAACACATTACATTGTTTTGTTTTACATATTTTTAAGATTTCATTCAGTTTTCGTATCTTTTAATTACTTTTGATGGGCTTTATAGTAATATAGCTTTATTCCTATTGCATTATTGTCTCTACAACATTTAATAAATTTCTTATTGTTTACCAGTTTTTACAATTTTTATTTTTGTATTTGTTAAACTGAAGAAATTAACTCATATATACTGATTAGACACTTTTGTTAAATTAGATGTCTTATAATTAAATCTTTTGATTTTTCTGCTAGTGACCATTTTAAATATATGTACACATTATTATCAGGGTGGAACATCTTTAGACGTTTACATTTTCTCTCTTGTAGTTGGGTAGATGCATATTTATCTTGCTTGCGAAAGAAAGACGTTAATTTCATTTTAGAAATCTTCATGTCCTATAAGGTCATGAGAAAATTGAAGATTTCTCGTCTTTTGCATATTGTTTATCTATTAACATTCAACGTAAGATACCCCAAACCTAACTTATTATAATTTGATTTTTGAAGGCTGGTTTCATGGATATATATATATGATAAGTTTTTAAACTTTATTTATACCTGAACTAACATTGATATTAAGGTGTTTTTCAAATGTTACTAAATTGTTCTATTTTGATTAAAAATACCCATAGGTTATATTTAGTTGATTGTATTGTTTTACTTGTTTTTTTCAATAATTCATCTTTTCTTTTACTTATTATTGATTGGAGTTTATAATTATATAGCTTAATTTTAAATATATTTTTTGTTTCCACAACACTAATTAGTATTTTCTATTATTATATTTCTTTGTTTTTTAAACATAGGATTTTAAAACATTTGTAGTGAATTACCACTCTTCTTAAATGAGATGCCTCATAATTGGGTATTTGGGTTATTCTACTAAAGACCATTTTATATTTAAATACACTTTGTTATTAGAGTGGAAAGTCTTTAGACGTTTACATTTTCCTTCTTGTACATTTATTTTTTTCTTTATTTACACAACATGGCTCCAGGCATTCCTACAGGCAATTCTGTAAAATTACCCTAATTCCTTTTTATTTGGAGCTGCTAGAGCTCCCCTCTTTATATTCTTACTTTGTTTAATGGTGAGTGCCGTTACATAAAAACATGTTACTTTCTTAATTCTTTAAGCCAAGGAAGAGTATATATAGACAAAAGAAATCTGTCATTACTTCGCACCGTCATTCCTGTTGTTTGATATTTCTTAATGTTTAAAGTTTCAAATCCTATATAAAAAACTGGTAAAAATATATTAAATGGGCAAAACAAACTAAAATTTTATTTTACACAAACTATTGTTCGTGTACTGCAATATCTCTTAAAATTCTAAACTATACCTTATAATCTAGCCTATTATTTTAACTGGACACAGATTAGGTGAACCTTGACAAAGCGTCCACACCCTCTAAACGTTTACTGTGGACGGTATTGTGAAGGCAGTTCCAAAAAGATTTAAAGATCAGCTGATTGGACAATATTTTTTACATGTTCATTTTACTGAAGATACTGGTTTTAAAGCTGTGGAATATTTATGTAATTATTTTTATTTAATATTATTATAATTTTCAAGTTTAGAGACAGTTATACAAATATTGATTTTTGTTGTGAGTAATCCGGTTATTGTAATATATCAATAAAAAAGTAGATATTGTTTAACTTAATTTTTTCGTAGTCTACTTTAAAGATTAGATCAGCTTAACCTTAGTTTCAGGTAAATATTTTGTGCTATAAAAGTGTAACAGGAATAGAGAAACAAGATCATTCTATAGGATTATAATCAACTAAATATACTAGCTATTTTTGGTTGATTATGTATTTAGGCATTTGTGTTCAAACATTTATGTAATAAAGCAGTTGGCGATATATTTTTATGGAATATGATCTACGATGTTGCTTTCCTACTACGTTTTTACGCATTCTACTAAGTTGTAATTGTTGTTATCTCTGTATTTTATTAAAATAAATATTAATTTCGTTCATCTTTTGTTTGTATTTTAAATTAGTACAGATAATGTTTGAAATATCAGTAGGAGATCAATAACTTACAGATCGAAAAAAGATGTAACTAGATGTGTTTGCCATTCAGAACCCCGAATTCATCGTACGATTTCAAAACGTTGAAATCCTCTTACAACAAACAGTAGTATTAAGCTCGTTTATTTTTCAATGCGTAAGTACTTGTTTATATCGAAGACTCCACTTGTGTAAAGAAAGATAATTTAATATCTTCACAAGAACTACTGGTAGAAACCTTAGGTCTTCCTCTTTCCTTTACTATCACTCACAACTGTTGAAGGATTGGTATATTGTGTCTGTTTTAGTAAAAGTTTTTACCTTTAAGCTTTCATTTGTATAATATTTTATGTAAAAATATGTAGAAATATATAATCAATTACTACGTATATAACAATTTTAACAAATAATTGCATTAAATATTGGATTCGAAATTAAAATTAATTGAAATTTGGACACCTCTCGATCATTCCGGTGAAGTAAACATGTCAACATGTCACTGGTGAAAGCAGCCCCATCTACTATCTCTCAGTTCCAGGTTAGAATAATGACCTATTTAAATGGCCTGGTTTAATAATGACCTGATCCTATTTATAAAGCCGTTATCCCTCTCATAATCCTAATAAGCAGCATGTGTAGCCCCATGTTTTTAAATTTACACAAAGATACTTTTACATTTTATTTATTTACTAAATTTTAAAATTATAAGCATATATTCAAAAATATAACTTGGTTTTAAATAACAAGTAGTATTGACAATATTTTTAAAATTAACTCCTGCTTAGGCAAACAAAGAGAAATTTTATTTTATTAATTTTTATGAATTATTAGCAATTAATATAAATATAGACATGCATATGACATTCACAATAAGTAGGCTGTGGAAAAGTGACAAATTGACATGTTTATCGTATTCTTCAAGGGCGTGTCAATTATTAGAACAACGATCAACCTATATGACTAGAGGGATATACACATTGGAATTATATGTTTATAAATAGTGGCAGTTTTTCCAACAGTATCTACTCCATGAAACGAAAATCGTTTATAATGTAAATAGAAACTAAAAATCATACCTCCAAAAATAAAGAAATAAACAATTGAAAAATAATAAAATCGTCTAAATAAAAACGCGGATATATAATTTTTACTTACTAAAAAGTTTAAAAAATATTTCAAAACCGAAAACATAAATTTATCATAAGCTGTTTACCCTTAAAATTTTTAAGTCGGGGCTGCAGTTATGACTTCTGTTTGCTTATCCATCAAATCTATTCCAAACATTTCCCAAACAATAAACGTTTTGATTGCTTTATATCGCTTGATTTTAGTGAACCATAGAATCTTCTCACGAAAAAAAATTTCATGTGTTCGATATATGAGAGTATGCCGGACGACAACTGAACAATGTTCTCGGAAAATACCGAACGATCTCCTATATAAAATATATTTATTTGCCTATTTTTCGTTCAGGTATACAGGTTGATTACAATTCAACGTTCTTTGAATAATTTACACGGAATGTAATTACCGTAGATGTAAAGAGATGTATTACCGATAAATATAAGAGAGAATATTTTGTTGAAACTTTTGTATAATTCATTTAATACATTTTTTATATCTATCTATCTATTGATTTATCTATCTATCTATCTATATAGTGAGACCCAGTATAAAATTCAGTATAAAATTGTGTGGGTAGTAAGGTTATGATAACTTGTGTTTTAGTTATTTAAATTTTATTTAATTGATTATTTTTTTGAAGGAAGTTCAATTTTTTTTATTCATTTTTATTTCCTTATTTGGCTGGAAACATAGAAGGAAACATTTGCTTTTGCATTTTCTAAAGTAATATATCTTGGGAAACAATTTAACTCAAATTAGTTACCTTAATAACGAATTTTACACGCAATATTTTTTTTGTTGTATCTTATGGTAACACATATGTCAGTAGACTATCATGATTTTCGACCACTCAATAGCTACCTCTGCGTACGCTACATCTGCGTGTCATTTGTATGCAATGCACAAATAAGGTTCTGCTTAATCGGAGGCAGTTTTTATATGCATTTAGTAAGATTAAAAACGGCAATTACTTTTAAATTTGGAATGCATTTAGAGTTGATAGTAATGGCTGATTTTGTCATCGAATTCGTATTTCTAGGAAATCTTGTATTTCCTAAAAACAATAGCTATTCTCCTAACAAAACTTGATTTTCATTCTGTCTCGCAAGAGTTATATACGACAACGTTACTATGGGCTTTGTGCTCCGTGAAGTGATATATTTGGGTATTGGGGGTTGGAACACAATTTGTGTTGGAAACTGTTTCCCTTCTGTTACAAAAATGTAAATTTCCTTTTCCATTATCGAATGTCTCTCGTTTTTGGAATTACTTTTGTTTACAAAGAATTACGGCCCGATGTAAAGGAAACATATACGTGTCCTTAGGTAAATATGTTTAAAATATTGTTATAAAACTCCCCACACACACCTATAAATATGTAGCATATATATACTTACTATTACAGTACAGTAACAATAATTCGAGGAAGATGGGACCGAGGTCCACTAGGATTATACGGAAATACGATTCTGTGCATAAGAATGAATTGACTTTTAATGAACCCTAATGCTATAATATCGAATGCTCAATATACATTTATAGAGCTTTATTGACTACAGTACTTACATAAATTATTGTTGCTTTCGAATACATTGTTCATCACGGTTACTACATAATTTTGTAAATTGTTTTTATGTGTAACTTGCTACTGATTATCAGATAGTTTTCAATGTTTCGCGTAGAAGCACATCCTGTTGGCTTGGTGTCTGTTATTGAATTAGGTGCTTTACAGTTTCCAAGACGGCCGTACCTCCACTATGACTTATTTTCCTTTCTTGTATTGTCTCAGTCAATTGTTCATTGTTATTCTCGTCCTTACTACCATGAGTAGTTTCTTGTACCGTTTCAATAGTCGTAACATGTGCTATTTTTTTTTTTTTTTTTTTCTTCTAATTAAATAAAACCTCTAAACCACAAATAACATTTATTCAAACCTTATGTACATTTCGATTGCTCAGCAATCATCTTCAGAGGTATTTAAAAAATACAACTAACTTTAAACAACATAATACAACAAATATATAGGCATAAACCTGTAACTACTTCGCCACGCCCCTTAAATTTAAAAAAACTAGTACGACCAATCACGTTGCAGTAAATTCCCCCTCTACAACTTGGTCCGGTCTACCAACTATCGTGGTGAAGAGTTACATTACAACCATATCAATTTTACTAAAAAACAAAAATATTATTTATTAACCCCTTAACGGTCGATTTAAATTTCACTTTAACAACCCAAAAGTGCTTATTTTTTTTATTACTTATTTTTATTTGTTATAATATTACACAACTATTAAACATAAAATCAAAATTAAAAAAAAATATTTTTATGGAAGAAAGTGAAATTTACTTACATTTTGACGTTTTTTACAGAATTTCAGTTCTACATATCCATATATTCACTAATACTAGAAAAAAAGAAAAAAAAACACTAGGCTAAAACTGTACATCACAAGTCTACAATTTTACACATTTTAGAAGTTTTTCTGTGTGTGGAATACTTTAAAGCATGGTGAAACGCAAGGTGCCACGTCGCACTCATTACACTGATAACGTGACTCACGCCGTATGTTATGCTTGGAACACACATCACACCTCCTCATGGCATTTTCTCTTTTTTTTGTGAAAAATTTTTGTTGCACAATAATATCAACCAACTCATCTGTGATAAATAACTTGAATAGTTCATATGGATCATTATGATTTTGTATCGTTACCTTTATTCCTGGATCTCCAGTGAAAACTTTTTCAGTTATTTTTTTTCCAGCAGAGTGGTAGTTTTCCCAAACAAAGCTATTTAGATTTGGAAGGACAGCAGTTGCATTTACTGGGTTTGGATTTTGCACCTGAGGGCCTAATACTAGGGGAGCATTGTCTTCTATCTCAATTTCCTCCCCTAAATCATCTATTTCATCTTCTGGATCACTATCAGAAGCACTTTCTAACAACAATTCATGCAATTGTCTGTCACTCAAAAATTCATCCATTTTATAGAATGTATGAATACCTTTATAACCTAAAGCCAAATTCAAGAAATATCTCTCTTGAAAAAGTAAACAGAAATATAATTTTTTTTTTTTTTTTTTTTTTTTTTTTTTTTTTTTTTTTACTATAAATAACTTCAAAAATAACTTGAAACACTAACTACACTATACATAAAATAATTAAATTGCATAAATAACACTATGAAACAATATGGCAAACGAATAGACAAGCACAAATGCACAGCAGGTTGACCGTTGGCAACTGACAATTCAAACGTCTTGAATCGAAAAAAACATTGGTAAAAATAGTATCATATTACAAAATATTTGCTTGAAGATATATGCACACGATCTAACGGAATTCGGATGAACTTTGTCGAGCAAACGCGGCATAAACGGGATAAATACGATCAGGCCATTGACGCGACGTGTATACGCGGCAGCGGCCGTTTTTCAGCATTCCGCTCGTGTCGCGTATAGTCGTCACAAACCAGTAAGGGGTTAACAAAGTTATAACTATCTCCTAATTAATGATATAACTGAGATTTAGGCATAAGCCCTTTATCACAATTTAATAAATTATTTTCGTCATATTTGTGAATGTACAAACTTTCAAAACTATTCAAAAGACCTTTTGAATTTACAGTTTTCAATAATTTTAGATCATTTAATTCTAAAGTGTGTTTAGTGTTTAGAATATGTTCTGCAACACTAGATTTTTCAGGTCTTTGAAATTTTATATGGCTAATATGTTCATTAAATCTGGTTAATATTTTCCTTTTTGTTTGGCCAATATAAATTTTACTACATGAATTACAATTTATTTTATAAATCCAAAATTTATCTATCATCTTTATTTTATCTTTAGGGTTACCTAATACATTTTTTAAGCTATTTAAGCTTTTGTAAGCTACTTTTAAATTTACCTGTTTAAAAACTTTTTCTAGACCTTTTGTTAAATCCATATCGAATGGTAGGCTAATGAATTGATTTTTAATATTTTCTTTTTGTGTTATTAAGGTAGTAGAATCGTTTCTAAACTTTTTAAATTTTTGTTTCCTTAATATATTATCTATTATTTTAGGATCATATCCATTGAATTTAGCGATTTCTTTAATTTTGGCCAACTCACATTTAAATCTATTTTTATGCAATGGAATAGTAATTAATCTATTAACCATAGTATTAAAAGCTGCTATTTTATTGGATTTGCAATGGTTAGAATCTACCAGTATATATCTATCATTATTTGTATGTTTCCTATATATATCAAATTCAATTTTATTATTATTTCTAATACATAATACGTCAAGAAACGGTAAACATTTATTATGCTCTATTTCAAAAGTAAATTTAATGTTTTTATGTTCATTGTTAATTAATGAGCTATTAATGTGCTATTGTTACTTACTTACGTTGGTCCTTACTCCTTCATCCACGTATGTTCGTATCATTGGAATTTCCAGAACATGAAAATAACTTGATGAGACATGTCAAATCTGTTTCGTCTTGTGAATAAAAGACACAGTCAGAAGTTTAATATGACACGAAATTTTATTCCATGACTTACTTTATGTTTCTTCTTTTATTGTGTTCCATGATTCGACTATCCAGTACAAAACTTCTTTAAATGTAGCGTTTGTAGAAAGCTTACGATGCTTCCTTCCCTTTCAGTTGCTTCATAAAGAGTTTGTAAAAGATAAAGTGTGTATTTTTTTCATACATAACGTGAACCCGTATCTATCGGCTGAATTAGGTTAGTAACATTTGCGGTGTAGAAGTAAAACACAGACATCATCAGAGAACAATTGCATCTTTTTCGGAATGCTATGGTGGATTACACCGTTTGATTAGGCTTTTTTCCAATTTAGGGTTATGTTTGTTTATAATATATTTTAACACTCATAGTTTGTCTAATTTAGTAATAAGTGAATTGTTTACATTCTTTTTTCTTATATTTGCTATTCCATATTTCATTGATTTTAAATAATTTTAATATTATACACTTTGGCCTGGTTCCCTATTCTATACTATTATCGTTCTTCTTGCGTCGGTCAATTTGGCAGTTGCAGTACATACGTGGGAATGTAATGTAAAAAGTCTCCCAAAGAGCCAGACTTTACCAAGATTGTAATCTTGATTAGGTTCTTATAGGCGACATAGTTCCAAAACTCTCGAATTTTAGACAACAAGTACATGAGCCTGAATAAATAAATTCAAATGATTTTTGGCTTTAAAGAAAATTGTGACCTTGGTAATATATATATATATATATATATATATATATATATATATATATATATATATATATATATATATATATATATTGGGAGCATAACGTCGTGTTTATTACAAGTATTATAGGAGCGTCTTACCCCACCCTTAATCCTTCCATTTATTCTCAAATCTATTGACACCCTTAGCTGGACTTACAGTGTACAAAGGGGGCCTAAATATACTTCACCTAGAGCGTAGGTTGCGCTTTTTCCATTTATCCCGTATACCAGAAGGGATTTGAAGGACTGTGAGTTCCCAGTTTAGCCCAACAAGGAGACATAGAAGGAGAGGATAAAGAAGGATCAGTCATAACGCCATTAAAGTAGAGAACTACTTACGTTAGATTGTCCCTTTTATAAATTATTTTTGACGATATTTACGCAATTAGAATAAAACAAAACAATGAAATTTGCGTATTTTGATTGTAAACGTTTAAAATATAAAATAATGTAGAGCGAAGTAGCGTAATTATAACTAATAAGCTATGACTTATAACTAATAAGGCCTGACTACTAAGATTTACACAACATTTATGCACAATCGCTTTTACAGATAGCATCATCAGAGTTACAGGTTATCCGCAAACTATTTTATTTGCAGAGTAAATAGTTTGTGGCGAGGCGAACTCTTTAGGCGAAATATATAAAAATTGGGTAAATATTTGTAGCAAAAATTTATAATTGGTTTCTAATTTTATAAATGTGCTTCAAATGTTTTCATATCTTCTTCTTTCAACACATTACTAGTAAAATACAGATATGTCTTACTACTTTACAATACGTATACACCACGGTTACTGACAGTGAATCCGCTATGATATATTTTACAACACCATTTATGTTCGTAAAACCTAAACATTTTAAAATAAAAACGCAAATTGATGTGGTGTAGACGCCTGTCGAGTAAAGTAGCGAAACATGACAATGTAAACAGAATGACGTCACTCATATTTCACTTCGAAACCAGGGGAATGCAAAACAGCGGATTTATAGGGTTGGACAATCATAAAGGCAGGTTTTGTAGCAGGGACTCGTTATTTTCGGCTAAAACCTTTCCAAGAGCAACATTATCTGATAAATTTATCTAAAAATTGTAAAAGTAATTTTCATTAATAATATTGTATACAAAACTAGACTGTTATTTCTAGTTTACTGTAAAATAGTTTATATTGGTTAGTTGGAAACACATTTACATAAAATTGCGAAGGGAATGAACTGCAGTGATGAGGGTTGCTAAGGGAAACACATTTCGGGAGGCAAGGTAATTAGCCACTTTGCCATTAGAACTTTGAGCGAATTAAGCGCACCAATTGTTACTACGGTCAAAATCACAACTTGATTCAATACCATATTCTAAAAAAAATATTACTTCGCCAAAAATGATGTCAATGTGTTATAAAACCTACCCCAATTTCAACCCAATGGCTAACGAATATTTTTAAAAGATATTCGGTTATATTTAGCTTCTTCTTTGTGAATCATCTTGATGCCATACATTATATCTTTTAAAATATTTAAATATTGTTGTTTCTTAAAAAGAACTACTTCTAAATGTTTTTATTATTTGTGCCATAATGCCAAATTATGGTATTAATGGGGCGCTGAAAACGTTGCGAAACCGTTTCAATTATGTATATTTTATTATTCAATCAATGTAATTTTTGTTTGTTATTACATTTTCAACAGACTTTTTAGTTAAACTCGGAGCTAAAAATTACGTAAAACAAGGTATGAAGACAAGGCTTGAGACTTTGTTACATTTGTCGACAACTGTCCCGCGACATACATACATACAAACATGCATACATACATAGATACATACATACACACATACATACATTCATACATACATACAAACATACGTACATACATACATACATACATACATACAAACATACATACATACATACATACATACATACATACATACATACATACATACATACATACATACATACATACATACATACATACATACATACATACATACATACATACATACATACATACATACATACATACATACATACATACATACATACATACATACATACATACATACATACATACATACATACATACATACATACATACATACATACATACATACATACATGCATACATACATACATAATTACATACATACATGCATACATACATACATACATACATACATACATACATGCATACATACAGACATACAAACATTCATTTATACATATACTCTAGAATATATACACTCTAGAATATATCGCTCTTGATATTTCTTTAAAACCAATAAAATTAGAATAATTTTATACCTTACAAACTGTAACTTTTTAATCATAATTGCATATAATTAATAAAAATTTCTTTCATTTTAAGTGAAGTTATCTTCAGTGAAACTTACCTTAAAAAAAAGAAAACTTGTTTCTAATTGTAAAATAACATTTTCTAATTGGTGTCTAAGTTTTGTTCAATTTACATATTATTTTACACTACAGGTTTTTATAATCATAATAATTTAACCTAATATCCCTAATGTATTACAAATATTAAATTATATAACAAGTAACGTGGATAGTCTAAATATCAAATTTCAGGATCTATTTATATTTTTCATACAAAGTCTTTACATTTAGCCGAAGAGTATAATGATCTAACTACTTTCCTTTTGTATACAAATAGAAAAAAAAATATTGTTTTAAAGTTAAAATTTCGGTTACTGGATATAGACCCAAAACATTTATTGATAAATTATCAATAATTATTGAACATAATTATTACATCCCAACATTAACAAGTTAAACATTATTAATTTTTACGCTATAAATCTTTGACTTAAGGACTATGATTGGAAGATAGTAAAATGTAATTTAAGTCAAAGAAAACTCAATGCTAATTGGAAAATAACATTATAATATTGATTATTTAGTTTTAAAGTAACTTACGACTTTTTATAATATGGGCTTTTGAATGCGTTTATATTAACAAAGATTGAAATTGATATCCTACTCAGTACTACAATTAACAAATTATAAGATATCTAACCTGAAAGCCTGGTCATTGAATTTCTATTTCATTTTAAAATGTAGTAAGTTAACATATGTTCCCTACCAAATCTTCATATACCCTTTTCTCTCTTACTTACGTTAATTTTTTTATATTTAGCCAAGTACAATTATCAAAACTAAATTTCGTTGTATACCTACAATCAACATAATGAAATTAATATGTTTTATGCTCAAAATATTTTAACCCTTACGAGATGTTTGCTATATCATTATCATGAGTTTAAGGTTAAATCTTCGGTTTTAAATTGTTACTCACGCTGAAACATATTTATTCCCAGCGAAATAATTAAACCTTATAGCCTACAATCTACAAGATGAAATTTATATTTTTAATGCTCAAAATACATTATCACTTTTAAGATGTTTGTTTGCTATACAATTTGCAAAAGTTTTGGTTGGATATTCTGTTTCATAATTCTTATCCACAAGAAAACCTATTTATTCAAACACAATAAATTATCCTTATAGTCTACAATCAACAAGATTAAATAAATTTGTTGCATGCTCAACAAACCACAAATCTTAAAACAACTGCTAAACAATTCTTAAAAGATATTTCTTTGCTATACAATTAGCAAATGGTAAGGATCGATTAACCGTAAATGTGTGACTACCGTTTTAGAAAGTAAGGAATTTGTATTGAACAAAGTCTGTAGGTGTAGTAGAGATTCTGAAGGCTTTAAATGCGTTGAAGGAAAAGATCTTCCTGCTTACCCATTATTTAAGCTGACGCCAAAGGAGTTGTGCACATCTGTCTTATTGTGGTACTTATGTGGCTAAATTTATTATTTCATTACATTGGAATGAATGCTACATGAAGTATTTGAACGAATGTTTATATGGGTGCATTAAACATGGGTGCTTCTGCTCGACATTTTTACTAACAGTATAATACATGTAACGTGAATAGCAATAATTCCTTCACATACAATATTATTACTTACCTACGTCTATGTGATTTCATTTTTGCAATATAACCAATTAATATAGGTTGTTACGTTTTTGGAATACAATCTCATACTATCAGTTGTTCGATTAGCGGAATATAACCTGTTGTTATCAGTTTTTCAATTTTGACAATATAACCAGTCCCTATCGGCTGTTTAAATTTGAAAATATTCAATTACTATCGATTTTTACTTTTTTGGGGAATATAACTTCTTACAATAGGTTGTTCAATTTGCATAATATAACCAGTTACTATCGGTTATTCTATTTTCGAAATATTTCCAGTTACGATATTCTATTCAGTTTTGGAATATAAACAGTTACTACTTGCCTATTTTTTTTGGAATATAACCAGTTACTATGGGGTATTCCATTTTTGCAATTTATCAAGTTACCATCGCTTGTTCCATATTTGGATTGCAAACAGATAGTATCTGTTGTTTCATTTATTGGATAGAACTAGTTCCTATAGGTTGTTCCATTTTTATAAAATAACCAATTACAGCATGTTGTTTCTTTTTTTTTGTAACCACTTAACTTACTATGGGTTGTTACTTATGAAAACTAAAAACATAATCTAATATAGCATCATGTGAGCTGTAGTACAATTAAGAGCTGTAGTGATTTACCAGGCTTTAGTTTAATTGGGTGTAAACAAAGGTAAATGATGAGGCTAGGGTCGGCAATTCATGCACAAATACCCTTGTAAAATAAAGAAAGAAGCAGTAACATGTTAGGCCAGTGACGTCACGCCGTCGCTTATAGTGTATTCGTCGGTTCTGGTTGTATCAACTGACGAGAATAAATTATAGATAAACGTATGATTTATCTCTTAGTTTTATATTTATTACCTCAATGTTGTTTAGGTTAGGATTTTGTATGCTACAAAATGGTTTTGAACCAACTATATTTTAGTTATTGTTTAAACTCTTTCTTCTTACTATAAATTTTGATACTATAATTGTTTTTCAAAATAAAATTTGAAAAATGTGATACATCATGATAGTTGACCAGTATAACCAGCTGATAATGTTAACCTCATCTGATAAATCAATAATATGTCCGTTCTTGTATTTAATGTCTGGTACTTTCAATTGACATATACGCAAAGAGTTACATTAATAAATGTCTCTTGAAATTCACTTTGTTTTAGTCCAAAAAAACTCATTCCATTTCCAATACATTAACTCCACTTTAGGAAGTTCCTGTTCGTTGTGAAAGTTTCAAGAATGTGACAGGCGAAACTTTTAATTCAGGAAATATGCTTGGGGTAGTTTAACCCGCTAGTGTCATGGGCGTTTACTTGTAGTTTTATCAAGGCAAAAGTTTTAAGAAAGTAGATATATTAATTGTTGTTCCATTTTTTAGTAGAGTTTCAATGGGTGAACTTTACAAAATAACCTGAAAAATAACAAATAACAATAATTATCGTAAATAGTGATTCTAAGTATATGTATATAAATATATATATATATATATATATATACACATATATGTATATATAAATCAAAATTTACATGGTGAAAATAAATGTACCGATATAAAGAAAGATACCACAACATGAAATTACCATTTTGAACTGTTTTTAAAAATTAAAAAAAATGAATAATTTTATAAGACCAATAATAAATATTATATTCGTTCAGTGTCACGAAATTATTGTGTGTGTGTGTGTGTGTGTGTGTGTGTGTGTGTGTGTGTGTGTGTGTGTGTGTGTGTGTGTGTGTGTATGTGTGTGTGTGTGTGTGTGTGTGTGTGTGTGTGTGTGTGTGTGTGTGTGTGTGTGTGTGTGTGTGAGTGTGTGTGTGTGTGTGTGTGTGTGTGTGTGTGTGTGTGTGTGTGTGTACTGTAATCATATTCACATACACATACACAGAGAAACTGGCTGCAGAGTCAGTAGACTTATTATTTACCACATGAGCCTTATAACTTTTAAGGCGTACAAAGAGAACGATCACACCTCATCACATTACAGCAATATGATGATCACTTTTTTTAATGAACATTTCTAAATATTTCAGTATAGTTTTCTGACTGCTTTAACATTACAATGTTTTCTTCTATCTACGTGTTTTGCAATGATTCTATTTTCAAAACTTACTCTAAGATCTATGTATTTAAATGGAGTTATTCCGAAACGCGTCAGCAGAGTAAAATATTGTAATGTTAGGAAAGGCAGTAAAATAGGTGTCCTGTAAATCCGTACCACTGAAAATCGGTACCACTGCGGAATTTCTGAGAACAGACAGGGCGAGTTATTTTGGGAATACCCACTAGTACCTGGCTCCACTTCCCCGAGCCAATGCTGTTGTGTTCGCTCTCTTAACGAACAAAAAAAAGATACTTACATCTGTTCAAGAAATTACTTGAAATTATTCCAGAGCGGAAACCAAGAAATGTCACCGTTGATAACGAGGCTGCGGCGATTTCTGCGCTCCAAGATGTGTTTCCATCGGTTATAAACCACGGATGCCATTTTCATATGCAAAAATGTCTCTGGAGGAAAATTCAAGATTTGGAACTTGTACGTGAGTACAGGGAAAATAAGGAAGTACAGATGCGAGTTCGAATGTGCGCTGCACTTGCTTTCCTGAAGATGTCGTGGACGGCTGGCTCGAGATTCACTCTAGAGCACCTGATGTAACCAAACTTGCTGAATTCTTTGATTACTTTGTTGAAAGATGGTTCAAAAATTCTGAAATTCCGATCGACCTTTGGAGCTGCTACAAGAGGCGCCATCGAACTATCAACGCCGTTGAAGGCTGGCACAACAAGATTAATAACGTTCTTGGGAAACCAAATCCAAAAATCAAAGATGTGAACTACTGCATGATAAAAGAAGCGGAAAATTCAGCGTATGCATTGATGAGGTTGGAGTTGTACATGGAAGGCAAACGAAGGAAAACAAAGTACATGAAATTTGACGAAAGACTGAAAAAAACAGTAGAAAAGTATGAAGAAAATGGTGACATCAGGGCTTTTATAAGAACTATCTCACACCTCCAAAAACTAGAATAGTTTGTTGAACTCAAAACCAAAACTAAAATGAAAAAAAATAAATAAAATGAAAAATTTAAAAAAATTTACGATACTTTAAGCTGATTTTAAACACGCCTAAAGGACAAAAGACAACATTTGACATTTAGCCAGTCCAAAGCCTGGATAAAGTGTGATGGGAATCGCTTTATTAATTTATTATATTATAAACATTTAATACAAAGTAAAAAAGTGAAACACTGAGCATCGCTTGTTGTACTGTCACTCATGGGGCAGGTAGCAAGTGGACAGTATTCATTGTTACGGGGAACTATAGAGTGGGACGGATATTCACAAATTGTGGGACCGATTTTCACTGGTACGGATTTACCCTCATTCGTAAAATATACTCAAATATATATACCATTTTATTATAACCTGACTCCAAACCCGTTAAGCATTTCCTCTTCAACTTTCATTGGCGGTAAACCTACTCATCTATGAATAGAAAACCAGTACATTTTCTAACACTAATAATTTTAAAAGCGGTTTTATTTTTAGATGGCGTTTCTCTTTTCCTTGCAACTTGATTCGTTGGTTTTTCCTTCGTGAATATGAACCATATTTTTAAACGTTCAAGAAATTACTGTAGCCAAAAGATAAAAAATTCTATTGTAAAGATAAAATTCCAAATAGAACTATCAGTCGGCCCTGTATTATAACCGTACACGTTAAACGAGATGAAAACAAGTTTAGAGATCACTATGTTACAGTATTCACAAAATAATTTTAAATACAGAAATACTCTTTTGTTTTTACATCCTTTTATATATTGTTTTTCCAGTATTGTGTATTTGTGTTTCATATAAAATACACATCTCGTTTTGACGTCGTAGCTGAATCTAAATAAAATAAACTCATTGGGGACATAGAGTCGTCGTTTTATCTTGTCAAACGTAAACCTCTTGAAGACCTGAAAAAGGTCAGATGATTTTAATTTCCATTTCATAAACCCCTTACGTCTTTCTCGTTCGACCCAATTAGATTTCTCATAGGAAACACGTTTTCTTCATTTTCAACTAGTAAGCATTGATTATACTTATACGAATGAAAGTTGTACATATTTTCAATAGAATTTTTAATATATTATTATATTTTAACTGCCTGAAAATATAAAATATAGAAATATTTTAGGTTTGGCATCAGTTATCTCGATAGTATGGTATAATGGTGTTTAGTTTTCGTTCTTCAGGAGATTCTCTCTCAGCCTGGAGCAAAGACTGTGAAATATCTTTAGATACGAAGTTTTATATATTTGCACAATATTTACACTATATATAAAGTTGGAAGCAACAGTTTTATCGGATCTCTGAATTTCCCTGGGTTAGAACGACTTCAGGATATAAGGGCCTTGCTTTGGAAATGTTTGGGATTTTCAGAGATAACGACGTGCGACCTAAAACATTCGCTTTTTTAAATCCCTACTAGAAAAAATTATCCATATTGAGATCTGGTCTTAATGCCGTGACTAGCTGGTAGAGAGTTGACATTTCTCTTCACGCTATCGAAAGGTCTACTTTAGATTAGCTATCCTGCACAAGCGAGGCCATAATTTCCTTATTTTCGAGGTTACCTGGGTATATCTCTCTCCTTTCCTTAGCCCTACCTAATTCCATCTATCCTTTCTTACCCTCTTTCTTACAAGGAAAGCTAACGTGTAGTCCCACCCCAGGTTATCTCCGACAGAGTGTAAGCCTACTTGAAATACGTGGTCCTGAACAGGTTATGATATGATATACATCTTATATTACCTATATTTTGTACCTGAGATCTCATATCTATCCCTATACTATATATACTAAGAATACTATATATAGTATTCTTGTACAATATGTATTCTTGTGTATTAATAAAGAACTAAGTCAAAATACAAATACAAGAATTATAATTGAATTTACAATTCAAAGCTTTTCGTTGGATAACAGAACCAACATCATCAGGAATATATTCCTGATTTTGTTGGTTCTGTTAGCCAAAGAAAAGCTTTGAATTGTAAATTCAATTATAATTCTTGCATTTGTATTTTGACTTAGTTCTTTATATATATATATATATATATATATTAAAAATACTTTCCCATCTCCCGTAGGCGTGTCGCCTTATTGTTTTCAAAAATTAATATATAGATAACGATTGGAAAAAAATTTAATGTTATTTTAGACAATAAATAGCGTTCTCGTAAGGACATAAAAACTTGGTAAACAGTTCCTACAAATCTCTAAACTTTTTTCTCTGTTTACAATGCACTGTTATAATCATGCATCGTTCGAGTAAACTTCAATGAACGATTTATTGATTAGTACGCCATTAACTCTCTACAATCAGAGATATAGGTCAAAAACAAATTCATGTTAGTGGACAATGGCATCCCACATGGGGAAAATAAACTTAAGTTCTGTTATGTCGGTTGCCAAGGTAACTACGGGATTAATGCCTTGCACTTGGCTTGATTTCCCCTTTGTGACTTAACAATGCTCTGATTTCTATCGGTAGCTAAAGGCAGCTAATAGCTCGGTTGTATCGAGGTCTTTTGTTTTATGTAACTGCTTTGAAATTCGTGTTTTTTCCGTTTTCATTGTCTAAAACAATTATATACTATTACGTAATGACGTATATATTTTTAAACAAGCGTCTAAAGTCAAGTTCACACGAACCCTTCAGATCTTTGCAAATTGCACTGTCTAATAGCCTAATAGTAAAATCCCACTTCTGACAAGAACTGCCAAATAAGCACTTCAGGGGATCTAATCTTCAGAAAATTGAAATTGCTTCTATTGTCTTCTGTTCTAGTTTCAGAAATGATCATCCTTTTTGTCCATGATATAAAATCCTTTTATTGTATAAGGAGGTCTCGTGTTGAAAGCTTTATTGCATTTTTTTTTTTACTTAAAATTGATTTGTATTTTAATTTATTTCTTTAAACCTTTTTTGACATTCTTCGGTCACTATATAAAGCCTTGAAATGCAAATATATACGTCTTATAGACCTATAATACAAAATTATTTTAATATTTCTAGACATTATCTAGCGTAAGAGAAGATAATACTCTATTTATTTTCTTGCTGGATCCAAATTTTAATGATATAATATGTAAAATAATTCGTAAAATAGTTTTAGCCATGTTCTATCCGTAATAATAAGATATCATAGTTAGTGTAATTATCATGTAACCACCTCAGAAGCGGACGGTTTGGATTCGTGTCCAGGAATGGACCTTCCTTAACATTATGTCCCAGTAATCAGAGACGTAATATTATTTGTACTTAATGCCAGTCTAGTTTTAGGAGCCAGATATACTAATAGGATACTCCAACTAGCCACCAGTCCTCACAGATACTAATTCATTTATTCACTCTTGAAAAAAAAAACATTGTTAATATCAAGAATCATAAGAAAAAAACCAAATGCCTAACTATCTTCCTTTTATTTTATTGAATTTTACATATTCATGTTTTTTAAATAATTTTTATAACATTACACAAATGTATTTTGCATCTAAATTATCATTACTACGATCCTGCTATCAACATAATTGTGATTAGAGGAGTGGTATTTATTTACTTGCTTTTTAAAATACGCAAAGAAAATTCAAAATAATACAATAAATTATAACTATTTTATGTAAATCAGACTTATGTAATGTACGTTTCTGATTTACATAAAATGGTTATAATTTATTGTATTATTTTGCATTTTCTTTGAGTATTTTAAAAGGAAGTATATAAATCAATTCTCCAGTACTAATTGAAAAGATATTTATTTTACAGTCATTAAATAGTGTTTTTACTTCTTGTTTTATAACCCAACAAACGTATTGGGTTTTCATTTCCTACCCACATCTTAAAACTGCTGATTTTATCTTACTAACGTAAATCTAAATTTCATTAATTTAGAATATTTTTCTTTCAGTTAAAGAAATAATAAATTATGCAGAATACAAGGTAGATTTATGTGAATCTTTAAAACTAGTTTGGAAAGCTTTAAATGGGGAATCGAGGTAGCATAATTAGTCACAGCTTTTCTTATTCTCAATCTGTTTCTATCGACGCGCAACTCCAGAACGTCAGTGTTATAGTTCAAGCTGTTTGGGCTAACATCTCTTAAAACGCACACTTCTTTTATCTAAATGCATTTCTTAAATAAATTTTTTATATAGGTTATGTAAATAGAATCGAGTTTCTCAACAGAAATGCTTACATGTCATTTTAAGTTGTACATGTAATAGCAGGAGAAATCAGATCAGATTGGAAAAATACACCGATGAATTTTAATATCTTACGTTTTCTTTAAAGTTTTTCAAATTATGTACTTCTGAATAACTTTACAACACAAAGGACGCATATTTTTTAGAATTCTTTACCTTCTTTCTCAACTCGTTAGCGTCATTTCATGTGTGGTTTGTGGCTTCACAGTCGACACTACTTTTCTTTCTACCTTACCAAAGAGTATACACATACCTCAAGATAATACTTATAAAGGATCTGATTAAATCCAACAGAAAGTTACTAGTTAACGAAAAATATTTTTACTTTAGAAAGATAAGTAAAATGCCATACAGCGGTGACTTTAGGTTTCTACCAATTGAATTGCTTAAACTCTGAAAGGCTTAAACTTCGAATAAGAGATTGTTGCCGGTCTCAGGAAATAGAAACCTTCCAGGAAGATACACCACCGAGATATAAGTTTAATTTGCGGAACAAGAGCTCATATATTCACTGTGATCTTTGTACATAATAAAACCGACTCAGCTGTGGCCGCAGCAGTAGGTATATAACTGCTTTAGTTTATGTTTAGGAACAACTTCCTTTAAAATTTGAAAAAATAAACCCTTATGTCTTTATTATAACCCATTTTCCTTTCGTCATTTTAAAACTAAATATTTTTCTTAAGGAGGCACCCTAACTGACTCCCGGCCTTAGACGGTTGGAAGGTCGCATATTGTTGTCTTTTAATACTTCTACATAACATTTTTAATCGTACTTGTGAACAGTATTATAGAGTACAAGACATGTCTGTTATTTTGTTACAACGATTCCAAAGGAAAATATTTGGTCTGGACACTCAGACAAAATTCTATGGTGAGATTGTCATTAAATATTATACATTGTTGTTTATATTTTTAAAAAAATGGCCTGTGTAGTCCTTTATGCTGTCGATTGAATGTAAACCAAAATACATATTTGTAAAACATTTTAAAACGTGAAATATGTACATAGCTATGTAAAATGTATAACTAGATTTACGTATAAATATTTACATACTATAGTGTATAGCGTATAATATTAGATTATTAGCTTAATAATAACCTAAAGCTTCAAGAGTCTACCTTTTAATTGTAATAATAGTTAAGGAATCAATCTTGTCATTAAATAGTAATAAGGTAAATGGGTATAATGTGTATTAATTAAGTGTCAAGAATAAATACCAGTGATGTTAAATTTGATATTGGTGTTAATTAATTAGAAGTCTGAAGGTGAGACAAAAGAGTGTTAAGGTAATTAAATATATACCCTAAAGGAAATATATATTTTAATTCTTGAATTTTGTAATCCATTACGTTTGGTGAATCTTATTAATCACTTAAATAATAGTTTACGACTAAATTAATATAGGAAACTGTCTGATAAGTCATGGGTTTCTAAATGAGTTGTTTGTAGTTTTTCAGATTGAGGATATTTGAATTGGTATTTGGTGTTTTAGTACCTAGCACGAGTAATCACGAGTTTATTTTCAGATGAATAGGTTAAAAGATATTACAAAATTTAGGCTATGTTACCCATATAAAAACAAATTGATGAACAGGTAACAAAAAATAATTTGAATACAGGCTAACGTAAAATTTAAGACAATTTCAACATTGCATATGGTTAAATGTAATTGTTTGAATTAAATGTTAAACTTTATAAGGAAATTCTGATTTTTATTGACATTTTAAATAAAACAAATATGAACAAATCTGGAAGTTGCCTAAGGTTAAGTATATAGTTTTTCATGATGAACTGTAAATATAGATTCCCATTACAGAAATCCTTATTTGCAATACCTAAATTAGTTGAATAAATGTGCCACAGAAGTGATTTCACGATCTGTAAGGTTCAAGTAATACCTTATGCATTTAAATGTTTTGACAAATGTGTGTTATTATGTATGTTTCACAGGTTTCGTTTATAAACAATTTGGAAATAAATTTTTTTATTGTAATTAAATAATAACAGCCAGCAGGAAACTAATTTAAAACTAATTTTCTTAAACTCTGATGAATTTCAGTACAGAGTTTTTTTTTTAATGAAAACAAAAATGTAAGTTACTGTGCTAAAATTAAAATCCAGAAACAAAATTAAAATCCAGTTTCTAATAACTTGCAAAATAGAGTATAAGTTCTATACACAATACAACTTTCTTGAATAATCCTAAACAGTGGTCACTAAGCTATGATGCTTTAAACGAATTTAAACATTTTAAAAACGCGAAATATGTTCATAACTGTGTAAAATGTATAACTAGACTTACGTATAAATATTTACATACTATAGTGTATAGCGTATAATATTAGATTACACAAACATAATGTCCCTACATTTCCTTATAAATATGTAAACGGCTAGAGAAATGTTTTCAACTCTTAGAGGCAGTAACAAGATAACCAATTATCTTTTACTGTTAATATCGTTAAAAAGTCACTAAATAAGTATCATTTCATCTCTCGTTGCTGCGCTATTAGTAGGAATGTATTTAAATCTCATATAAAGCGAAAAGCCAAGGAGTACCTTTACCTTATTTCAGAATGCCCTTAATACTATAAACATTGACTATCAGCCTTAGGAGTTCAAATTTATTTATGAATAGAAATGTTGTGTAGGAGCTATACATGGGAACAAAAGGCAACCATTCGTCGCTAAAGGTGGTTGTCAGTAAAAGCAAAACGAATTTGTGTAGAAATCGACTCTTGTTTTTCAGTTTAAAAAGGTTTAACCTTCAAAACGAGTACCGATATCCCTGCCCAGATTAGTTATTAAATACATTACACATCCACACAGTTCCATGTTTATAAAACCCACTATTAAAAAAAATCTAACACCAAAATAAAATTACACCTCATAAATGTTTTGTAGTTGCTTTTAAAATTGAATTTGAAAAAACGTAAGCCTGTTGTGGGTCTCATATTGTCTGTTGTCTAATATCTTAACTTTTAATTTCTAATATATTCTCTCATTTTATTTTGCGTTCTTCATTTTATTTCGTTAGTATTTCACTTGAGTGAAACCATGTCGTGTTTCATTTTTTTAACAGTTCAAATCGGAAGATCATTTATACGCTCAAAACACATTAAATAATTTTTCTTGTATGTAGGCCTAAATAATGTAAAATGATTATATGAATAAGCCTTTTGAAAACATATGATGTCCGTTGTGAAGAATAACAGTAAGTGACTCGTAACACATCAGCTAAGTTGTGTCAAAAATATGGCAAATTGTACCCAAGTAATTATAATAGTATTATTTAAAATATAATTGAAAATTACATAATTATACATTAGGGCCTAGCGTTTATTGTGTTTAGGCTATTAGTTAAATCGAATTTTATTGTCTAGAATAAGAAATAGTTGTGAATTTTAGATAGTCTAAGGTAAGTGGTTAAAGCCCTCTAGACTGGGATATAAGTATTGCGTACAAGGAAGCATTTTTGCTACAGAAATACTTTCTTGCGGTGACTATAGAGATCGTAGCCACTACCCTTTCTAAAAGCAAATACGAATAAAGGAATTGTTTAATATGAAAATTTGTGTGTTAAATACATATGTGTTGAATGTTGTATCTTTTACGTTATTTAAATAGGACACCAGAGGGTCTACATATATCTCTTAGTAAGAATGACAGTTTTGAACACTCTTTTTAGATTAAATACAAAAACTTACTTCAATGTAACTACTCTTGGTAACAGTCTGAATTTTAATATTGTTACCATCATGCACCTGAATTCATCGTTACAATGAATGAATTAAAATAAAACACTGAGTTGGATGGATCACTAGCTCAGGATAAATAAAGTTGAAATTAATTTCACAAATTCCTAACTATCTTGAGGTTAGGAACTTTGTAATAATTTAAAAGTTTTATTAATGTGTTCTTAAAATGTTAAACATTCTTCAAAGTATAGAAAAATGGCATAATTCAGTAAGAAAGGGAGTCTAATTGTGTTATTTTCAAAATGTTACTTTATTCCTTAATATTGCTACTTTTACATCATTTATTTGTGAGTAATTCAACAATCATTGGCTAAATGTGGTTTATATTGCTCTAAATATCTGTTTTCAGAGTACAAATAATTTAGTTAAATAGTCTATATTTATAATTGCATTGAATTACTAAAACGTAACCTGTAAATTAGCCCTCTACCTGTCTAGTAAAAGACAATTACACTGTATATCACAACAAATAATTAACTCAAAGAATCGTTATTTCTTAACTTTGCAGCGAAAATGAAAAGTTATTAAAAGTATAGTTATAAAAACGAATATAAATAAAAAATCATTGATGCCAACTTCTAAACACGAAAACTAATGAAGTGTATAATCTGAGAGAACATGCTTCCTGCTCAGGTATTGGGAAAGTGATGAACACACCCCACGATAAAAATATTTTGTTGTTGGCGTTTCTTGTGTTCAGCGAGCAGTTTCTTGAAAATTAATTTCGATGAATAAAAACCGGAAATGGCTTTAATATGCTAAGACGGTATTTGTCATGTAATGCTGCAACGTTCTTTGTGTTGGGTTTCGGATCGGTCATAGATGGAGGAATACGTTCCTTTGTTCCACTCTGAATGTACATTTCCTGTTTTAATATGTTGAGCAACTGTGTAGTATCAATTAGGTTGTCGTAAAAATCAATAAAACCACGAGATAATTTCTTTTAACTACAAATGGTCAATTCGTATACTTTTTAAATGTTTCCTTTTCACAAGGTGCTGATGTATGATAAGTTTATGTATCTATTGTTAATGGGTTTGATAGTGTTCAATTCATTACTGGCATAAGCTTTTACCGGTTAAACCAGAATATTTAAGAATAGTCAAAGAAAAAACTAAATATAAAAATGTCTGATTGCATTTGCATAATTATTCGATACATCTATAGGGCATATAAAGATAAATTTCCACGTACCTAACTACAGACGAAAATGAAAAGAGAAAACTAACCCAATCTTGATAACAACTGGTTTACGTTTATGAATTTATGCAAACAGAACCAAATACTTCACGTCTGAACTGCATTGAGAAAATAAAAATATTTTGAAATCGCCCTAATTTCTTAGGGGTGAAATAGGTATAAATATTGCAGTTATTTTTTATTCGTTTTTACCATGCTTTGTTCATTGTAATGGAGGTGTTACTATTTATTAGGAATATACTGTGGTTGAATTTAATAATAAATACATGAAAGCCTCTTAGCCACAAACTTTCTTTATTTTACCCTTTTGTACATTTCAGTTACCAAGTAACTGTCCTCAGAGGGATAAAATACAAAGGCGTTCTGTGATTAGCAGATACATAATTGCCATTAGACCCATTCAAAAGCAGAGGTTTGCGTTGTCAAGACGCGAGCTTCGCGGCTGTGGTGCACACTGTTTGTATTTATGTCAGATATTACAAGTATTTTTGTTCAGAGGGATATAGCACAATACGTTTCAATTACCTCGATAAAATGGTTATGTAGAGGTAAAACGAATCGCGATCTAATCATGATCTACGCGTTTCTTGTCCCTAATATGCCTAACTAGCTTACTACATTAATACTTAATCCCTTATAGTATATTTTACTTTCCATTTTAGAATTCTATAAAACCTCTATGTTTGTACCTACGTTTGTAGTCTAGAGCGTCATTAGGTCAGGTATAATAGGTTTATTGCTGATTAAATTATTATGATTTTGAGCGACGTATCAAAAATTAGGACTCCTTTGCGTCGGGGAGATGAGAAACATTGTAATGTAATTAAAGTATGAAATGGATTCTCTTTGTCCTGTGGGGTTGTAGAGGCTTATTGATCGTTTATAAAGCCTGGTTACCTAAATATTAGTCTAGAGTCTAGCCTGTTCTCTTCCTACTTTCTAAAGTAGATGCGCCAAACCGAAGATTTAGAACTTTACTCTCTTAATATAATAACACTATTTTAATTTAAGTTTGTTTTTATTAATATGAAAAGAGCAAAGCAGGAATTATAATCAACCGATTTAAATTTAAGAAAATGATATTATCTTTATTTTGTACAGGAAAATGCAAAAGTATTATAACATTGAAGGTGCTTACCCTTCCTTACTAGATAGTCCTTCGTTACTTAGTACGGCTCTGCCTTTCGTACTAGATAGTCCGGCACAAGTATCTTCTTTACGTAGTCTGCCTCAGTCTTACGTTGCTCATCTGAATTAAATATATTTCTTTATTGTAAAATTAAGTCTAATAACCTTTCAAAGTCTGCCTATTTTCAAATCAACCTAAACACCTTTACTTATAATACATAAATAATTTTGTTTACATTTAATTAACTCATTTTCTGCCAAACATTTTACTATCACTATACCATTTTTGTTTTTATAGAAACACTGACGGGTATATTCTTATTGGAGAACTATTTAAAGATTTACTTGTCAATAATTGTGTCTGATCTTATCTCTGACGAACTAGGTCGGTGACGGAAATAACCCCTGCATTATGAAGATTATTACCACATAAATATAACGGTACTAATGGCCTGAACCTTATAGTAAAACCCTGTATTTGCAGTTACTCTTTGCATTAAACTGGCATTTTACAACGCTAGAAATTGCATCAGAACTAATATTGCATTTATTTCTTAATTAAAATAGAAATTATCTTCCGTGTTTATGTTGTCGTTGTTGAAATAGTGACTGGATTACCTCAAGTGTGACTTTACTATTCTTCTTTCACTGCAGAAATATAACAGTACTCTATGTGGCATTAGGTTAAAGGTTCTCGAAGTATTATATATGTAGGAGAATGGAATAATAATTAGAACTTGGGTAGGAGCACAGCTCGTCAAATGTATGAAGATATGGAAAATCTCAACTAACATGAGTGCTATTATTTAAATGAAATATATATTCTCTAAATCGCGTGGATTAGGATGTAATTGGTAGGCATATGGATTAGGCTATTATGTTCCTAGAAAACCAGGATAACACGGCTTACATGACGTCACTACCCAGTAGACTTACTCTATCCCAAGGCCACAGTTTACTTTAGTGCAATGAATCATTACCTTATGGCATCATACTTTTCTGGTTGCCGTTTCCTCAAGGTACTTCCGGGACATCAGTGAAAAGGTAAGCCGTTTCAAAACCTAGTCAATTCACACGCTACAGGTAAAGCCACACTTTTCGGGAATGTGTTAGTAATAATTTCCAAAAATGGTATTCTTCTTGCCCAATCGATTTCCAGGAAGCCCTAAAACAGTAAGACTCAAGAGTTGCAAGTTTATGCAAACATCTGGTGTAAAGCGGTTCCTCCTAAAGATTAAAAACACTTTTCCCTCTTAATTACCGCAATATAAAAACGGTATTTTTATACTAAGTTGACTGCAAAAAGAATTACATATTAATTATGAGAAAAGAAAAATTTGCGAAAAGTTTCCCCAACACAAACACAGATAAACGTGTTTTAGAAACGGATCTCGTCTCGACAAATTAATTAAGTTAATTATTCAAGTTATACTTATTCATACAAACTTACACATACAAAATGTATTACATATTTATAAACTTTTTCGGCCCAAATTTGTATTGTAAACATGAATCCATTATTTCCTCACCACCATAATTCTATGAAAACAAATTACACGTGAAAGCTGCGATACATGTGATGATTGAAAAATAAATTTACTTTCGTACAAACAGAAAGAACAATTTTCAACAGAAATTGTTTTCCAAGCCAAATATATTACTTTACGAGAGTACAAAGCCCAGGCTTAGCGTCGACGTGCGTTAGGCCTAATCTTATCTTGTGACAGCAAGAGAAGAAAGTTATTTTCTCATGTCAATTTGTTTTTGTATTTAACTTTAGTGTAATCGAATCAATACAAGCCCATTTAGTTTTCAAATATTTTTTAAACTTTGATTATTGGTTTTAAGATATCAACTGGTCTTCTGTGTGTTGTGAAAATGTTTGAAGAAAAAAGTAACTAACTAGTTACCTATGTAGCTTAGAACTCCATTATCTTAAACTTAATTATTTAAAACATTTATAATTGTAACACCGATTTTCTGTACTTAAGTTTAGGTTAAATCATGTTATGGTAATTTTGTTATCAGATTCATAAAGCATTATTGTAAACTAATAATATATATATATATATATATATATATATATATATATATATATATATACTCGAATAGTTGGAGGAAAATATGTAAAAATTGTTTCACCTGAGACCTAAATTTTTGTTTTGGGAACAATTTCGAAAATAAACCCTCCTTAGTGGTATTACCAATCAATTTTTTAAAAGCTTATTTGCTTATTACTTACTTATAAATAGTATTTAAGTTTTAAATGTGTTTTTAGTAATCAGGTTATTTGTCTACAAGTATCAAAGTTTGAAGTAGTAATACTTGAAAATAGTTTAAAGTAATTTTATTGTAATTTCAACCGAATGGAATAGTTACTCTTCCTGGAATATTAAAAACCTATAATTAGGTAATTCGTTTAAAACCTGACGAATTTGGCTTTAAAATATACGATAGATATTCGATGTGTTCAGCCATATAATGTGTAAAACAAAACACATTTTCATGTTCATCCAGGGCCGGGAAAACAGCGAAAAGCTGACATTGGAGCCGCGTTGCTTTTATGGTTTTAATAGCGTACTAACGCCCAGACGAAGAACAGATAGACGGATTGCATCTCCAGAATACAGTGCTTTAAAGACAGTTTAATTGTTTATTCGGTCTATTGTAGTTTCCACTCTTTGCTACCGGCTTCTCAACTTAACGGACGCTAAACTTGTTTAAATGTCATAAAAGGTTTGCTACATCAGTAATTTCAATTTATTTAAAACACTTTGATAAATATTTGGTTAGACATTTTGAATACAGATACAAAATTATAAATATTTATAGGTAATTCTGTTTGCAATATAATTTCCAATCTCCTCTACTGCTTTGCAGAAACATAAATGTGACAATTTTAAACACGCATTTCACTGTTGTGCACCACCATTCACGTTACATTACATGAATACAGAAGCTGTAATTATATGTAGAACTGCGCTTAGGAGACTCAGGTGAATTTTATACTCCGTGTACATGTTCACTCATACATTATTAAACATAAGCGCCTTATCGGAGAATACTACGTCGGGGCATAATGTAAACCTTCCACCAGAGTATAAAGTATTCAGCAGGTTAAATCAACAATGATGTTCGATTTTAGAAAACCAAAGGTTTTGATATTTTACTGGCTTTTCTAGTAGAAAACCTTGATGGGTTTATGTTATAAATGTGTTTTATCCTTAAGTTTTAACATTTTAGTTACTGTTTTATTTTTAGTTTTTATATATTTTTTTATTTTGTGATAAATATTTATATTTATATTTCTGAATGATTTTTCAAAACTAGATAATTCAAAGTCTTTTGTTTTATTTATGAGACAAAATTGTTTCAAAAAGTGTATAAAGTATATCAACATTTGGTTTTGTTTCAATATTTGCTTGTACTTTATATTTTTATTCATTATTTGTACTTATATCCTATGATTACTATCTACGCCTATTTACTACTTATATACTGCTAAATTGGTTTCCGTAGTATGAGCTAAATTTGTAGCAGTATGAGATATGTAGTATCCAAAAAAAACTTGTTAAGTTAGGTTAGTTAATAAAAAAAGGCATTTATTTTTTGTTCCGAACGTTTTAGGAAAATAGTAAATAAAGATTAAATGAATCGTGTCATTTTTAGAAAAGTACTATAAAGAAGTTTTATTCTGAATACGATCATGTGAAAGTGAAAAGAAATACAAACCGTTCTTTATATATTATGAAAAAAACTTAAATAAAGCTAAACATAAGACTGAGGATTGTTACTAGGTTATAATAAATTATTTCCTTCAGTAATTTTTTTATATATAATTACTATCATGTTTTATATATTTTGATCTTTACATTTTGCTATGATAAATAAATAACAATAACCCTTGCTACAAATATTTAAACTCTGTTTTTTTTGTAACCTTCTGATGATGCTAACTGTGTTGGCGAAATGTACATCAAGGGTGTTTAAATATTTGTAGCAAGGGTTATTGTTGTTTATTTATCATAATTACGCTAAATTGCTCTGTATAAAATTTCATTTTACTACAAGTTGTATTCAAAGGTTTCTAATAATGAGGTTTCAACATTTTAAAAGTTTAAGTTGTAAAACCAAAAACCTCTTATTTCTGTATTTAAAAACTTTTAATTTATTTCTCCGTTTTCTAAATATTCTTCCATAATTTTAAATATAAGGTTTTGTATAAAGGTTCTTAATAAATTAAGTTTTACGACTAAATAATTCAATAGAAGCTTCAATGAAATAACGTGGATAAAAACATAAAAGCAGTTCTTTAAACTACACAAGTGGTATGAAAACTAAACACTAAGCTCTATATTTCTAAAAATGTAAATAAGCTATGATCCTTATCCTAGAACCGGATAGGGGTTCCATAAGTAAACCCAAAATTTATTCACAAAATTTCCTACTATCTTCATAGACAGTAGGTTCCTGACATGAATTAGGCCTTCATAGCAAGTTATGGTTTTTTTAAAATTATAAGTTATAAATAAATTATTTGTTTAAATATACCATATACATAAATCCATTAAGATGTACAAATATAATGGCAATAGTGTGTGTTAAATAAATAGTTTTTTTTTCTGTAAAATCAATGAAAATAGTATACACAGTTTGTATGCAATATTTAAAGGAAATTAAATTTTAAAAAATAAATAAAAACATGATATAAACTTTAAAAGCGATGCCTAAGCTTTACTGTCTGTATTTAGTCTTTCTTATGTTTAAAGGTTTAGGGAAGTAATGTATTTTCCAGTAATGTTATATCCCATTAAACAACGTAAGAATATAAAGAGGGGTGCTCTCGCAGGTCGAAATAATGGGAGTTACTATAACTTTACAGAATTTCCTTCTGGAATATCTGGAACTATGTTGCGCGGATAAAGATAAACATAAAGTCTCCCCTTCTCAGCAATATTGCAGGGTAACTAGTCTAAGCTCAGGTGTAAAACCGTTTTACCTATAACGTTTTCATCACGCAACCTGCCTTTTAAAACTAAATATTAAAGAGAATGTCAACTCCTTTTAAATAAAAACCATTAAATAATGAAGATTTTAACTTAGTAGCTGAAAGTAGAATCGAGAACCACTGCCCACCGATCAGAGAGAAGATAGTTTAAAACATTCGTTGGGAAGAGGCACGAGCTTAAAAATATCTATCTGCATTGTGGTAGCTTTCTTTTTATGTATCCTTAGTAGGGGGAGCGGTGGGATGAAGCTAACGAAGCACTGCTTCATTAGAAGGCTACGACTTAATTGTTATAACACATATTTTGTCCTTTTATTTGCTAGCAAGAGGCGGCGATGTTCCTAAGAATTATCCTGTGTACTTTAATCATATCATATCAATTGCAATACTAATCCGAACCTGATTGTCTGAATTTGCTAATAGCTTAGCTTCGCAGGCTATGCATGGAGATAGTTAATGAAGAGGGGGGGAAGAAAGCGGGAGGTAAGGCCGAATTAACATGGACCAATGAAGCTTGCTTCTTGTAAGGACGTGACCAAGACATACGAGTGAACTAAATGACTTCCGAACTCAAAAATAAAAAGTAAAAGATAGGGAGCACCGTAATTCTCTTTATTGTCATCTGTTACAATTGAACACACTTTAAAAAAATATATATATTAAACATATGTAATATTTCAATTAATAGATTAAAATAAAAATAAACACATCAACATTTTTATGTCAAATATCCTGGAATATCAGGAACCATATTGCGCGGATAAAGATAAACATAAAGTCTCCCCTTCTCAGCAATATTGCAGGGTAACTAATCTAAGCTCAGGTGTGAAATTTTTTTACTTATAACAATTTTTAGCAACCCTTTATTAGAAAAATTATCCAAATATATATAGCTAATTTACAACTAACTGAAAAGTGTATTGTAATAACTATTCCTAATCAATGGTTACCAAATTTTAAAATGTAATTTTATATTTCCCCACGTAAAGGTGTAATAGAAATTTGTCTAATACTCTATAACGTTACTACTTGTATAACGGTTTACATTTGAAACAAACCATAGACAATTTTGTTCTATATGAACATAACATGTTCCTATATGAAAGGGAACTTGGATACCAGCTTATACGCATATTTACCACATGAGGATACAACACAATGAGACAATCCAAAAAACAAGAACATTATAAACCAGTCATTACCGTTTGAAATATTCAAATTCCCTAGCTAATGTTTATATTAAAATCTCCAACTACATGTAAGTCTTATAAAGAATAATTCTAAGATACAGAGTAGTCTGCATAGAGCACTTTACTATTAACCTAAACGTTCTAGCTCTGATCCCTAGTGTCACCAAATACATCCTGTGGGATCCACACCAGGTATATTGTAAAAATCAATACTCAAAGACAAACGTATGGCATCAGGGATTGTCGCTAGTTGCTCTTCGCGCTACCTTCTTCTGCCTTTAAAATCTAATGACTCAAGACAGAAATGATGTTGAATTTATACAATTAATATGAATGGTAAAAAAGATACGAAACCCTAATGCGTAAAGTTCCTAACGTAATAAAGTTGCTGGAAATAGGCCTTTTCACTCTTTTATTTGATACTGGATGGGAAAAAACAAATCCAAGGTTACTGGCCAAGCTAAACCTGACGAACTGTACAGAATTAAAGTTTAGCAAGAAAAAAATTATTATTATATTCGAAACTATTGAATAACATTTCAACGTCTCTCAGAATCGAACATATTTTTACGTAAAATCTCTATAGATTGGAAGCATCTCTGCCCCAAGTAACTTGGAAATGTTCAAAGTACGTGTTAGTTGTAGATTTATGTGTAAAAATGATTACCATTTGAAATTGCAAAATTTAAAATCTGTATAATTTGGAAATTTTATATTTAGGCCTACATGCAAATAGTATATCATCACTGTCATGAATGTGGGATTAATAACTGTCTGTTTCAGATATCTTTCTTATAAAGAATATAAATAGGAATATAAAATGACGTAAGAGTAAGGTAGCTGAAAATTTAAAATTTACGTTCTTTTAGACATGTCATGTTTTTTTATTATGGTTAAAACCGTTGCTAGCTTTCAACACCACGTGTCAACAGCAGAAACAGCCAGGTACGTTCAGCTTTAGTAAAGTTAAATTTCATTTATTGTTTGTAGATATGTAACAAATGTTTTTTTCCTCACTGTGGATTTATTTATTTATTTAATTCACTTATATACATGATTAAAATGTTAATCACGTTATTTTAAACAAAGTCATCTCTTCACACACACACATACACACACACACACACACACACACACACACACCACATACACACACACACACCCACACACACCCCATACACACACACACACAAGAAACTTTTTCACGAATCCAAAAATAATGAAAGTATCATTTCTTTGAAAAACATAATTAGGAATGGTATATTTGGCTGTTATACACACACACACACACACACACACCCACACACACACACACACACACACACACACACACACACACACACACACACACTCTGCAACGTCCCCCTGTCCCATCGCTTCTATTTGGCACAATTACTAATTCATTATATATTTATATATCTGCTGCTCACGCCGTTTTGTGTACCGTGTTAAGATCCCTAAAATTTGTCTTGTGTTCCCGCGTAATGTACCACGCCCAAATGCAAGCCTATTCCCGCTGACTTCTACCTTAACGTTTGTATGACCTCCCCTAAGATGGTTGGCAAGTTTGTTGGGTCTGTATATAGTCACACATGTCAGTAAAATAGTCAGCTGGAAAGAAACAACATTTATATGAACACACAAAATTTTCAAAGACCACTTCATGAGATCTGCAAGCACAGCAAGGGGACGAGCAAAATATGATCATGTTTATGATACCTTTTTTAAAAGGCTCCTGTGTTCTTTAAACATGATCTGCAAGTAGACATCATTTCTGGGCTTCAATACAAAAAACCAACTAATTTTTAGAATAGCTCAATAAAATTGTTCTCTGAGAGAAACTCGTTTGTAAAACATTAAGTTCTGAATTTCATATATATTTATAAATTAATGAAAGTTAATTAAAATTGTACTCTGATTTAATAATCATTATCTACTAGTTGGAAAAAGTTAAAAAGTTTTTATTGGTTGTTCAACACAGGATAAATTCAAATACTGTAAGTTTTTATAATGCACTTAATTACTGATTTTAAACTAAAATAATTGTCTTTTCAAATAAAATACATTTAACTCTCTCTTTACCTTCACAAATAATTAATTCAAAATTCGTTATTTTTCACATATTTAAATCCTACATTTCATATATAATTCATTAATAACATTTACATATTTTTAAATAGAATTATTTCCAAATTTAACATAATAAAAAAATTTTGTCTTCTCATTTCATGATTGAATTGGTAAATTCACATTTTATTAAAAATAATTTTAAAATTTGTATGATTCAATAAATCTGGTCTTGACATTGATTGACTTATGGCCAAGGCCACTTTGTAAATTTAATACTTATTATTCATTATTTAAACATTTTTGTTATACTACTTAATTTTACTACTTTTAAGATTTATTTAATTTTTCAACATAGAGTAAAGTCATTGTTTAAGTTTCATTGGTAATTTGAATTTAATAAATTTAACTGACTTAATTTGACGTCAATTTGTATATAATAGAGAAAATGACTTTCCAAGGATTTCCCTGACGGTCCTAGATTCCTCTCGTCTGGATTCCCTGGTCCCTGGACATCGGATTGCCATCCCTGGTCAGTCGATGGAAGTCTTTCTCCATTTCCGCGTCCTGGAGGCTGAGTCTGGAGCCCTCGCCCATGGATGGTCTTAGATGACGGAAGCGTGATGGTTTTGTCCCATCTGGCTGATGGTGGTTCTAGGCGCGATCCGAAGTTACGGCAGTTTAGCACCTCGTATTAAAAATATTTACAGACTGCCTTACAGGTCCCTAAGTTACTGTATTTGTTGCGGCTATGTAACCCTTCCCCCCTGCTCTAAGCTCGTCGCTATCTCTTTGATTCTTTTCTTGTACGGGCGGGTTGGACAACGTATCAGTTTTAACCTGTATAATTTCGTTATCTGTTTTAGAACACTGAAAAATGTCTATTATTTTAAAATGGCTGTAACTTTTTTGTTATTTGAGTTTTTGAAATTCTTTTTTCATTATTGTTTATTATGGATTTTCTGGTCATTTCAAAATGTCGATGATAGTTCTACGTGGCCTAGTTCTCAAGTTAGCATTTTTCGGCACTTAGAAATTTTTCACTTCACTCCCGTTTGTCAAATTTAGTTAGTTATTACAGTTTCATGCTATTATAATTTTTAATTTGTCCTAATAATACTTATTCAAAATTTTATTGACTTCTTGACTCTTTACAACGTTTCCTTATATCATAAATTAAAACGTTATTATTTAAATATTAAAATTGTTATTTAAAAAATAGGAAATTATTAATTTACCAATTTGGACGGCCGTTACAACACACACACACACACACACACACAGGTATATTTTATAAAACACTAACTTACTGACAACTACGGATTACTCCAGTATGGAGGACCCATTAAAAACACAATGTTCATTGTACAATATCTATGCGTACTACTCAAAAACAGAGAAAAAGTAGGAAAATAGTCATGTACATTACTTGAAATTATGAGACAAGTTTACAATAAAAGGTAAGGTGACCTTTTTTGGTAAAAACAAAGATTCAAATATGTGTTCGTTTACACACAACGACATTGTTCCCCTGCACTTCCTTAACAGTCACTTTACATAGCTACTGCAACAACATACAGGTCGAAATAGTTTGTTATCACGAGCTACCCCACTACAACCTAGTGGTGTGAATGTCCCTCGATCACTGCCATCAAATTGCAGTGAAAACTATATTCCTGTTGTGTTTACATATTGATATTATTTCCATCTTCCGACCTTGACGAAAATCCCGGATTACTGGAGGGGCCGGGTACTAAAGCAGCGGATTATAGAAAGTTTACTATATTTGAAAATTACAATACATCCACCGTCATTACTGTAAACAAAGCATGGTAATTACGAATCGTCAATAAGTATAACCATTATGCTTAGAAAACACCTAAAGATATAGGATGGTTTAAAAATAAGTTATTTCTAGAATATAGTACATACTTAACATATGTTGTGCTTATAGACTAGGCTCATTTTTACTTAGGTTTTCCCTTTCTTTGCTAGGTGGGGCTTTTATCTTTATATGCCCTATAGAATAGTTATATATATATCATACATCGAAGAATAATGTGAATGCAATCAGAATTTTTTATCTTTATTTATTTTGCTTCACAATTCTTAACTGTTCTAGTTTAAAAGTAAAATATCCCAAGTAGCACTCGGATTTAAGTAGCGATACAATCCTATGTAACACAATCAAGCCCAATAACCATAGCAAAATTCATTCAATTTTATCAGCACCTTGTGTTCTCTGGTATCTAATTCAAAATCATACGTGTTGATCATATATTACTAAACGATTAATTGTGTTTTTGGCTATTGAGATTTGTATGATTAACTGATTAATGTTCCACAGTTGCTCAAGATAATATATTAGGAAATGTACATTAACAGTGGAACATAGGAACCTAATCCCCCAACAATGACCAATCCGAAACCCAACACAAAGAACGTTCCACCACCACCAAAGCCATTTCCCGTTTTTATGCATTGAAATTAATTTTCAAGAAATTTCCCACTGAACAAGGAACGCCAATAATAAAATACTTCTTATCGTGGGATGTTTTCATCACTTTTCCACCACCAAAGCGGGAAGCATTGTCTCTCAGCTTATACGCTTCATTAATTTTCGTGTTTAGAAGTTGGTATCAATGATTTTTGATTTATGTTCGTTTTTATAACTCTATATTTTAATGGAATTTTTGTTTTCATTGTAAATTTAAAAACATGTCCCTTTTTGTTTATTATTTCTATGATTAGTTTTTTACTATTTTATTCGATTTATATTAATATTTTTTTGTCAATAACAATAGAAAAAACTAGAAAAATTATTCTGTTAAAATTGATTGAAAGTTGTGTTTTTTTACGGAAACCGGTGGCATTCGTCACTAACATACGGCAGTGTTACAACTAACGACTATCTGACTAAGAGACAGTGGCGAGTTAAAATTTCATGTCAAACAAAATGTACTTGGATATGAGTAATATGTTTTGTAGCAAAAATGTATCCTCCCAAGGTCTAATGGAATAGGTGTGCAAAGTCCCCATTCTGTGAGTTCGGCCCTAAGGTACGATACTCCGGAGTGAATAAAGGTCTGATTGCACTAACTGGATCTAAGTAATCAGACAGATTGTAGAGGTAGGGAAACCTTGCCGTTTAGAAAGTTTTAAGGGTCCCGAGTAGTTTTTGAAAAGCGGGCGAACTACTGTCACTGGTTGGAGCTCTTCTTGTCCCTGTGGCGGGCCGGTGACCAGTGTATGCTTTACAGTAAGGTCTACGACTTTTACATACCGTTACCAAGCCCCTAGTCTTGCGTCTGACGGTAGTCCACTGGATGGGAGTCACGTGTCTGATGTTGGATACGTGGGGTAGAGACGTTTCGCATAATAGACTGCAGATAATCCCTATTGTATTGCCTACAGAACGTGTTCTTTGGCAATGGAGGTCCTACACAACCTTTCTATTCATTAATATATAATGAAATTATCAACCCTGGTAGCCGGGTTGGATTATTTTATGGATATTTTTAAATAAAGTTAGATTACACCTGGATTTTTGCTTTATGCTGACTGAAGTGCACTTCTAATATATAACGCAGGGGAAAAGGATGAAATGTTTTTTTTTATCGTACTTTTAAACGATATAAAATTTTGTTAATTTGTTTCTACTTTTTTTGAGAATAGTACCTATTCTTTATATATTTATCTTTATCATATTCTGTAAGTCTCGTTGTATATCTTGAAGTTATATATTTTACATATGTAAGTTGTTATCTACATATTTAGCGTTTATAAATGTTTTACAAATTTATATTTTGATTTATATTCAATCGACATCCAAAAACACTACACAGGACATTTTTTTAAAAATTGAGCAAGATTGTATAATATTTATTGACAATGTTACCATAGAATATTGTCTGAAGTGTCCAGACTAAAGATTTTACTTTCAGAAATAGTCGTAACAAAATAACAGACCTGTCTTGTACTCTATAAAGCCGTTCAAAAGTACGACTAGCAAGATTATGCAGGAGTAATAAAGGACAACAATAGGAGCCTCTCAAACCTCTAAGGCCGGAAGTCAGTTAGGCTGCCTCCCTAAGTTTCTACAACCCCTGAAAGTATGAGTTACCTAAATTATTTACCAAAGTTTTAGCGCGTTTAAAAAATTAACTTTTAAAATGAAGTTATAATGAAAGGTAAATGAGGTATAATAGAGACATTAGTGTTTATGTTTGCAATTTTAAAGGAATTTGTTCCTAAACATAAACTAAAGAAGTTATATTCCTAGGCTAATGCTGCGGCCTCAGCTGAGTCGGTTTTATTATTTCCAGATATCACAGTGTTCTTGTTCCGGAAATTAAAGTTATATCTCGGCGGTGTATCTTCCTGCAAGGTTTCTATTTCCTGAGACGTGCCACAGTCTCTTATTCGAAGTTTAAGCCTTTCAGAAGCGTAAAGAATTTCTACGAGTCCTAAAGTCACCACTTTATGGCATTTTATTTTTTGTTCTAAAGTAAAAATATTTTTCGTTAACTAGTAACTTTCTGTTGGCTTTCATCAGATCCTTTATAAGTATTATCTTGTGTTATGTGTATACTCTTTGGTAAGGTAGAAAGAAACGGAAGGTAAGGGAATGGTAAGGCCCAAAGTAGTGTCTACTGTGAAGCCACATTCAACACATGATATGATGCTAACCAAATGTGAAAGATGTTTAAAAACTTAGACAAACTTATGTCCTTTGTGTTGTAAAGTATTCAAAAGTGCATAATTTGAATAGCCGAAAAAACGTAACAAATTAAAATTCATCGGTATAACTTACCAAACTTATCCAGATTTTCTCCAGGTTATTACATGTACAAAATGAAATAGCATGCAAGCATTTCTGTTGAAAAACTTGATTTTATTTACATAATCTATATAAAAATAATACTTTAATAAATAAATTTAGATAATAAAAAACGTGTGCATTTAACATGTTTACCCAAACAGCTTGAACTATAACACTGACGCTATGGAATTGGGCGTTGATAGATACCCGGCGGATTAAGAATAAGGATGGTTGGTATTTATGCTACTTCGATTCCCCATTTTAAACTTGCCAAGCTGGTTTTGAAGGTTCACATAGGCCTACTTTGTATTCTGCATAATTTATTAGTTATTCGCTTGAAGCAAAAATATCCTAAATTTATGAAATTTAAGATTGTGATTGTAAGTTAAAATCAGCAATTTTAAAATGTGGGTAGAAAATTGTAACCCAAAACTGGAATAGCTTTTCTTGGGTAATTAATAATGAGATCCCATCTTAGAGCTATAAATATCTTTTTAATTTGCACAGTTATCAATAACTGACGACAATACATAAAACTGCAATAAATTATAATTAAAGTCCTTAAATGAGAAGCCTGATTTACTTATATAAATATCACTCCTCTATTCACAAATGTGTTTATTCCAGGGTCTTAGCAATGATAATTTAAATAAGACTACATTTTTGTAATGTTAGAGAAAACATTTTAAAGAAACGAATACGTTAAGTTGACGCAAAGAACCGGGAAATATAACATTTTGTCTTCTTATCAGTTCTTAATATTAATAACGTTTTTCAACAAAGAATAAATGTAGAAATATGTCTGTGGTTTTTTAGCTGGTGCGACTTCCATCCTATTCGTATTTCTAATTCTAACAATTAGGCTGGCATTAGCTTTAAATAAATTTAGTCTGAATAATGGGTAATGATATTAACGGAGGCCCATTCCAGGACACGGATACGAGCTGTCAGTTTGTGAGAAGGTTTCATTATTACCATGTTATATATGATGTGAGATCATATTATTACAGATAGAAGTATTCAGAAACTGTTTTAAGCAGATGGAGTAGATACTATTATGATTATATTAAAATTTATTATCGGCAATAAAATAAATACCTATGTGATTTTACGCTGAACATTGTCTATAATTAAAGCAATTGATTCATAGGTCTATAGCACACAAATGTTTTAAGTAGATGAAATTTATATTATTATGAATATATTAAAATTTGTTATCGGCAAGAAAATAAATACCTATGTGATTTTACGCTAAACATTGTCTAGAATTAAAGCAACTGATTCATATGTATATAGGACTTAAATTTAATGTTGCAAATCAAGACTTTAATACACGACCAAAGAATGTCACCAAGAGTTTAAAAACCTAATTAAAAAAACGATTTAAATTAATAGAAACAATTAGTAGGACCAAGTAAAAGATTAAATACAAGACCTCCTTATAAAATAATAGGATTTTATATCACAAGCAACGTGGATGTTCAGTTCTGAAGCTAGAACAGATGACTATAGAAACGATTTTAATTTGTGAAGGTTAAATCGCCAGAAAAGCTTATTTGGTAGTTCTAGTCAGGATGTGGATTTCACTATTATTCAGGGAGCAATTTGCACAGATCTTAAGGGTTGGTATGAACTTGAATTTAGACGCTTGTTTAAAGATGTATACGTCATTACGTAATTGTATATCATTAATTTAGACATTTAAAAGTAAAAAAACATGAATGTTTAGGCAGTTACATAAAACAAAAAACCTCGATACAACCGAGCTATTAGCTGCATTTAGTTACCGATAGAAATCAGAGCATTGTTAAGTCACAAAGGGGAAATCAAGCCAAGTGCAAGGCATTAGTTACCTTGGCAACCGACGTAACAGAACTTAAGTTTATTCTCCACATGTGGGATGCCTTTGTCCACTAACACAAATCTGTGTTTGACCCATATTGCGGATTGTAGAGTGTTAATGGTACACTAGTCATTAAGTCGTACATGGAAGCTTATTCGAACGGTTCATGATTTTAACAGTGCATTGTGAACTGAGAAAATGCTTTAGAGATTTGTAGGAACGGTTTTACTAGATTTGTAAGTTAGTACGAGAAAAGTATTTCTATTTAATATTTTTTTAAAAATTAAAATGACATTTTAGAATGTTTAAAATGGGTGTTTGTGTGTGTGTAGGGGGTGTATGTGTGTGTATGTGTGTGTGTGTGTTTAGGGAATGTGTGTGTTTGTGTGTATGTGTGTTTAGGGAATGTGTGAGTGTGTGTGTGTGTGTGTGTGTATTTGTGTGTGTACGGGGTGTATTTGTGTGTGTGTGCGTGCGTGTGTGTGTGTGTGTGTGTGTGTGTGTGTGTGTGTGTGTGTTTAGGGAATATATGGGTGTGTCACACATTAACCCGCCATCAGTCGCATTATAAATAATCACGCAATGGGTCCCATGTTAGATTCAATCTGATATATGTCATTTACTCTTGATTCCATTTTATACGGTACCCTGTAGTAGCTCCAATCACAAAAGATAGCTTAAGATGTTTAATATTAACATTTGTTTAATATTCCTGATGATGTTGGTACTGTTAGCCAACGAAAAAACTTTGAATTGTAAATTCAATTATAATTCTTGTATTTGTATTTTGACTTAGTTTTTTATTAATACACAAGAATCCATATTGCGATATTTAAATATATATGTATATATATATATATATATATATATATATATATATATATATAAATATATATATATATATATATATATATATATGTTTCATTCCTGATGATGTTGGTACTGTTTGCCAACGAAAATCTTTGGATATAAATTAATAAATATGCTTGTATTTGAATAACCTATGTTGTTTCAATATATATATATATATATATATATATATATATATATATATATATATTATAAATTAACTTTTGTTATGATAAAATTTATATTTTGATGTTATTTATTTACCTTACCAATTTAATGTCCCACCTTCAGGTTTATAAATAATTACAGTCTTATAACCTTTTAAACATCACTTAAGGGTGAAGGTCTATAAAAGACATTATGTTTATCGGAACTTTTGTTACTTTTTTACGTGTTTGTGTAGCTTTGTGTGTATGACTATATTCACTCTTCTTCTTCAACCAACGTCCCCTTCTGACGTTTCTATCTTTAGGTGTCGACGTGATCATTAAATACAACCTTGAACAGTAAGTATAGCATGTGAAGGGAGTACAGCTCCTTGGAGAGCCCAGTATAACTGACCTGGCGGAGCAATATATATTCACATTATAGAAGAGTCTAAACATAATTCTCCAACCTTGGACACTTGCGACGTCACGTGTTCATCTCTGCTTCTAAAGGCAATGATAGTTTTTATATGCTTACATCCCTTTATTAATGGAGCAGTGCATATGGTTTTCCTTCCTTTAAATTCTTTAGACACCTTTTTATTATTGTTAGAATATTACCGTTATATACATTCACACACTATAAATCGAGGATTTAGGAGCCAAGATGGATATTTAATAATAAAATTATACAATTTTAAAAAGAGAAGAATTTTTATTTTGATGGTTTTATAGAATATTTTAAAGTAATAGGCAAATCTATTGCAAAAACGATCCTCTTTGAAAGGGGTGGTATATCCTTGGCAAGGAAAGAAAGTAAGAGAGGAAGGAGTGGAAGGAGGTAAACATTTAAGAATTCAATTAAAATTTATAATAAAATAAAATAGGGGTCTGTAATAGTTCAATCAATAAATTGCAAAGGAAAATTAAATGAGGATATTAAGAATCATAGGGAAATTAAAGGAATAAAAAGCAGTTATAATAAAAAGAACTACAGTTCGGAAAACAGAAAAATATTTTAATTTTATTTGCTTTAGTGAAATATTAAGAACGAAGTAAAGAGTGGCATTTATAAGAGATACAAAATTTGTTAAGGAACATTTTCAGTTGTTTTTAGTAAGGTATACGTGCAAACGTATATAACAGACCAATAAATAATTAAGGGAAATTATTATAGGAAACTGTCTCATTTGTCATAAGTTTATATATGAAGTTTTCTTATTAAGGTTATTTACTGATATGTGATATAATATATAGCATGAGTATATATGAGCTTATTTTGATATGAGTGGGTTTGTATATAATAAAACTTATAATCTATAGCCCATATAAAAAAGGTACTTGTTAATAAATTAATTTTTAGTTTAAAAAAATAATAATTTGAATATACATTGAAAAATTTTTGTATAAAACTTTAACGTTGCATATAGTTTAATGAAGTTATTTGAAATAAATATTAAAATTTTTTGAAATTGAAAAAACTATTGATAATATTAAATTTTATTTTAGAATGCAGGTTTTTTATTGACATTTAAAATTTAAAAACTATGATCAAGTATGAAAGTAACCTACGTCTAAGTAAATTTGTTTCTATGACGAACTGTAAATATCAATTCCCAATACAGAAAACCTCTTTTGCCTTTGTTAATATTTAAATAAACATGTATTAATCAAGTTCAGTAAGGTTCAAATATTACCTTACGCATTTAAATGTTTTCGTAAGTTATGTTTTATGTATGTTTCAAAGGTTTTGTTTATAAAAGATCCTGGGATACATCAATATATTGATTGTTTAAAATGCCTACGGACCGTAGAATAAAATAAACATTTTGAAAAATTAAAACTATTTCATTATACTCTGATGTATTTTTAATAGAGATGTTCCTTTTTAAAATAAAAAACATTAAAATAATATAGTGTAATAAAGTTAAAATTTAAAAACAAAATAGAAACAATATTTTTACTAACATGCAACATAGAGTATAAGTACTTTACACAATACATCTTTCTTAAATAATCCTAAACAGGGGTCACTAAGCTATTATGCCTTAAACAAAAAAACTGCCCAAGGCAATATAATGAAAGCGATTGGGTATACCAAGTTAGATTTTTGATTAGCAGTGACTGGTTTGGGGCAGAATTTGACAAGTAGTAGTGCAGGTTCCTACTTGGGTCAGGTCTAATTGGGTCAAATATTTAACTACGCAAGGTGTGGTTTACATGTAAGTATGGATCCAAAGCTTAGCCAAGATGTTACTTCTTGCTGGTAAGTTTCACCGTCGCAACATACACACACACACACACACACACACACACACACACACACACACACACACACACACACACACACACACACATACACTCACACACACACACACACACACACACACACACACACACACACACACACACACACAAACACACACACACACACACACACACACACACACACACACACACACACTCACCTATAGGCATATATATATATATATATAAAGACAGACAGAGAGAGAAGTACCAGAGATTGAATTGGAGCTAAGAAAATTATTGAATAAAATTACTAGGTTATAGTAAGTAATCCCATTTAATTAATGACTAGTGACATGCATTCTACCCTTTACCTGTTTACGTAATCACATTCCCTCGTATTCCTTTTATTTCCTCCTCCCTAATATTTAGGAACAATTAGGGCTGACGCATCGTTTTAAACATACACTGATAAATTTGTTACGCCCTTAATATGTGCTGAATCAAATCAGTATACGATGTGACGGGTCTCGATAGATTATGTAAACTGCGTTCGTGATGTGGAACCAATTAATTACCCAAGCCTAAAGATAACCTCTCCCTTCCCAGATAAATATTGCTTAGTATTAAGTTATACCCTTCAACCAAACCAAGCATACTTTAGTCTTGACTGAAAATACAATATCTGCTTATATATTTTGTGTGTTTCTTTGTTTAAAGTTTTCATTACAATTAACTTTGTGTTTAAACTCTACATTTATAAAATTTAAAGTTTTAAAGCGTGTACATAACGAAAAATGTAAAAGTTAACATTACAAAAGCAGTCAACATTGGTTCTGTACTTAACGAAATAATGTAGTAAAGTTTTATAAAAACAAAACCCCTAATTATATTACAGCCTTATGATCTATAAGGTACTTATAGACTTAAAAGCACAATAGTATTGTAACGATCAGTGAAAACACTTGGGGATTTTTACTTTATACTAATGTCATTAAATAATAATACAATTATATTCTAAGCCTAAAAAAGTTATTAAAAGTATAAAAGATTGAAATTCAATTCAAAGTTATTGGTAATTATATATTATTATAAATATAATAACATACAATAATTATAAAAATGAATGGATACAAGTTAGTGTATGTAACCATACACAAATAATACCGAATATAATATTACCCAAAAATAAATTATTAACAATGGTTCAAAGTTAATTAAATTTAAAAGTTTTATCATCGCATGTATATATAATATATAATGAATTTATATATTATAATAAAAAGGTATATATATATATATATATAAATATATATATATATATATATATATATATATATATATATATATACATATAATGAATTTACTATAATGCTACAGGATCAAAAATTACTTTAAAACTATTAAAACAATCACATATTATATTTCTCCTCAGTACTAATCAACTATTATAAAAAAGTTAAATAAAACTGTACTGAAATAAAATTTTACTAAAATAAGAAAAAGTAATACATTTAATTCCAAAATAAATGAATGTTGCCACAAAAAGAGGAACGTAAAAAAACATCATATATCATCCAGGGTAGCCTGAGTCTTCATTATAAATTATGCATAAACTGTCTTTATTGTTTGGGAGAAAATAAGTATGTTAGAAAGTAAAGAGTCTTTTCATCAACCAGCCAAATTAGGTTCTTTCAATTGCTGCATTACAATTACCGTTTCACCAGTCATACATTTCTTCCTTGTATCAGATCTAGAGTCCATATCTCTTCTTGAGGATTTAAAATATACTTAATAACTTCACATTAGTTTGTGAATATCAGAACTTTAATGTTTAGTATATATGTAAAGAGGTATTGAGACAGGACGTTTCCAATCGCTCCGTGGTGATCCTTATCAGTGTCTCCACCGATTTTAAATTTACGTTTTAAAAATTAATTTATTATTTTTAATATTTTTATAAAAATCCTAAAATATATGTTTAATATATTCCAGTTATATGACCTAATTAAACTATGCTACATTTAAATTAAAATTTCAATTGAACGAGTTAACTAATTTTAAATCAAGCAAACAATATTTTATTGTTAATCTTTATTCCTCGACCCTTGATCTTAAAACATTACTCTCAGTGGTTTCCTTTTATTGTATTGCCTCTTTTCCAGCTCTCAAATCTCTAGTGTCCCCTTCAACATCTTAAGTATTCCCACATTTTCCATCTTTCAGATCTCTAGTATCGCCCTTATGTCAAGTCTATCCTGTGGGTTGTAACGTCTTACGTATTCCCACCTTCTCCATCACTCAAATCACTAGTATCCTCCTCATCTCTAAATGATCCTCTGGGTTGTTCCTTCCTACGAATGTAAACCTCTTCCATCTCTCAAATCTCTAGTATTCCCTTTATTTTAAAACTATCCTCTTAGTGGTTTCATCTTAAGTATTAGATGTCTCCATCTCTTAAATCTTTTGTATACCCTCAGCTCAAAACACTATAATATAACTTTTCTGTTCTCTTTTACGAAATAGTTTCTTCATTTTTTTTTTTTTTTAATTCGAAACAAATTATGAAAGTGTAAACTTCTAATCCAGCCCTCATTTGTAATTTTCTATTGCGTTTATTTTTAATTATTTTTATTCAATAAAATAGTGTTTAATTTATCCAGCTTTTTTATTCAATTCTTAATTCAAATAAATAATTTTCGCAAGTATTAGGTGATGATACGTATTTTCATGCAGAAGCGAACATCTAGTTTGTCGTACGTCTTTTTAAAAATACCCATAAACTCTCTATCTCGATATAATGGGAGCAGGAGAATCCGTTGATCACTCGACATTAAGTTTAGCTGATAAAAACTCCTTCCAGTTATACCTGTGTACCATAGTTCCAGCTGAACATGCAGGTTATAATTCTAACCTAAATAAATGCAGATTTATCAGGGTGTTTACGCCTCTACGGGATCTACTGAGGTAGAGGCTGAGTGCATGAACAGGAGGAATTGTATTCCAGGATTGGGAGAGAGTTAACAAATTAAGAATTTTTTTTTTTGGACCATATCCTAATTCAGAGGTGATGTTAGCCAACGCAGTACAAAAAGGTAAGTCCATTTGAACGGAGAATGTTTTTTTATAATCTGTACATCGATCAATATAAGCCGAATCCTCCCATTGGCAATAAAACTATAAATATACAAACAAAATATAACTAAACATAAAATTCTCAACTTTGTAAGTAAACTTTAATTATATAGAAACCTAACCCATATAAAAAGCCATAGCAACTTAAAAAAATCTTAACTTCATAAACAATATTTCGTTACGTAAAAAAGCCTTGATTGTACAATCGAAATAAAAAGATTTAGCCACTTTATTATATAATCAAACTAGAATTATATAAGCAACCTCTAGCAATATAAACAAACACTAACTATATAAACAATACCTCTTTATATAAACAAGCCATATTTATACAATCAAAATAATGTTACATTGAGAAAAATTTGTTGTATAAAAATACTTGAATATCATACCCAACCTCTAACAATATTAACAAACCTTGTTTTTATAAACAAATATGTTTCATAAACAAATCCAGTTTTTATTACACATTCTAATTTTATTTACAAATCCTAATTATAAGAACAAGATCGTAATATTACGCAAACCTTAATTGCATAAACAAACCCTATTTATATAACAAACCGTAACTATATAGGCAAACCCTAATTTAAAAAAAGGGCCTTAATTTTATGAACAAAACTAATTTCATAAACATTTCCTTAATATAGAAACAAATCTTTAACAAAGAATCGAACATTAAACATATAAACACGCCATAATTATTAAAAAACCCATATCATATAAAAACCCCTAATTATACAAGTAAACATTAAATTAATAGTCAACCCCTAATTATATAAACAAATTCTACGACACCTTTGTTTTATAGGTCAGGGTTTCCTGACCTATTAAATAAGCCTTAACTATACAAATAAGGCCCAATTATATAAACAAACAGTAATTATATAAGCAAATCCTAATTACATATACAAAATTTCAATGATACACACTTAAAAAATCTCATTTTATACAGACTAACAAGTTACATAAGCAAATCATAAATATATAAACGAACATTGAATTTATAGACGTACATTATTTCAATAAAGTAACTATAATTATATGGACAAACATTAAATATATGAATAGTTTTTTATAATAATTTTTTTTAAAACAAACCTTAATTATATAGATGATATAATTATATAGATTATTAGATTAAAATATACTAATGATATAAGCAAACCTAATTATATAGGCAAACATAATTATGTGAACCAACATTATTCATATAAACTGGCACAATGTGTATAAACTAAATCTAATTATATAAACAAACCATAATAATATAAACACCACGTTATAATATAAACAAACATCGACTATATAAACCGCTCTTAATTAATTTTATAAAATCTATTACTACAAAATCTGAACTACTTTGTACCACGAGCAATAAGAGCTTTTGTACTTTTTTTTCAAGGGGCAAATAACTGGAACGAATTCACGCTTACTACCTAAATCAACATTGCTGAATATATTGCGAAAAATCCATGCTAGATATTGCTCCCTATAAGTACGTATGCAAAATATTTCAAACTATTTATTTTTAAACCTCTTTCTCGTCTTCCCGACGTTTAGAGAGGAGTAACTCGTACAATCCTTGATCATATTTCGTCGTATTAATGGGAGTAGAATTTCAACACGGTAATATGAAATTGTACAGTATATACCCTAAACACCTTATTATCATTGATAAAACACAAAACCAAACTAGAAAGGTTATAGATCCACCCAAAGAAGCTAATAAGCTAAGCTTGCAACACGTGTGGAATGGAGGGTAGTTATTGCACACGTCGAGATAGTTCTGCTTTGTATATTCGTTTAAAGTTAATATTAGATAAAGAGAACAAGGCTTGAATAAATATTCCTTTTAAAAACACTATTTAACTTTTGCCATTACGTGAAATAAGCCCTTGACAAAAAGTAGAGCCTAACCTGGCCTTTAACCCTCATGCACGCGCGCCTTTTTATCGAACGTAAGTAGGCGTGTTGTTGTATTTTATAAAACATCTCGGTTTTCTACATTTTCCTTAACTTTCAATCGAGTTATTAAAAGTTTTTTAAAATTTCTGTTGAATGGTTGTATGGTTTAGCAAAATAAGTCAAAATTAAATGTTTCATATGACGTCATCAGGATAAAAATTAATAAAATACTTAAATATGAATAAAAAGCTTTTGTTTCAAACAGACCCAAACATTTACTCAGACTCTTCAAATTGAATTTTATTCGCACATTTGAAACAAGTAAAAGTGGTAACGCTGTAAGATCCGCAAATGAAGCATTGGCAACTAATACAAATCTTTGTTGTTGAAGAGTTTTTTTTCTTCCACACTGTACACATGTACCCAGGGCCTTTTTTGATATTGGTCCTGATTGTTGGGGTTGCAGAGTTTCATACTTCTTTTGTAAAAACGCTCTAATGTCAATCGGAAGTGATGGTATTTTTAATCTGTTAATAAGCTCTTCTTTCATCAGACCATTTCCTAACTCTTTCAGAAAAATTCTGCGAAATTTCGGGGCATCGTTTGGTCTTAGCAATGAAAAAATTACTTGTGAGTTGACACCAGCAATGTTTATCAGAGCAAAAAATAATGCAACTGGCCATCTTCTTGTCCTCCGGGCAACGCTATATGTAGCACAAAGCTAGTCATTACTATCAACTCCACCTTTCGTTCTGTTGTACTGCAATATAATTTCTGGCTTATTTGTTTGTTCGTCAACATCATCTGAGTCGTGCATAGTCGAAATCAATATTACAGCTTTATTTTTTTGTCGTATATGAGACCATGGTTCGATCATTCTGGAACCCAAACAAGGAAGTACCTGGCTGATTGGTTTTATTAGGCAGAAATTCTGGTGGAATTTCCCGTTTGTTCTTACGTAGAGTGCCAATCAGTGTTAGATTTTCCTCCAACAAATAACTAGCTAGTTGCATGGAAGTGTACCAGTTGTCGGTTGTAATGTTTCTATTCGAATTTTGAATGGGAACTACTAGACGTTTCACTATATCTAAAGGAGTGTTCGAGGACTCATAAGGTACAGGTTGTTGTTTGCCTACATAAACTTCTAAATTGGCACAATAAAATGTCTTTGCGTCACAAAGAGCAAACAATTTTATACCGTATTTCGCCGGCTTGGACGGAATGTATTGTTTCCAAGAGTAACGACCTCGAAATGGATGTAATATTTCGTCAATTGTGGTGAATTCGCTTACATTATAATTGTTTTGAATATTCTTAATAAACTTATCCAGAATTGATCTAATAGCTGCCAACTTGTCATTTTGCATTCTTTGTTCTCTTGTTTGGCGGTTATCAAACCTTAAGCACCTCAAAATTAGTAAAAATCGTTTGTACCCCATTGCAGCTGTTATTAGTGGCATTCCAGTCCCGTCACTTGCCCACTCTTTCACGTTAGTCATGTTGGCTTTTTTTACTTCTATATGAAATAGAATTCCAAAAAATGCCATAAATTTTGATCTACTTATAATACTGCTATCCCGTGGACGTGAAAAATTATCTCTGATTGTATCCAAGTATGTATTAGTATGATGTAAAATACCGTCAATCATGTCAACAATAATAAACTTGAAAAATGTGTCACACAGGCTCTCAACATCTCTAACACATTGTTTAGGGCCGGGAAATATTTTTATTATGTTGTGCTTTTTGGTTTTTGAACTTTTACTAATCTTAGTCTTACTCCATTTCGTCACTTTGTCTTTACCAAAAAAAAATTCTTCATCGCCCTCTTCACACTCACTTTCGGTCTCATCACTATCACAGGAACCACCTTTCAATTCACATTCTGAGTTACGATCACTTTTTTCAGCTTCTCCGTCGCTCAGATCATCTTCACTTTCAATAAAACCAACGTTATCAATTTCTTCATCAGAAAGATCCTGAAAAGTTTTTGGAATGTCTTCTAAATTCACTCCTAAAAACATGAAAATTTATAAAAATGTAGAACAAAACAAATAATTACATAATTCTTTAAACATATATATATAAAAGACTTACGTTCCATCGTGGAGAAAAAAAACTGCACCGAAAAAATAAAAACGTCAGAAGGCGCCTTGTTGTATTTTGTACAACAGTGATGACTCACCAGAACTAATCGCACACTGAGGCAATGTTGATAGAATAAAGACATTGATGACAACTGATAAGAGTAGTGGGGGGGGGGGACCAATAGAAGAATAGAACGTTGATTTGAACAATTAACTACCAACAAGAAGCTAAATATTAAAACTGTTGTACTTTTTACAACAGCGCGCTACCTTGAGGGTTTAGATTTAGTCAAAATGTATTGAATTGGAAATAACAAAGAGTTTGTTAGTTATAGGTACTCAATTTCATTACATTACCAAACTTGTAGTTATAGTAACAAAGAAATCAAAAGTTTAGAGACCCAACGACATATCACACACTTCGAAACATGTGTGTAACACCACTGTAGGTGTTAACAAAGTGACACTGTTTTCTCTGTTGGAAGGAAGAAATATTTACTTGTTGTCAGTGAAGTGTTTGTCTTCAGGCGGGTCTGTTGTCGGGTGTTGTTACAAATGTTTCTAGCCTTGTTTACACACATTGTTTCAAATAACCTTTTAGTTCCTTCGATTATTCAAAAATCTTGCTTAAAATATATTAGAAAATTACATTTACTGCATGGTAACTTAAGCGTCACTGAAACTACGCACCGTTTCTCATTAAATATTTTGGCATTACGGCAGAACAAATTACGTAAAAATATTCACAAACTGACTTTTCAATAACTGCTATTTTTTTTGGATTAGATTTCTATTTGCTATTTGCTAAAAATATCAATATAAAATAAATTATATAGTTTCACTGTTATTTACCGTGCTGTATACAAATTCGTACATAATGAGCTATGTCTGTATTATACTAGATATGCATTAAAAATAAAATAATTTCAAAACAAAAAATGGATTATTATAAACTTAATAAACCATTATAAACCATTGCTACAAATATGTACCCAACTTTTATATACATTTTGCCATCTTACAGTTGGCGTCATGAGATGGTTACCAATAAATAATTCACCTTTCAAATAAAAAAAGGTTATCTGCCTTGTTATGATGCTACCTGTAATAGGGAAGGTGCATAAAGGTTCTGTACATATTAGTAGTCAGGGTTTATAATAGCTTATTAGTTATAATTACGCTACTGCGCTCTCTATTGATTTATATTTATAAAAGATATAAAATTCCTGAAAATTAAAAAAAAAAAAAATTTAGAGAAAATAGAAAATTTCTTGTTCTAACTTTCGGGAAAAATCGGGCAATTTTAGTAAATACCTTTATTTTAATTTTGTTGTTTGAAGTAAAGATAACACTTTAGTTGCGTCTAAAATATTAATAATAAAAATAACTTTTACACTTTTTAGATAAATTTGACAGATATTGTTCCTTTTGGAAAGGTCTTCTCAACGAATAACGACTTACTGCTACAAAACCCGCTTTTATGCTTGCCCAACCGTATAAATCCGCTGTTTTGCCTTCCCCGGGTTTCGAAGTGAAATATGAGTGACGTCATTCTGTTTACATGGTCGTGTTTCGCTACTTTATTCGACATGTGTCTACATCGCATCAATTTGCGTTTTTTTTTTTAAAAGCTCTCGGTGTAATTTTTACGGACATGAAAAGTTGTTGTAAAGTACATCATAGAGGTTCCACTGTATATAACCGTGGTGTATACGTATTGTTACATAGTGAGATATATCTTTATTTTACTAGTAATGTTGATCAGAAGAAGATTTAAAAACATTTGCGGCTCATGTATATAATTCATTATAAACGCTGGCTACTAATATTTAAACGAACTTTGTGTATATTTTACTGATACATTTGTCATCGCTCTAAGGTATTTACACTTTAAATAAAAGAGTTTGAAGATATCCTGTAATCCTGATGATTCTACTTGTAATAGCGAACGTAAGTAAAGGTTGGGTAAATATTCGTAGTCAGGGCTTATAACTGCTTATTAGTAAATTTATGCTACTGCGCTTTCTGTTGCTTTTATATTTATAAAATGTTAGGGCAAAATACGCCTATTTCATTAACTTCTTTTATTTTAATTTGTTCAATATCGTCAAATAGAATTCATAGACATGACAATCCAACGTGACTCATTTTCTATTTTAAAGGTGTTATGACTGATCCTTCTTTATTCTCTTTTTTACATCTCCTTGTTGGGATAAACTGGGAATCACAGTCCTTCAAATTACTTCTGGTATATTAGATGGGAGAAGCATAACCTACGCTCCATTTGAAGTATTTTTAGGGCCACTTCGTACCCTATAAGTCCAGCTATTAATGTGAGTAGATTTAAGAATTAATGAAGGAATGAGAGTGGGATAAGAAGAACCTAGGTTACTTACACCTTACCCGACATGACGCTCCCGGAGATATATTTTATCCAAAATCACTATTTTCTTTAAAGCCAAAGATTTTGTGACTTTATTTATTCAGGCGCATGTACTTGTTGCCTAACCTTCTTTATTCTCTTTTTACATCTCCTTGTTGGTCTATATTGGGCATCACAGTCCTTCGAATTACTTCTGGTATATTAGATAAGAAAAGGCTAACCTACGCTCCATTTGAAGTATTTTTAGGGCCACTTCTTACCCTATAAGTCCAGCTATTAGTGTGAGTAGATTTAAGATATAATGGAAGGAATAAGAGTGAGATAAGAAGGTCCTAGGTTACTTACACCATTCACTACGTTATGACCCCGAAGATATATTTTATCCAAACTAACTATTTTCTTTAAAGCCAAAAATCTTATGAGTTTATTTATACAGGCGCATGTACTTGTTGCCTTACCTTTGGGAATTTTGGAACTATATCACCGCTATATATAAACCAAATCAAGATTACAATCTTGGTAAAGTCTAGCTCTTCGGGAGCCTTTTTACATTACAATCCCACATACGTACGAGTACTGACAACCTGTAATAAATAGTTTTATGCTAGAACCAATTTGGCTTCGACAGTAGAAACGTCAATGTATTTTGATACGGAAACCCTTACTGATAGCAATTTGGACTGAAAAATGTTTTACGAACTTCAGTATACAAATTTGTTACTTTTAGGCCCTTTTTGTCGTTAAAAGAATTTAAGAGAAGCGATAACAAATTATTTAGGTAAGCAAGACTAACAGAGTTTCAGATAAAAAAAAGACACAAATATTGCCATCGGAATGAATCTGGTTTTCGTCGAGTAAAGGCATGTAGACACAATATATATACAGTAGAGTCTCGAAATTCCGAGTCCCGATATTTCGAGCTTCCGTTAAATCGAGCATATTTCTATTTGATCCTATTTTAACTATTTGTAGGAAAATGATGAGCCGGGCTTAAATGAAATGTTTATAACCATACACTATGCAAAGAAATTGTGTCGGCCTTCCAAGAAACGTTTATATCAATACGATATGCAAAGGAATTGAGTTAGGCTTCCAAGAAACGTTCATATAAAATTCTATAAACCTATTTAGTGCACTTTTAATTATAGCATTAGGGTCCATTAAAACTCATATTTTTTCCTATGCACAACGTATTTCCATATAAGTCGAGTGTTTGTTTTTGTTAATCCGAGGGGACTCGGTTCCATCTACCTGAAATTATCGAGACTCTACTGTATATATACGCTATATATTTATAGGTGTGCGTGAGGGTTTTTTACAACTATTTTCTAAACATATTTACCTAAGAAAAGGTGAATGCTTCCTTTAGATGGCATTGTAATTCTTTGTAAACAAAAGTAATTCCAAGAGCGAGAGATATTCGATAACGGAAAAGTAAATTTACATTTTTGTAACAGAAGGGAAACAGTTTTCAACACAAATTGTGTTCCAACCCCCCTAGTATCCAAATACACCACTTCATGAAGCACAAATTCCATCGTCACGCTGTCGCATATAAATCTTGCGTGACAGAATGAAAATCAAGTTCTGTTGTAAAAATACCTAGTGTTTCTTGAAACTTGAAAAAAATCAGATAAAGATTTCGTAGAAATACCAGTTCTATGACGTAACCCCCCCCCCAATACTGTCAACCCTAAATGCATTCCCATTTTAAATAAAATTGCCTAGTTTAAAATATTTGAATCTAATATAACACTACCTCCGGAGTATCACAATCCTAAATGTGCATTGCATACAAATGACAAGCAAATGTAGCCTTTGACGATTATAGTGAGTTGCCGATACACATGATAGTCTACTGACGTACAGGTTGACATAAAATACAATGCAAAACTATTGTGTATACAAAGACGTTTTAAGAAAACAATACGAATAATTGCTCCCCAAGCACCTGAACCCATGTATATTACTTTAGAAAATATAAAACCCAATCTTTCCTGCTGTGTCTAGCCCAAAAGGAAAATTAGGAACGGATAATAATTTTTACGTTTGGTAACGCTTGTTGATTACTTCATTTGACGATGTTGTTCATTATTACTTGATGAATTAATAATATTCAATACAGCATTTTTATCGACAATTTTTGGCAAAAAAAATAATTTAGTCACGATCTCTTCAATGATAAAGTTTTAACGATATTTTTAGTAGATAAATTTTGAAAATTTAAATCAATATATTTGATAGATATCTATTCCTATTGTTGCTGATAAATTTGAAGTTTATAAAACTAAAAACCTTATTGGCGTAAAACAGGCTAACTTCAAAGAACAAACCATTATGAGACAATTTGTGTTGAAGTAGCAAACTGCTTTGGGCACAATTTCCCCACGTTATGTCCTGATATTATTTAGTATCAGGAGTTCGAAACCAATTTCTGTTAATGTCAAAGCGATGGTCGCGGGCACATTAATGTAGTTGCAGTGTGGCCCTAATGCTCCGGTCGTATATTATACCGGTGTTCACATGGTGGAGGAAATATAAGGGATGATATTGTGCCTCGCAAACTAAAATGCATGACGTAACTATATTTTAACGTAATGATGTAACTAACTCATTTATTTCACTTTCAATACTTTTAACATTTGGACCTTAAATGTATATTCTAAATGGCATATTCTCAATGTTTATGGTTGTTACTAGGAAGTTCTTATTACTGAAATACCGCCAGAGTTAATTGTTTATTTGATTGATAATATGCCAATTGGTGTTGACGATTTTGTCGCCATTTTGTGTAGTTTTTCCGCTAGTAGACGCTACTACGTTCCGTCGTCTGTCAGATGTGTCCATGGCGTTATTTATTGATGTGTTTATTGCGAGCGTTCTGAATAACTGGACCCAGAACAGATCGCGATGGATTCACGCCCCGGCCTTCTTAGTGTTAGTATTAGTGAGTCGTGTTAGAGTGTAAGAATCAGATTTTGAAGAGATGCTTGAAAGCTATCATGAGGACATTGCATGGAGTGACATTGGTTCAGGTGATGATTCATCTGTTCGTAGTAACAACAGTTCAGAATCTGAAAAAGGTGAAAATGAAGAAGAGTTAGTATAAATTCTTAAATAAAAATCAAATATATAAATGAATTTATATGTTACACCTTATTTTTAAGAGTGTTACATAGGGTTCATTAAAACTCATATTTTATCTAATGCACAACGTATTTCCATATAATTCGAGTGATTGTTTTTGTTAATCCGAGGGGACTCGGTTCCATCTACCTGAAATTATCGAGACTTTACTGTAATTATAAGTGTATATACGCTACATATTTATAAGTGTGCGTGAGGGTTTTTACAACTATTTTCTAAACATATTTACCTAAGAAAAGGTGAATGTTTCCTTTAGATAGCGTTGTAATTCTTTGTAAGCAAAAGTAATTCCAATAGCGAGAGATATTCGATAATGGAAAAGTAAATTTTTGTAACAGAAGGGAAACAGTTTTCAACACAAATTGTGTTCCAACCCCCAGTATCCAAATACACCACATCATGAAGCACAAATTCCATCGTCACGCTGTCGCATATAAATCTTGCGTGACAGAATGAAAATCAAGTTCTGTTGGAAAAATACCTAGTGTTTCATGAAACTTCAAAGGAATCAGAACAAGATTTCGTAGAAATACCAGTTCTATGACGTGTAAAAACCCTCCAATACTATCAACTCTAAATGCATTCCCATTTTAAATAAAATTGCCTACTTTAAACTATTTGAATCTAATATAATTCTGCCTCCGGAGTATTACAATCTTATATGTGCATTTCATACAAATGACAAGCAAATGTAGACTTTGACGATTATAGTGAGTTGCCGATACACATGATAGTCTACTGACGTACAGGTTGACATAAAATACAATGCAAAACTATTGTGTATACAAAGACGTTTTAAGAAAACAATACGAATAATTGCTCCCCAAGCACCTGAACCCATGTATATTACTTTAGAAAATACAAAACCCAATCTTTCCTGCTGTTTCTAGCCCAAAAGGAAAATTAGGAACGGAAAATAATTTGGACATTTGGTAACTCTTGTCGATTACTTCATTTGATAATGTTGTCCATTATCACTTGAATTAAAATTAATAATATTCAATACAGCATTTTCATCGACATTTTTTGGTAAAAGAATAATAATTTAGTCACGATCTCTTCAATGATAAAGTTTTAACGATATTTTTAGTAGATACATTTAGAAAATTTAAATCAAAATATTTGATAGAGTTCTATCCCCATTGTTGCTGATCAATTTCAAGTTTATAAGACTAAAAATCTTATTGGCGCAAAACAGGCCAACTACAAAGTACAAACCATTATAAGAAAATTTGTGTTGAAGTAGCAAACTGCTTTGGGCACAATTTCCCCACGTTATGTCCTGATATTATTTAGTACCAGGAGTTCGAATCCAATTTCTGTTAATGGCAAAGCGATGGTTGCGGGCACATTAATGTAGTTGCAGTGTGGCCCTAATGCTCCGGTCTTATATTATATCGGTGTTCACATGGTGGAGGAAATATCAGGGATGATATTGTGCCTCGCAAACTAAATGCATAACGTCACTATATTTTAACGTAATGATGTAACTAACACATTTATTTCACCTTCAATACTTTTAAAATTGGGTCTTTAAATGTATATTCTAAATGGCATGTTCTCAATGTTGATGGTTGGTAATAGGATGTTCTAATTACTAAAATGCCGCCAGAGTTAATTGTTTATTTGACTTCTAATATTTCTATTGGTATTGACGATTTTGTCGCCATTTTGTGTAGTTTTTCCGCCAGTAGACGCTACTAGGTTCCGTCATCTGTCAGATGTGTCCATGGCGTTATTTATTGATGTGTTTATTGAGCGGTCTGAGTGACTGGACCCAGGACAGAACTCGATGGATTCACGCCCCGGCCCTCTTAGTGTTAGTGTTAGTGAGTCGTGTTAGAGTGTAAGACTCAGATTTTGAAGAGATGCTGGAAAACTATCATAAGGACATTGCATGGAGTGACATGGGTTCAGGTGATGATTCATCTGTTCCTAGTAACAACAGTTCAGAATCTGAAAAAGGTGAACATGAAGAAGAGCTAGTGTCCGTCTATTCTTGAAACTTCTGACAATATTGAGGGTAATGAATAAGACTATAACAGTGTAGTGATTAGTGAAAGTGACAGTAATGAACTTGTAAATCCAGATATTTAAAACCGACTAAGAAAAACTTTTGGGGGCGCAATAGGTATCGGAATACAATACGGATTCCGACGATCGCCAACCAGCAAAAATAGGTAATGATCCAAAACCTAATACTATTTGGAACTTACATTTTACATAGGATATTTTGAATACAATGGACATATGAATCAATAAACAAAGAAAGGCCTAAATATGACCAACATGCTTGGCATGAAACCAGAGGAGAGCGCCGTAAAATTGATATTTTAACTCTCGTATTTGAAATATTTAGCATATTTATTGATAACTGCCAGGTTGTATACAACAATAGGGCCTGTATTGATGAGATGTTGGTTGCATCATCAACTGAAGAGATGGTGAAACAACAACTGCACAGACAAATGGAGAATTTACCCTTAACATCTGAACTACGAGCATGCATCCGCCAAGTACTAGGGGTAGATGAGCTTAAGACCGACACAGCTGGAAACAGATTGGACCCAAGAATTAAAAAACCGCATACATTTTCTATTGTTGCAGAAAACTTGTTAGCCTTGAATGTACATCAAAAGTTTGCAAGGGCTGTTGACCTATGTTATGAGTTCAAACATAGTTCTAGGATGACTATCTCAATTTTATTGGTAATATGTCTTTTCATAAGTGTCCAAATTTTGTTGTGTTTATCATATCATACCAAACAGAAAAACAACATTAAAATAACATTTTATCATATTATATATAAATTTTTTTAAAGTTTAGAAAATGTAGGCCTATATGATATTCAGTAAATGTTGGTATCATAAACATTTATTATTTTTATATCATTTATATGCATATAATAAAAATAGTGTTTTAATATTTCCAAAGGCAACAATTGAAGGAACAAATCTGATTATTTACAGGAATACTCAGTAGTAAAAAAATCATTTCCAAATTTTTTTAATAGGAGGTTTGGGAGACTTCTCCCAGGACTGATAGTAACAAATGTTTCACCCAGGACGTTAAAGGTTAAAAATACATTAACAGTCTAAGCATTTCAAAATATATAGTTCTTTTACAAGCCAACTGAGAAAAGACAAAGTAAACGTTTAAAATGAAATTAATAAATCAAACAATCTGTTCAAAATTTCCACCGAATATTCCAATTCAGAGGTTAAAGCAAGTTTCGAAATTTCAAAAAATATTAGCTACATTTGAAACCCTTGCAGATGGAGAATTAGTTAAGGAATATTTTATGTCCGTAGCTGATATTTTATTTCCGGATAGAACCCAATTAGTTTCACAGATTAGCTTAAGCCGAATGACAATAAGTCGTGAGTGGAAGATAGATCAACCTATATTGAAAATACTTTGGAACAGAGAATCTCCAAATCCAAGTAGTTTTCGATCGCGTTGGACGAAACTGTTGACAATTACTGCCCAGATAAGGCCAAGCTTGCTATTTTTGTACGATGAGTTGATACAGATTTTAACCTCACTGAAGAGCTATTAAATTTGGTTTCTATGAAGTGTCTTTCACGACAACGACAGGCTTCGATATTTACCAGGAGACAATAAAAATTCTGGATAGTTTTGAATTGAAAGTGTATGGATAACTGTACGGTGTGGCAAGTGACATCGCTCTATCAATGATTGGTAAAACATAGGTTTAGTTCCATGTCTTGATAAAGTCTGTAGTTTATATGGAAATGAACTCATAACCTATTGGATTTTGAATCAAAGTAAAACGATTTAGTCAGATAAGAAAAACAACTTAATTTCAATGCGTAAGTTTGTTCAGTTGTATAACCCACGGCAAAGTTAAAAACTAGTCGTATATTTGAAAATAGGTAGAATAACAAGATTAAATCCACGCAACAAGTCTTAAAAAATCGAGTTACTAAAAACTTATTATGATGTATCTTAAATTAAATGTTAATACGTTAATGAAGTATAAACGATGAGAAAACTTTAATTTTTCAAGACCCTTTATAACATGAACATTTCTAAAGTGTTTCTATATGTATTTCTTCTTTACAAAAAAAGACTATGCAATTAGTTTTTCATCTTACATAGAACATACTATTGTAAAATTGTGAAGTGCTAACTACTTCGAAAACAACTACAAACAAATTACTCCTCCAAAAGTGCCTTATATAATTACCATAAAGCTTTCTTTACATACTGTAACCTTTATATTCTTTGATCTCTTATTGATTTTGCTAAACGTGAATCAGAGCTTGTGTCTGGGTTTTATCTTGGGTATACAAGAGGAGTATTTGCTTATATTTTTTTATTATATCACAAATAATTTCGTTATGGCTTAAAGATAGGTAAACATCGATCAGAAAGAAAGGGAAATTAGGACGGAAAATAACACTTAATAAATTAAAAAATCCCATGATGATATGTAGCTGTGGTAGGCCGAGACGAGAAACGTTCAATGCGGAATGTCTAATGTTTTTACCTAAACATTCTTTACACTTTATTACTACGATAGTTAGAAACATAATCCAAACATCAGAAACGCATTGCAGGTAACGAAAATGGAGTTGTTCAATACAACAAGATTAGGGTAGAGATAAGAGTATGAAATCTCTCCGCTTTTGCGCTTGCAGAAACAAGTTTGAATTCTATTTCTGTAAATTATATATCTCTCACATTATTTAAGATTTATAGCAATAATAAGACTAGTTAATTTCAGATATACTATCCTAAACGTTTTTGAAGGAAACTACAAAATTTAAAGTTATAAAGCTATAATCTATTATTACTATAATGATTTATACTTATTAAAATACTGCATTCATTTAAAGATTTATATCTCTATATCTCTATGTAAAAGATAATTATAGATGCGACTGTTTTTCTAATGTATTCATTTTCAAAAATGCAAGATGTGTAGCAGAAGCCTAGCGATGTTTTCCCCAAGCGATAATTGCTCCCCAAGCACCTGAACCCATGTATATTACTTTAGAAAATACAAAAGCCAATCTTTCCTGCTGTTTCTAGCCCAAAAGGAAAATTAGGAACGGAAAATAATTTTGACATTTGGTAACTCTTGTCGATTACTTCATTTGATAATGTTGTCCATTATCACTTGAATTAAAATTAATAATATTCAATACAGCATTTTCATCGACATGTTTTGGTAAAAGAATAATAATTTAGTCACGATCTCTTCAATGATAAAGTTTTAACGATATTTTTAGTAGATACATTTAGAAAATTTAAATCAAAATATTTGATAGAGTTCTATCCCCATTGTTGCTGATCAATTTCAAGTTTATAAGACTAAAAATCTTATTGGCGCAAAACAGGCCAACTACAAAGTACAAACCATTATAAGAAAATTTGTGTTGAAGTAGCAAACTGCTTTGGGCACAATTTCCCCACGTTATGTCCTGATATTATTTAGTACCAGGAGTTCGAATCCAATTTCTGTTAATGGCAAAGCGATGGTTGCGGGCACATTAATGTAGTTGCAGTGTGGCCCTAATGCTCCGGTCTTATATTATATCGGTGTTCACATGGTGGAGGAAATATCAGGGATGATATTGTGCCTCGCAAACTAAATGCATAACGTCACTATATTTTAACGTAATGATGTAACTAACACATTTATTTCACCTTCAATACTTTTAAAATTGGGTCTTTAAATGTATATTCTAAATGGCATGTTCTCAATGTTGATGGTTGGTAATAGGATGTTCTAATTACTAAAATGCCGCCAGAGTTAATTGTTTATTTGACTTCTAATATTTCTATTGGTATTGACGATTTTGTCGCCATTTTGTGTAGTTTTTCCGCCAGTAGACGCTACTAGGTTCCGTCATCTGTCAGATGTGTCCATGGCGTTATTTATTGATGTGTTTATTGAGCGGTCTGAGTGACTGGACCCAGGACAGAACTCGATGGATTCACGCCCCGGCCCTCTTAGTGTTAGTGTTAGTGAGTCGTGTTAGAGTGTAAGACTCAGATTTTGAAGAGATGCTGGAAAACTATCATAAGGACATTGCATGGAGTGACATGGGTTCAGGTGATGATTCATCTGTTCCTAGTAACAACAGTTCAGAATCTGAAAAAGGTGAACATGAAGAAGAGCTAGTGTCCGTCTATTCTTGAAACTTCTGACAATATTGAGGGTAATGAATAAGACTATAACAGTGTAGTGATTAGTGAAAGTGACAGTAATGAACTTGTAAATCCAGATATTTAAAACCGACTAAGAAAAACTTTTGGGGGCGCAATAGGTATCGGAATACAATACGGATTCCGACGATCGCCAACCAGCAAAAATAGGTAATGATCCAAAACCTAATACTATTTGGAACTTACATTTTACATAGGATATTTTGAATACAATGGACATATGAATCAATAAACAAAGAAAGGCCTAAATATGACCAACATGCTTGGCATGAAACCAGAGGAGAGCGCCGTAAAATTGATATTTTAACTCTCGTATTTGAAATATTTAGCATATTTATTGATAACTGCCAGGTTGTATACAACAATAGGGCCTGTATTGATGAGATGTTGGTTGCATCATCAACTGAAGAGATGGTGAAACAACAACTGCACAGACAAATGGAGAATTTACCCTTAACATCTGAACTACGAGCATGCATCCGCCAAGTACTAGGGGTAGATGAGCTTAAGACCGACACAGCTGGAAACAGATTGGACCCAAGAATTAAAAAACCGCATACATTTTCTATTGTTGCAGAAAACTTGTTAGCCTTGAATGTACATCAAAAGTTTGCAAGGGCTGTTGACCTATGTTATGAGTTCAAACATAGTTCTAGGATGACTATCTCAATTTTATTGGTAATATGTCTTTTCATAAGTGTCCAAATTTTGTTGTGTTTATCATATCATACCAAACAGAAAAACAACATTAAAATAACATTTTATCATAATATATATAAATTTTTTTAAAGTTTAGAAAATGTAGGCCTATATGATATTCAGTAAATGTTGGTATCATAAACATTTATTATTTTTATATCATTTATATGCATATAATAAAAAAAGTGTTTTAATATTTCCAAAGGCAACAATTGAAGGAACAAATCTGATTATTTACAGGAATACTCAGTAGTAAAAAAATCATTTCCAAATTTTTTTAATAGGAGGTTTGGGAGACTTCTCCCAGGACTGATAGTAACAAATGTTTCACCCAGGACGTTAAAGGTTAAAAATACATTAACAGTCTAAGCATTTCAAAATATATAGTTCTTTTACAAGCCAACTGAGAAAAGACAAAGTAAACGTTTAAAATGAAATTAATAAATCAAACAATCTGTTCAAAATTTCCACCGAATATTCCAATTCAGAGGTTAAAGCAAGTTTCGAAATTTCAAAAAATATTAGCTACATTTGAAACCCTTGCAGATGGAGAATTAGTTAAGGAATATTTTATGTCCGTAGCTGATATTTTATTTCCGGATAGAACCCAATTAGTTTCACAGATTAGCTTAAGCCGAATGACAATAAGTCGTGAGTGGAAGATAGATCAACCTATATTGAAAATACTTTGGAACAGAGAATCTCCAAATCCAAGTAGTTTTCGATCGCGTTGGACGAAACTGTTGACAATTACTGCCCAGATAAGGCCAAGCTTGCTATTTTTGTACGATGAGTTGATACAGATTTTAACCTCACTGAAGAGCTATTAAATTTGGTTTCTATGAAGTGTCTTTCACGACAACGACAGGCTTCGATATTTACCAGGAGACAATAAAAATTCTGGATAGTTTTGAATTGAAAGTGTATGGATAACTGTACGGTGTGGCAAGTGACATCGCTCTATCAATGATTGGTAAAACATAGGTTTAGTTCCATGTCTTGATAAAGTCTGTAGTTTATATGGAAATGAACTCATAACCTATTGGATTTTGAATCAAAATAAAACGATTTAGTCAGATAAGAAAAACAACTTAATTTCAATGCGTAAGTTTGTTCAGTTGTATAACCCACGGCAAAGTTAAAAACTAGTCGTATATTTGAAAATAGGTAGAATAACAAGATTAAATCCACGCAACAAGTCTTAAAAAATCGAGTTACTAAAAACTTATTATGATGTATCTTAAATTAAATGTTAATACGTTAATGAAGTATAAACGATGAGAAAACTTTAATTTTTCAAGACCCTTTATAACATGAACATTTCTAAAGTGTTTCTATATGTATTTCTTCTTTACAAAAAAAGACTATGCAATTAGTTTTTCATCTTACATAGAACATACTATTGTAAAATTGTGAAGTGCTAACTACTTCGAAAACAACTACAAACAAATTACTCCTCCAAAAGTGCCTTATATAATTACCATAAAGCTTTCTTTACATACTGTAACCTTTATATTCTTTGATCTCTTATTGATTTTGCTAAACGTGAATCAGAGCTTGTGTCTGGGTTTTATCTTGGGTATACAAGAGGAATATTTGCTTATATTTTTTTATTATATCACAAATAATTTCGTTATGGCTTAAAGATAGGTAAACATCGATCAGAAAGAAAGGGAAATTAGGACGGAAAATAACACTTAATAAATTAAAAAATCCCATGATGATATGTAGCTGTGGTAGGCCGAGACGAGAAACGTTCAATGCGGAATGTCTAATGTTTTTACCTAAACATTCTTTACACTTTATTACTACGATAGTTAGAAACATAATCCAAACATCAGAAACGCATTGCAGGTAACGAAAATGGAGTTGTTCAATACAACAAGATTAGGGTAGAGATAAGAGTATGAAATCTCTCCGCTTTTGCGCTTGCAGAAACAAGTTTGAATTCTATTTCTGTAAATTATATATCTCTCACATTATTTAAGATTTATAGCAATAATAAGACTAGTTAATTTCAGATATACTATCCTAAACGTTTTTGAAGGAAACTACAAAATTTAAAGTTATAAAGCTATAATCTATTATTACTATAATGATTTATACTTATTAAAATACTGCATTCATTTAAAGATTTATATCTCTATATCTCTATGTAAAAGATAATTATAGATGCGACTGTTTTTCTAATGTATTCATTTTCAAAAATGCAAGATGTGTAGCAGAAGCCTAGCGATGTTTTCGCGCACGTATATATTTACTGCAGACTCAGACAACAGGCGCTAAATACATTGAATATTAATATTTTCATATATTCTAATAACGATTTTTCATCTTTCACATTATGTTCTGATTTAGATTTTATAAGTTTAAGAGTTTCTTCCATAGGAATATTTGTATCTATAATTTTTTCTAATGATAATTACTATCATCTATAACAATATTATTTATATTTAACTTTTCAATAGTATTATTAAAACTTATTATAATATGAGTATGATTTAATTTCATTTTATTTTTATGAATAGTTACCATATTTTTTGATATTTTACAAGATGGGGAGTTTATGAAAATTACTAATGGCTTTATTAGTTTAATACACACACGTATACGTATAATAAATAATATCATAATAAATAATAAAATCAATGTACTAGATATAAAAATAATGAAACATGATAAATAATTATACAACGTAAACGAACAAAAACGAACCAAATAATTTCGTCATCCATATGAAACAAAATTGGCTACATTGTGTAATTTATAATACAGATTGAAGAATAAATTCAAAACGATTTACTGATAAAGTGAGCCACAAATACATTTCTATGCTTTGGAAATTTAATTAGGTAAATTTGTAAAAACTTACTGAGAGACAACGTTTTCGATCGCTCTGTGGCGAACTTCATCAATGTCTAAATTTTCTGCCTAAATTCTGGAGTTGTTGTTAGGTTAAGCGTTGGCGGTTTTAAAGGCAGGTTTTCCATAGTATCAAAGAGTATGTATAGTTTGTTGGGTTTGTTCCTTTAATATGTTTGTATTTTGTGTTTTGTTTATTTGTTAATTTCATATTGTTCTAGTGTGTTGAGATGCGATGATTTTTTGTTGATGTGTAAGATTTCTAGGTTATGGTAAATGTCTGTGTATTTGTGTCCTGTTTCTATAAGATGATTGTAGAATGCTGAGTTCGTGTTCTTTTTGTGTTCCTCGGCTCTTTGTTTGAACCTGCGACCAAATTGTCCAATGTAGATTTTGTTGCACTTTGTACAGTTTATGTAACATAAATAGATCATCAAATAAAATAGCCCAGAAATTTCCACAAACAGGATACAAAATACCATACAAAACTAATAACAAAATACACACGACACTAACAACAAAGATAAACCCCAAGCACCAGGGGTAAACAAATTAAACTGTACAAACTGCAACAAATTCTACATTGGGCAAACAGATCGCAGCTTCAAACAAAAAGTCGAGGAACACAAACAGAACTCCAACTCAGTATTCTACAATTCCCTAAAAATACAGGACATAAAGACACAGACATTTACCATAACCTAGAAATCTTACAAATCAACAAAGAAGGATCCTCATCTCAACAAACTAGAACATTATGAAATTTAAAAACACAAACAAAAACACAAAGTACAAACACATTAATCGATCAAGCACAATACATATCACAATACTATTTTATGCTATCAAGAACTGCCTTTAAAACCATCATCGCTTAAACTCCAAGCAGAAAATGGAGACAATGGTAAAGATCAACAAGGAACAATCGAACGCGTTATGACTCAGTAAATTTCTACAAATTTGCTTAATTCAAGTTCGGATAGTCATAATATAATGTAAAGTAATTAATTGAGTTTCATCCAACGTAATTGACTAAAAAATTCAATAGTTATTAAAATCAGTAAGAGTACATTACTACGTACGTTCAAAGCTCCGGGAACAGCAGTGACAAGTGAAATCTTTTACAGTCCTCTGGTTCCACCTAATTCCCATACTTTATCCATACAAGATATTTCATGACCTAACACCAAAAAATCCTGACGTCAGTAAATATTCACCTTGGTTGAATAAAATTACTATTTTAAACACTATTATTAATTTTCAGTAAATTCAGCCTGCATTTACCTGTAGTATATGAGCAAAATTTGGAAACAGTATACAAACTTGATTGAATTACTTCAGAAATATGTAAAGGCGTTTAAGATAGGTTGAAGCGTATTCATGAATAGAAGATCAAACGACGACCCCAAGTCCCCAATGAGAGGGGTTTATTTAGATTCTTCCAAGCCGTCCAAACCAGTGAGGTATTTTATATTAAACTCAATAACACGTTACTGGAATGTAAAAATGAAAACCAGTTGGACATTTTTGTCTTAAAATTCACTCTAATGAAGCTACGACTCAGCTTCATTATTAAAAACATTTGTAAATCGTTTGATTTATTTCATAAGCCTCATGTATTTGAAAATCCCGTGTTTGAATTGCAAAAACGTACTATTTAAGTATGATTCATTGAAAAATATCGATCTAATGACATAAAATACAACATGAGTTTTAAAACAAAAAGACATATTTGTAAAACAAATATGTTTCATGGGCCATGTGGTGCATGACTATGAATTCTCATTTTGTGTATATTGCTCCGTTAAAGCCCCCTTGATAGGAAAGCCTAAATTCAAAACGTGATTTGAGACTTTATGCGTTTTTATTGTTTGACTCTCGCAGCCTATATCAGGGAATCCCATAAAGTAGTTACCTCTGTACCTTTGTACTTGCTGCAGTCATTACTTTTATTCAGACAGTTATTTCTAACTTGAGTGTTAAAGTCTTTAGTTTCCAAATGTGATAAAAATCTTTAAACTTAACAATTCACTGGTAAAACCTGTTCTTTTATGAAAATATTCTTTATTATTTTATTAATAATAATTTAATAATTTTATTTCAAGTAATTCGACAATACTTTAAAAAGTAACATGTTTTATTCTAAGAGAAACGTAATCACAAATCTCTTAGCGGTAAACACATTTCTGGATAATATAAAAAAGGAGAAACAGAAATATTGACAAATAGAGATATAGTAAAGTAAGAGCGAGAGAGAGAGTTAGAGAGGGAGAAAAGAGGAAGAAAAGACACCTAAAATCGATAATTCTCTTTAGGATAAAAGCTGTTTTTTCCTGGCACAAATAAAGTTTTCCTTGTGATTAGGCTTTTTAAGCTTTACAAAATAAACTTTGGCAGGAGTTTTATCATATATTTCAATAGGAAGAATAGAACTACCTATAAAAGCATGTTTTAACATCGAGGTTTAAAAATGAAATTCTTTTTCTTTAAATCAATACATTAGAATAATCGTTTAATGCAATACAGGAGACTTGTTACACATAGATTGTCTTTACTTACTTGAACTAAAGATTTATGTAACTTACACACTTCAATATAATCATATGGAAAACCATGAGAAATGAAGATGTACTTCGGCGTCGAGCCTCCCTTTAACGACCCAGTAAAAGAAGATGTAAAAAGTATCCATATTAAATTGATTGAAATAGAGCAAACATAAGCCTATACGGTTTTAGAATAACTACATTAAATGGTCGTTACTCGTTTGACGTTTAAGTTGTTGAATTAAAACTCTGTTAATTGATAAATTAACTACGTATGCCACAGATACCGCAGAAAAATAATTTTTGTTGGTAAGTTAGTTTGCTAAAATACAAATTTCGCATAGAAACCCAAATCCATATCTCCGATCTCACTCTAATGGAACAAATAGTAAATAGTAAACAATTGTAAAGTAAGAGCGAGAGATTTAAAGAGGGGACGAAGACAGACCTGAGATCAATAATTCTCTTCAAGACAAAAGTTGTTCTTTTCTGGCACAAATAAAGTTTTCCCTGTGAGTAAGCCTTTTAAGCTCTACTAAATAAACTTTGTCACGAGTTTTATTCTTTGTTTAATAAAAGGATTGGAACTATTTATAATTGCATGCCTTAGCGTTGAGGTAACGAACAGGAGACCTGTTTATACGTTTTTTCACTCTCTAAATTATTGACTATTTCTTTAATATGTTTACACCAATTAAAAAATATTCGTTTGTGTATTTTATTCTGCTATAAGTTATTTTCAAAATTATGTTATAATAACTAGAAAGATGTTGCGATACAATAATCTGTATAAAAACATAATGAGTTCTGGTTATATAGCAAAAATAAATCCTTAGCCTACTTTTGTAATAATTATAATATGAAACCATCAGAGTTACTCCCAACAGAATTTTGTTTCGTAAAACCTGGAACTAAACTCTAAACCTATAAAAGTATTAAATAAGTATCACTGTTTACAGACACCACGTGCTGAAATTGTTACAGTGATTCACTGCAACTAAATTTAATAGTCACACCAATTCATAGTCAGCTGGTATTCAATGCTGATCTAAAGGCAGTGAAATGTGGAAAAGGTTCAGTTGATATGTGATTAGATCAAAATAGTTTTTCGATTAAAAAAATACTGTTTTTATTTTAATATATATATATATATATATATATATATATATATATATATATATATATATATATATATATAAATGTGTGTGTGTGTGTCTTATAATCATATTATTAATATTATATATATATATTAAATATAAATAATTTAATAGGAATATATTAGCAAATACTATAATTAGATTAGGAGGGAAGAGATTCATTAGGCATATTTGAAACACTGCGATACAACACAATGTAAGCTACTGGATTTGTGTATATTTAGGCTAATGTTTACTCTAAAATGTTACAATGGGGAAGAAATAATATAAGAATATCCAATTAACTTGATTGAATTAGAGCAAATACATATGATTATAATAAATAGTTATACCTCGTCTAAAGTTTAACTTGTCAAATTAAAAACCTGTCAATTAGAGAAAATAATCATTTTCTCTAATATTTTTCACATATACAAAAAGACTCTGAAACAAAATGACTTTTCTTTATTCATTTAATCAGTTTGCTAAATTACAAATTTGGTATAAAAACCCAAGTACAATTTCCTTGATCTGACTATAAGAAACAAACATTCTCTTAATAAATTTGTTGAACACTGTGGACTTATAGTTTAACTAAATAAACACTCACAAACCACAATACAAAAATATTTATTACAATTATTCTATGTACATTTTGATGACATTTAAATTATTTTAATTACTTCTGAAGATGATTACCATTGTAACCGAAATATACATAAAATATTTGTAATAAAGATTTTTGTATTTTGGTTAGTGGATTTTATTTAGTTAGTTAAAAAAATAACAGATTCTCTAGCAAAATGAAAAACCTTCAATCAAAATACCGTACTTTAAGGATGCAATACCCCCTATAATCTAGCAGCAAACCTGCGACCTCGAAACATCATTTCAAAGTATACTGAACAATTATATTATGAAGGTTATTTAATTTTATTAAATGCAATTGTCTTTTTTGTACTGAATGAGTAACGGATGCAAACAATTGATAGATATGATTTAGTTACTGCAGAATGATGGAGGGCTAGTGGGTAAGGAAAGGTTGGTGGACCTTCATCTAACTCAGGTCTCAAACAAACTGACTCCACATCTTACCAATTGTTCTAAATCTGTGGTTGATTTTAAATCAAATACTAATATACCGTGAAAGGGTGCTAGATACTGTTTATATTTCTTAGATAAATATCATTTGAGAGAACTGAACTTAGGTAACCTAGGAGGGTATTCTTCAGTTTCAGTATGGGAAAATTTATGCGGTATTAGATTAGGTTTTGTTTGGTTATAGAAATGTTGCAATTAATTTTAAGAACAATAACATAAACAAGTCTCTGACAAAAATTAAACTTAGTTCAGAGCGTTACACCCTAAGTAACTGGTCACTTCGTCTCCTGCCTATTTGCATGCCGCTTTATTATTGTGTTTTTCCTAATAACGTTTTCTGAAATTCGTTTACGTCGCTTTATTCTCTTTCGTTACACAACATTTTCTTTTTAGGTCAGCCTTTGGAGTTTCTAGAATGAGGTACTGAGATGGTATTATTTCTATACTTCCTAAACGTATATATATACCTGCTTTCGTTATCCAGTTAGGCATAGTCAAGTTAACTGTGCCAAGTGTGGATCGAAACAGGATCAAATGATTTCTATAAGCAAAATGGAGTCAATAAAAATGTTACGGTCTGACAAAACTAAATTTGCAATTAGGTTGGTACATTGATAACATCAAGTGAATAAGTCATAAAGCCTGAAGGTTTGTACATAAATGCGTTCACTATAATGATACATTTTGGACGGATGCGATAGTTAGGAAAATGAAGAAGACAAGAAACTAAAATTACCGGAAGAAGAGGAGGAGGCCCGGAAAGCGAAGATGTACTATTTGGTACAGCTGCTAAAACAACGTCAAATTATTGCAAAACGTATTTCATTGAATAAAGCCCCTCTGTAATTTTCTGAAGATGCGCAGAAGATAGGAAAAATTAAACTTTATACAAAGGCGTTAATCTACTGAAAAAACAAAATTGGAATAAAATAAAGCCCATTTTTATAGACATTTATATATAGATGGAATAAATTAGTAACCATTAAAATCTACATATTATGGTATAAATCTTTTTGTACTAAAATTTATTGACGTAGTTTTAATAACCGATTTTATTCTGCATCAGTCAAATTTAAAATATTTTTTAAATAGTAGGCCTATATCAAAGTTATATTAAATAAAAGAAGACAAACAAATAATACGAATTCAGATTTACATCGATACCTGTATTTCCACTGAACAGAAAACACAATATTAAAAGCAATGTTGTATAATATATATTTATCTCAATTGTATTGTTTCCAATTTGTACACTTCAGCTGTCAAACAAAATCTGACAAAAAACAGACGGAAACACTGTACGTGACGGGCAGCATATCCGGTGTCATCACTGGCTGACATTAATGTTTCTCTCTATATTTTGGTTGAATCACCTCCCCTAGCCTCATCAATCATCTTTTCTTGCGCCACACAAGAATTAACCCCGTCAAATCACAGCGGCTTAGAAGTGCATTACAATATTCTGTATTAGAATAATCCTATAATGCTTCTTAGCTTTCTCCTTTAAAATTAAAACTAATAATTAATTATATTAGCTTATCAACGGAACAATGAGGAAATAAAGTAAAATACGTTGTTTTCGTCCAACTTAAACTTGATGTATTTGTCATAACAATACACGAACAACAACAACAATAAATATCGACGATTAATTTATTTGTATGTTATTTAACATTTAAATTCATTAAATAAATTTATATTTTGTTGTAATTTATTTTTGGTTTAATACTCGTTTTATTTTAACTAATCGTTTTTATTAATGTTTGACTAATATTTGTTATTGTCGTCTGTAAGGATGTCTTGTTTATAAGCGCAACGTGTTTACAAATAATCAAACTATTGCTGCTGGAATGATATTCACGTAATTTATTATAAGTGTCCATATTTTGTTCCAAATAATAGTTAGGCACTACATTAATTAGTGTTACAATAATTATTATTCAATAATTTTCATTTTTTATCCACATTTCACTAATATTGCAATTATTATATGTTCTTGCCTCAGCTCAGCCATATTTCAAAGAAGAGGATATAAAAGCATATAAAAGCACTTAAAACCATAACTCATAATCAACATCTCATGAGCAGGTCGTCTCTAGAACACGAAACTACACTAACGTGTGAACAAAGCAAAGAATATTATATAAACCTAATGAGAATAATGGACTTCACGCTGCAGAATGAACCTAAATACACAAACGTTTCAAATACACTTCGTGCCCAATACAAAACGCTATTGTTCCATAGATCTCGCTTTCACTATTTGATATAATTACTCAAAGGTTCCCGAAATGTATGTTCAGTCATTTACGCTCTAACCTGACAATAGGAGTCCACGTTTTGGTAAGGAGACCTGATTCTAAACAAAATTAACCATTAACTTAAGCACGTCATATTGTAAAGGTTATAAAAGTACAATGTTCGAATTAATTGCAAAAATAAATGACGCATAATATATAGTAAATATATATAGTTCATTTTGAAATATGTATTTAATAGATCACATTATTATATTTTTAATAATAAATTAATATTTGTAAATTTTAAAAAAATTTGTTTTTTTACTTGTATTCAAATATACTACCATGCATCAAGAACAATACTACATTTTATTTAACACTAAGTAAATCCTGTTATCACATACGTATTGTTTCACAAAAGACAAATGTTTATACTAGCTTAACACGACAATCGACTAAAGTAACGTTACCAGATATTCTACTTTTATTATACATGACATCATTAGACATATAACACCCTCAAATATCAAACCCTTTTTTCAGAGACAATGCCTAATATAAAGCATATCTTAGATGTCTGTTAGTAATTTTTGTTTTGACAGTAACTTTTGTAAAAGTATTGCACCCGCACTAAGTTTTACAAGCAGAGGTTGCCATCTTGTTCACATTCTCCTACAAAACGTATTTCTCCAAAATGTGGTTGTAGTTTAGCGCTACAATTGTTAACAACAAAAATAAATATATTTCTGATTAATTTTATATATAAACGAAGGGTGTTATAGAATGCAAACTATAAAGAGCTTTAGACATTGTAGTGCCAAGGTAGCTACTAATAACATAACAGTTTATTTACTAAATTCTTTTAATCAGTAATATATATATGTGTGTGTGTGTGTGTGTTTGTGTCTGTTTGTGTGTGTGTTTGTGTGTGTGTCTCTGTGTGTGTATATGTGTGTATTGGTGTCTTGCAACGGAAGGCGCACCAACGCCGCACCACCCAACCAGCCATGTTCATGTAATTTTAAATCTTGTAATTTTATGTTCATGTAATTTAAAAAAACAAATTTCTAAAAGAAAATATTTTTTAGTTATATTTAATTAACATTGTTATTTTACTTTTGTTCTATTTAACCATTTATTACCAAAATTAGATATACTATATTTTCTGTACAAAATTTTTCTTTATTTTCTAAAATTCTTTTTTTCCCTTTTGAAATAAACAATTTCTTCATTTGATTATGAAATTTATGGAGATTTGATTTAATTATTTTGTACAAAATAAACAACTAATCTTTAAAAACCAAAATTTATCAACAAATAATTTTAACTTTTTACCTTTATCTGGATATCCTTCCAGAACTCATTAAAGAAACATAATAATATTTTCTGTTTCTATAAGCAAGTGAAACCAATATGTCTTATCTCTAAATCTGAATTTCTTAAGCTAAATTTAATTCCCTAGACCCACAAATTGTTTTCTAAATTATTATCTTCCATTTATCCTTTGTTCAGTTAACATCCTACATAATTTAACTTTAATTTTAATCAAAGAAATTTTTTTTCAAAATATAATTTTGTCCCCTTTGTTCTGCTTTACTACCCTTTAATTAGTTCTCAAATAATTTTATAAACCATGTAATCCCTTTTAATTTATTTCCATTTGTCTAATCTACTGTAAAATGAAAAATTAACATTTAAATAGGCCATATTTGTCGCTCCCTTTGATATAAAGCTCATAACGAATTATCTTAAATAGATTATATATTCTATTTATTTTCTCTATTTATTATTATTTATAAAAAATCTAATTTCTGAGTTTGAGTTAATTTCTTTATGTTCTAAACAATTTATAAATTTCTGTGTTCAATTTTCCCAATTACTGTAAATGATTTTTATTTCTAAACTCTAAAGCTTCTTATGTGTAGTCCTCCGTCTTGTGGTTGGACTTACCCCCACAGACTGCTACCCCTCTAATTTATTTAACAAAGCCACTCTTTAATATTTGTGTACCTTTTAAAAAAATATATTTAAGTTTAATTATTTGAAATCGCTATTTTACCCAAAAAACTTCAATAAAAAAATTTAATTTATTTGAAAAAGAAAGATGCTAAAATCTGAGCTTTCCATTTATAATTTTTCCTCTGGCTAAAGATGTTGGCCTCGTCTTCTCTCTTTCTCGTTTTTTTGGCCATCTTGATAGCGCTGTGGACTCGTCCATTCAGTTGGCGTCACCAAGCTGCCTTCTCCTTGGATCGCGTCCTAGGGCATAACAAAGCATTCCCTCTCTCTGCGCAAGATCTTGACGCCTTTCTTCTTTGGCTCGACGAATTCCAGATCCAGTTTTTATTCATTTCAAAATTTTGCTCTCACTCTATGTCTTTAAATTTTTATTGTTTTATTTTTTACCTAATTTCACTGTTTATTTTCGAAAAACTTTTATAACGTTATTTTATTGAAGTTTAATTTTAATCGGTTCACATTTTTTTCATTTTTGAAACACAGTTTAATATTACAAAACTCACTTACTCTATTTTTCTGTTACATTTTCTACACAAACACACTAAATTCTCGAGGATGCTACGACATTGATGTTAATCTTGGAAACCACTTTTGGGAGAATTCCCCCCCCCCCAAAAGAGTTTCAAAAACACACGAGACTAAATAACAGCGATTGCACTACTAGCTCTTAGCCCTGCATATTCTCGTTTAATTTATCGATTTCTAAGCTATAAGAGTTTTACAAAACGGAGCGCCCCGGCGACCCGTCTTCACTACTTGAAGTCCAAAGTAACGCTACCTCTCTCGTGTCGATTTTTAGTAACCTCCGCCGAGCGCTTTTCATCGCTCCCAGTTTTCTACCAATGGCGAGGCTTTGGTCAGGTGATGTGGTCGTAATTTTCGGTGTGCATCTCCCGTGTGATTTTTGGTTCCAAGCCGATCGATATTTATTGCTGTTTTTTTAACGATCGTCTAACTCTTTCATCTTGCTTTTTCTTGATTTCTGCTTCGAAGCATCTTCTTCTTCTTTTGAATTTCTGCATCCTAGATTTCTGCATCTAGGTGTTTCTAGATTCATTTTGACCTATCTCCTCTTTTGCAATATTTGTCAAGTATTAAAAAAACCCATCTCCCTGCTAATGGCTTTGTTTCTTTAGTTTAATACAGTTTACTTTACCCTTCAATGCATGGTGTAGCTGATCAGCTACACCATATATTTTGTCTAATAATTTGTTCTGTAAATATTATTTCATCCAAATGAATATTGTAGCTTTTCATACACATACTAAGACTATTTTATAGTAGTATATAAGAATTCTCATCGCGGGCAGGATGATGCTATTTCAAATGTTTTGTGGAGCCGCACATGGGAAGCTGTGCAACAGGTGTCAGTAGAATTGCAGCGAGTTTAGTTGTGTAGATGTGCTATTTTGGATCTTTGAAAAATAATATTTCCTGTCTCTGAGGTATGTAGTTATGGTGTAGTTTTTGTTTTTTAATAAATGTTACATAATTATGATGTTATCTACAATATATTATTTGTAGCTTATCAGCTACATCATGCATTTAGTGCTAATTTGGTTTATCAGAACATACCCTAAACATGCCATGACGAAAACCTTTTAGAGTGCTTGGAGATACCAGTAAACAGTGAAGGTGATCTGGACTGGACATCTGATGATGCAATGGGTGATAAATCATATATTCTAGTGGTTAGTGATGGTGATAAAAGTGAAAGTAATAGTGAATTCATTCGAAATAAACAAAGTACCAACAAAATTCAGCAAGTTTTACAAAGTGATTCAGTTACACAACCAG
>JBAIZL010000002.1:219251103-219293603 GCA_036971475.1 Prosapia bicincta
ATTAACTAAAATACGTGAGTGGGAGAGGATGTTGCGTGGTTGGAAAAGGAAGTGATCGGGGAGTCTTGGTGGAACTTTAGAAGAGGGCAGACGTATTTTAGGGGGGGACGAGTGTCAGTAATGTTAATAAGAGGTAAAATTTGTTTAATAGAATTAAGGGAATTTTAATTTTCTGTATTTGTATAATTTAAAAAGTACGACGTGAATAATTTAGTATAGAATTAAGAAAAATAGGTTAGTTATGTGAAAAGTGCAGCGAAGCAGTATCAATGGTCAAGATCCCAGGAACTCAACAAGCAATAAGTACTTTCTTTTTACAATAAAATTATCCAACAGAGGTTTATTAACAGTAGATACAGAACATTTTAAATTCATTAGTATAAATTATTAATCTAGTTTTTTTCTCACCACGTTCTAATCTATAAAAAAGATATAACGACACAAGAAATAACAAATTAACACTGTCATTATTAAACTTTATTGTAATAACCTAAAACCTCAATAGACCACCTTTTTTTGTAATTGTAATACTAGTTAAGGAATGAACCTTGCCACTAAAAAGTATTAAGGTAAATGGGAATAATGTGTATTAACTAAATGTCAAGAATAAATGCCAGTGATGTTAAATTTGATTGGTGTTAATTAATTAGACACCTGAAGGGGAGACTAAAGAGTGTTTACGTAATTAAATATAACCTAAATGAAAGTTATATTTTAAATAACTTATATTATAATATATATATATATATATTTATATATAATATATTGCCATCTTTTCCTTATAACACAATTTATACCAACTAAATTATTTTTAAAAATATCCATTTGAATTTTGTTGTGGTACCTCTATTTATTTCGAATTATTCAATTTCATTTACGTAGTTTTCTCTTTTATTTAAATATAAATGTTCGCCTATAGTTACGATCACAATATTATTTATCTGTTAATCTCCAGGTTATTTTGTAAAGTTTGTTCATTGAATTTCTACTAAAGAATGGAGCATCATTTAATATATGTACTTTCTTAAAACTTTTGTCCTGATAAAACTACAAGAAAACACCCATAACACTAGCGGGTTAAGCTTTCGCAAACATGTTTCATGGATTAGAGGTTTTTCCTGTGACATTCTTGAAACGTTTACAATGAACAGGAAAGTTTAGTCTTAAAGTGAAGTTATTGAATTGGAAAAACCTTTTGGACTAAGATAAAGTTCATTTCAAAAGACATTTACCCAAGTAATTCTTGGCTTATGTATGAAGTAAACGTATCAGGCATTAAATACAAGAGTAAAAGAAAAAATATACGTTTTCTGTAGGAAATTTATGGGCTACTAAACAGAAAAGTATTCTACAATATATAAGATATAGTTTATTCAAAAAAATATCCTAAAATAAGACTTTCAATTTATGGATTTGTTATTTAAAATGTATACAACAGTAAGGTAATAAATATGAAAGTAAGAGATGCAATATAAGTTTATCTATAATTTATTTGCCTCAACTGATGTAACTAAAACCGACGAATGCACTTTACGCCAGCTTAATACGTTGCTGCTTCTCTCTGTATTTTACAAGGATATTTGTGCATGGGTCGCCGCCCCTAGCCTCATCAATCACCCTTGTTTACACCCATATAAACTAAAGCCTGGCAAATCACTACAGTTCGCAAAAGTACTACAGTTTGTATGTATCTTTGTTAAATTGACCTTTTAGTTTTCATAAGTAACTGTCCATAGTAACTGGTTATATTCCGCTTATTAAAGAAGCTATAGTTAAATATTATATTCCAAAAACGTAACAACCTATAATAACTGTTTATATTCCAAAAATGAAACAGTGTCTGTATAGGTAAGTAATGACATATGAGGAATTAGTGGTAATAATACTACCTATAATAAATTATTACTTTGTGTTTTAAAAACTTAAGTCCTCCGTGGTTTTTACATTTTTAGCGGTTATTTTCCATTTTTTTTTTTAAATATAGAAAATAAAGATTTCTGTAAATATTGCATTCCTCAAAATTCTAATAAAAGAATTTACACCATATAAAAAACATTATCTACTTTGACTTTTATTTTGACGTTGAGGCTATGTATTACATTCAACATCAAGATAAATTTAAAATGTCTACATATATCTGTATAAAAATTAACACAATATTTGTGTCCGTCGCCCTTGATCACAACTTGTCTCTAAAATAATAAAACAGTACGTTTAACGCATTACATACAGGGTTACTATCAGGTTGATAATATTATACAAACTGTACCTCTGCCTTGCACAGCTCTAAACATGCATAACGTATGCCAAAGTACTTGTGCGGTCACTGAATATGTATGGTAATATACTCCGAGGGACTATAAGTTTCTAACGCCTACGGCTGCAAGCACGGACCACAATTTCTGCATTGAAATTATACAATCAACGTATAAATATTACATAATGTGATTGCAGATGAAGTGGCCATCACAGGTGGCCGAATTCTTGGCAGGGTAAGAAGCGAATGAGGGCAGATTCCCATTCAAGATGTAGACAAAAAGGACTGACACAAATCGGCAAGTCAGACACTCTTTGTTTCAATAAAGTAAAATTTAAATTAATATATTTTGGTTGAAGTTTTGAAATAAATATTTTTTTTTTATAAAACTTCATAATGTAATTACGTTTTTACATTTTTGTACAAATACAAAAGAAAACCAGTATCGTCATGAAGACAAAACTTTTATAAGTATGAAGTCATAATGACCTTACTAAACTTTTAGGAAACAAATTTCTGACGCCATATTTATTTGCATGTCAAGAACCAACATGACGGACATAAGTTACTATTCATGGAAATGAACCGTAAACATTTAGGAATTCAATTAAAATTTATATTAAAATAAAATAGGGGTCTGTAATAGTTCAATCAATAAATTTCAAAGGAAAATTAAGTGAGGATATTAAGAATCATAGGGAAATTAAAGGAATAAAAAGCAGTTATAATAAAAAGAACTACAGTTCGGAAAACAGAAAAATAGTTTAATTTTATTTGCTTTAGTGAAATATTAAGAACGAAGTAAAGAGTGGCATATATAAGAGATACAAAATTCGTTAAGGAACGTATTCAGTTGTTTTTAGTAAGGTATACGTGCAAACGTATATAACAGACCAATAAATAATTAAGGGAAATTATTATAGGAAACTGTATTATAAGTCATAGGTTTATATATGAAGTTTTCTTATTAGTGTTATTTATTGATATGTGATGTCGTAATATATAGCATGAGTATATATGAGCTTATTTTGATATGAGTGGGTTTTTAGATAATAAAACTTATAATCTATAGCCCATATAAAAGAGGTACTTGCTAATAAATTAATTTTTAGTTAAAAAAAATAATAATTTGAATATACACAGAAAAAATTTTTAGAAAACTTTAACGTTTCATATAGTTTAATGAAGTTATTTGAAATGAATATTATAATTTTATGAAATTAAAAAACTATTGATAATATTAAATTTTATTGTAGAATGCAGATTTTTATTGACATTTAAAATTTAAAAACTATGATCAAGTATGAAAGTAACCTACGTCTAAGTAAATTTGTTTCTATGACGAACTGTAAATATCAATTCCCAATACAGAAATCCATTTATGCCATTGCTAAGTATTTAAATAAACATGTATTAATCAAGTTCAGTAAGATTCAAATATTACCTTACGCATTTAAATGTTTTAGTAAGTTATGTTTTATGTATGTTTCAAAGGTTTTGTTTATAAAAGATCCTGGGATACATCAATATTTTTATTGTTTAAAATGCCTACGGACCGTAGAATAAAATAAACATTTTGAAAAATGAAAACTATTTCATTATACTCTGATGTATTTTAAATAGAGAGGTTCCTTTTTAAAATAAAAAACATTAAAATATAAGTTACTGTACTAAAGTTAAAATTTAAAAACAAAATAGAAACAATGTTTTTACTAACTTGCAACATAGAGTAAGTACTTTACACAATACACCTTTCTTAAATAATCCTAAACAGGGGTCACTAAGCTGCTAAGCCTTAAACAAAAAAACTCCCCAAGGCAATATATTGAAAGCGATCGGGTATAGCAAGTTAGATTTTTGATTAGCAATGACTGGTTTGGGGCAGAATTTGACAAGTAGTAGTGCAAGTTCCTACTTGGGTCAGGTCTAATTGAGTCAAATATTTAACTACGCAAGGTGTGGTTTACATTTAAGTGTGGATCCAAAACTTAGGCAAGATGTTATTTCTTGCTGGTAAGTTTCATCGTCGCAACACACACACACACACACACAAACACACACACACACACACACACTCACCTACGGCCCTATATATATATATATATATATATATATATATATATATATACAGTAAACACCCGATTATCCGTGGACGGATTAACCGGTTTGCGGATTATCCAGGGTCTGCCGTTGTCTTACAAATATCCAATTTTTATTCCAATCAGATTCACGTGTTTAAATTTCCAAACGGTAAATTACGACGTAAATACATATAAGACTTAATAGAAGTTAAGATGAAGGGAATAGATATGTAAATATGTACGTACTAATTTTTACATTGAAAGGGAAGCATCCCGACGCGGGTTGAGGATTATCCGGGGTCTGCCATTGTCTTACAAATATCCAATTTTTATTACAATCAGATTCATGTGTTTAAATTTCCAAAAGGTGAATTACGACGTAAATACATATAAGGCTTAATAGAAGTTAAGATGAAGGGAATAGATATGTAAATATATTAAGTACTAATTTTTACATTGAAAGGGAAGCATCCCGACGCGGGCCAGCGAAATAAAAGGGGCGAGCAAGACTGCTGTATATAAGAAACAAAGACAAAATGCTTGGACGCCCGAAAACCTAATGTGTATCATAAGATTGTAAGCAAATCTCAGCTAATCTCAGCTATAAATAGTCTAGGACGTGGCATATGCATTATCCATGTCAGTTATATACAATATCGATCCTTATGGCTTTGTGACACACGTGACACAAGTAGACACTGTGCGACAAAATGGTTCTTAAGAAACTTAGATCGCACATTAAAGCTAAATCAATGCTCACAAAAAAACAGACGAAAGTGAAAGATTTTTTTGTTAAAAAGTGAAAGTTAAAGGAAATTACATATGTACATACATATTACTTTTGACATATACTTATGTTTGTATTGCAAATAGTTAGACATATAAATTTTCATGTTATAATCCGTCAAATACATCAACATTTTAAATTATTTTCTGTATTTATTTTGTCCTCTGAAGATTATTTATGAATTTCATTAACCGGGGTCATTATTTGTGTAATATATGGTATAATAATCGATTATCGATCGTTTTGCGTATTCTTTGTTCATAGCGGATTATCCGAGGAATTCGTTATCCGGCGTTGCCGGGAAACCCTAAACACGGATAATCAGGAGTTTACTGTATATATATACATATATATATATATATATATATATATATATATATATATATATATATATATATATATATATATTTAAAGACAGAGAGAAAGAGAAGTACCATAGATTGAATCGGAGCTAAGAAACTTATTGAATAAAATTACTAGTTTATAGTAAGTAATCCCATTTAATTAATGAATAGTGACACGCATTCTACCCTTCACCTGTTTACGTAATCACATTCCCTCTTATTCCTTTTATTTCCTCCACCCCCCCCCCTAATATTTAGGAACAATTAGGGCTGACGCATCGTTATAAACATACACTGATAAATTTGCTACGCCTTTAATATGTGCTGAATCAAATCAGTATACGATGTGAAAGGTCTCGATAGATTATGTAAACATGCTTTCGTAATGTGGAACCAATTAATTACCCAAGCCTAAAGATAACTTCTCCCCTTCCCAGATAAATATTGCTTAGTATTAAGTTAAACCCTTCAACCATACCAAGCATACTTTAGTATTGACTGAAAATACAATATCTGCTTATATATTTTGTGTTTCTCTTTGTTTAAAGTTTTCATTCGAATTAACTTTGTGTTTAAATTCTACATTTATAAAATTTAAAGTTTTAAAGCGTGTACAAAAGTTAACATTACAAAAGCAGTCAACATTGGTTCTGTACTTAACGAAATAATGTAGTAAAGTTTTATAAAAACAAAATCCCTAAATATATTACAGCCTTATGATCTATAAGGTACTTATAGACTTAAAAGCACAATAGTATCGTAACAATCAGTGAAAATCCTTGATAATTTTTACTTTATATTAAATGTCATTAAATAATATTACAAATATTGATTCTAAGCCTATAAAAATTATTAAAAATTAAATGATTGAAATTCAATTCAAAGTTATTGGTAATTATATATTATTAAAAATATATTAACATACAATAATTATAAAAATTAATGGATACAAGTTTTTGTATGTAACCATACACAAGACATCATAGTATTGTATTTCCTGAGGATGTTGGTAGTGTCAACCAACGAAAAGCTTTGAGTGTATTATTCAATAAATTATTCCTGTAATTAGTGAATATTATTTAATCCTAAAAATAATTCTAACAGGATATCATATTTGTTATTCTACACACACACACACACACACACACACACACACATATATATATATATATATATATATATATATATATATATATAAATATATATATATATATATATATATATATATATATATATATATATATATATATATATATATATATACATATATATAAGAGACACTTCGAAACATGTGTGTAACACCACTTAACTTTGGTGTTAACAAAGTGACAATCTTTTCTCTGTTGGAAGGAAGAACTATTTACTTGTTGTCAGTGAAGTGTTTGTCTTCAGGCGGGTCTGTTTTCGGGAGTTGTTGCAAATGTTTCTAGCCTTGTTTACACACATTGTTTCAAATAACCTTTTAGTTCCTTCGATAAATCAAAAATCATGCTTAAAATTATTAGAAAATTACATTTACTGCATGGTAACCTAAGTGTCACTGAAACTACGCACCGTTTCCTGTTAAATATTTTGACATTATGGCAGAACCAAATACGTAAAAATATTCACAAACTGGCTTTTCAGAAACAGCCATATTTGTAGAATTATTTATCTATTTGCTATTTGCCAAAAATGTTAATATAAAATACATTGTATAGTTTGACTGTCATTTACCGTGGTGTATACAAATTGTTACATAATGAGCTATGTCTGTATTATACTAGATATGCATTACAAATAAAATAATTTCAAAACATAAAATGCATGATTATAAACTTAATAATCCATTTTAACCCATTGCTACAAATATTTACCCAACTTTTATAAACATTTTACCATCTTATAGTTGGCGCCATGAGATGGTTGCCAATAAATAATTCACCTTTCAAATAAAAAAAAAGGTTATCTGCCTTGTTATGATGCTACCTGTAGGGGATGTGCATAAAGGTTCTGTATATGTTTGTAGTCTGGGTTTATAATAGCTTATTAGTTATAATTACGCTACTGCGCTCTCTATTGATTTATATTTATAAAAGATATAAATTTTCGGAAAATTAAAAAAAAAAATTTATTTAGAGAAAATAGAAATATTCTTGTTCAAACTTTCGGGATAAATAGGGAAATTTTAGTAAATTCTTTTATTCTAATTTTGTTGTTTGAAGTAAAGATAACACTCTAGTTGCGTCTAAAATATTAATAATGACAATAACTTTTACACTTTTTAGATAAATTTGACACATATTGTTCCTTTTGGAAAGGTCTTCTCAAAGCATAACGACTCACTCCTACAAAAGCCGCTTTTATGCTTGCCCAACCGTATAAATCCACTGTTTTGCCTTCCCCGGGTTTCGAAGTGAAATATGAGTGACGTCATTCTGTTTACATGGTCGTGTTTCGCTACTTTATTCGACATGCGTCTACATCGCATCAATTTAAGTTTTTTTTTAAAGCTCTCGCTGTAAGTTTTACGGACATGAAAAGTTATTGTAAAATACATCATAGAGGTTCCACTGTATATAATCGTGGTGTATACGTATTGTTACAAAGTGAGATATGTACAACATTTTACTAGTAATGTTGATAAGAAGAAGATTTGCGGCTCATGTAGTCTATATAATTCATTATAAACGCTGGCTACTAATATTTAAACGAACATTATGTTTCGAAGTGAAATATGAGTGACGTCATTCTGTTTACATTGTCGTGTTTCGCTACTTTATTCGACATGCGTCTACATCGCATCAATTTGCGTTTTTTTTAAAGCTCTCGCTGTAAGTTTTACGGACATGAAAAGTTGTTGTAAAGTACATCATAGAGGTTCCACTGTATATAACCGTGGTGTATACGTATTGTTACATAGTGAGATATGTACAACATTTTACTAGTAATGTTGATAAGAAGAAGATTTAAAAATATTTGCGGCTGATGTATATAATTCAATATAAACGCTGGCTACTAATATTTAAACGAACATTATGTACATTTTACTAATACAATTGGTACCGCTCTAAGGTATTTACACTTTAAATAAAAGAGTTTCAAGATATCCTGTAACCCTGATGATTCTACTTGTAATAGCGAATGTAAGTAAAGGTTGGGTAAATATTCGTAGTCAGGGCTTATAACTGCTTATTAGTAAATTTATGCTACTGCGATTTCTGTTGCTTTTATATTTATAAAATTTTAGGGCAAAATACGCCTATTTCATTAAATTCTTTTATTTTAATTTGTTCAATATCGTCAAATAGAATTCATAGACGTGACAATCCAACTTGACTCATTTTCTATTTTAATGGTGTTATGACTGATCCTTCTTTATTCTCTTTTTACATCTCCTTGTTGGTCTATATTGGGCATCACAGTCCTTCGAATTACTTCTGGTATATTAGATGGGAAAAGGATAACCTACGCTCCATTTGAAGTATTTTTAGGGCCACTTCGTACCCTATAAGTCCAGCTATTAGTGTGAGTAGATTTAAGATATAATGGAAGGAATAAGAGTGGGATAAGAAGAACCTAGGTTACTTACACCTTACCCGACATTACGCTCCCGGAGATATATTTTATCCAAAATCACTATTTTCTTTAAAGCCAAAGATTTTGTGACTTTATTTATTCAGGCGCATGTACTTGTTGCCTAACCTTTGGGAATTTTGGAACTATATCACCGCCATATAAAAACCAAATCAAGATTACAATCTTGGTAAAGTCTAGTTTTTCGGGAGCCTTTTTACATTACAATCCCACATACGTACGAGTACTGCGAACCTGTATTAAATAATTTTATGCTAGAACCAATTTGACTTCGACAGTAGAAACGTCAATGTATTTTGATACGGAAACCCTTACTGATAGCAATTTGGACTGAAACATGTTTTACGAACTTCAGTATACCAATTTGTTACTTTTAGGTCCTTTTTGTCGTTAAAAGAATTTAAGAGAAGAAATAACAAATTATTTAGGTAAGGAAGACTAACAGTTTCAGATAAAAAAAAAAAACACAAATATTACCATCGTAATGGCTCTGGTTTTCGTCGAGTAAAGGCATGTAGACACAATATATATATACAGTAGAGTCTCGAAATTCCGAGTCCCGATATTTCGAGCTTCCGTTAAATCCAGCCTATTTCTATTTGACCCTATTTTGACTATTTGTAGGAAAATGATGAGCCGGGCTTAAAAGAAATGTTTATAACCATACACTATGCAAAGAAATTGAGTCAGGCTTCCAAAAATGTTCATATAAAATTCTATAAACCTATTTAGTGCATTTTTAATTATAGCATTAGGTGTAACGGACTAGGTTACTTGGGAAATGAAAATATAAAGTTTTAAGTTACATAGTTATACAATTTATTAATCAATGGCCAATTACAATAGAACAAAAGACAGCAATGTGTCCAGTAATTTACTTTTAATTACTGCTAGTTATTCCATACATTTGAATTACTTATTGAACTTTAGAATTTATATATATATATATATATATATATATATATATATATATATATCGACAAGATAGTAACTTAATATTTTCAATTGAATTTTTAGAAATGAATATTCAAAAGACAATTTCTACCGTTCATGTGTTAACCGTTTATCATTTAAAATTCAACTTAGTTAACATTAAAATACATTTTCTTTATTATTATCTAAAACGTACCTGGGTGTGCACTAATAAAACACTTTAAAACATATTAAAGATGGCCCATGGCTTTTGGAATCACTAAACACTTAACACATCGCTCTTGCAAATACGCGCACTTAAACAAAAATTATATAAACATTTACTCGTTTAAAAAACATAAATTATCGCTTCTGACTTCTTCTTTTGTTGCGTTAATAAAATTCGGCACCGGCCTTGACATCTTAAATTTTGAATACTGGAACCTTACAAATTTCTAAATTATGTCCGAAAGTGCCATACGTCCGTCTCGTTCAAAGACTTTTGGAGAAGTGGGGCTTCTGAAGGTGCAAGCCACCGGAACAATCCCACCCTCGATTATTATTTCGAATTTTTCGATTGGTGCATTGGATCTGGCGATATCAGACCATGCTTACGTCACACATGGGGTGATGTGGTAATTAGGCTAAGTTACTACTCGTACGATATTTTACATTTTTACCCGCTAGGGGCGCTACGAAACTTACCCTAGAATTACAATAGTACAAAGAGAACAAAAATTTTCTTTTATATTCGGACGATACAATTATTAAATAAAAATCAAATATATAAATGAATTTATAGGTTACACCTTATTTTTAAGAGTGTTACATAGGGTTCATTAAAACTCATATTTTATCTAATGCACAACGTATTTCCATATAATTCGAGTGTTTGTTTTTGTTAATCCGAGGGGACTCGGTTCCATCTACGTGAAATTATCGAGACTTTACTGTAATTGTAAGTGTATATACGCTACATATTTATAAGTGTGCGTGAGGGTTTTTACAACTATTTTCTAAACATATTTACCTAAGAAAAGGTGAATGTTTCCTTTAGATAGCGTTGTAATTCTTTGTAAGCAAAAGTAATTCCAAGAGCGAGAGATAATCGATAATGGAAAAGTAAATTTTTGTAACAGAAGGGAAACAGTTTTCAACACAAATTGTGTTCCAACCCCCAGTATCCAAATACACCACATCATGAAGCACAAATTCCATCGTCACGCTGTCGCATATAAATCTTGCGTGACAGAATGAAAATCAAGTTCTGTTGGAAAAATACCTAGTGTTTCTTGAAACTTCAAAGGAATCAGAACAAGATTTCGTAGAAATACCAGTTCTATGACGTGTAAAAACCCTCCAATACTATCAACTCTAAATGCATTCCCATTTTAAATAAAATTGCCTACTTTAAACTATTTGAATCTAATATAATACTGCCTCCGGAGTGTCACAATCTTATATGTGCATTTCATACAAATGACAAGCAAATGTAGACTTTGACGATTATAGTGATTTGCCGATACACATGATAGTCTACTGACGTACAGGTTGACATAAAATACAATGCAAAACTATTGTGTATACAAAGACGTTTTAAGAAAACAATACGAATAATTGCTCCCCAAGCACCTGAACCCATGTATATTACTTTAGAAAATACAAAAGCCAATCTTTCCTGCTGTTTCTAGCCCAAAAGGAAAATTAGGAACGGAAAATAATTTTGACATTTGGTAACTCTTGTCGATTACTTCATTTGATAATGTTGTCCATTATCACTTGAATTAAAATTAATAATATTCAATACAGCATTTTCATCGACATGTTTTGGTAAAAGAATAATAATTTAGTCACGATCTCTTCAATGATAAAGTTTTAACGATATTTTTAGTAGATACATTTAGAAAATTTAAATCAAAATATTTGATAGAGTTCTATCCCCATTGTTGCTGATCAATTTCAAGTTTATAAGACTAAAAATCTTATTGGCGTAAAACAGGCCAACTACAAAGTACAAACCATTATAAGAAAATTTGTGTTGAAGTAGCAAACTGCTTTGGGCACAATTTCCCCACGTTATGTCCTGATATTATTTAGTACCAGGAGTTCGAATCCAATTTCTGTTAATGGCAAAGCGATGGTTGCGGGCACATTAATGTAGTTGCAGTGTGGCCCTAATGCTCCGGTCTTATATTATATCGGTGTTCACATGGTGGAGGAAATATCAGGGATGATATTGTGCCTCGCAAACTAAATGCATAACGTCACTATATTTTAACGTAATGATGTAACTAACACATTTATTTCACCTTCAATACTTTTAAAATTGGGTCTTTAAATGTATATTCTAAATGGCATGTTCTCAATGTTGATGGTTGGTAATAGGATGTTCTAATTACTAAAATGCCGCCAGAGTTAATTGTTTATTAGACTTCTAATATTTCTATTGGTATTGACGATTTTGTCGCCATTTTGTGTAGTTTTTCCGCCAGTAGACGCTACTAGGTTCCGTCATCTGTCAGATGTGTCCATGGCGTTATTTATTGATGTGTTTATTGAGCGGTCTGAGTGACTGGACCCAGGACAGAACTCGATGGATTCACGCCCCGGCCCTCTTAGTGTTAGTGTTAGTGAGTCGTGTTAGAGTGTAAGACTCAGATTTTGAAGAGATGCTGGAAAACTATCATAAGGACATTGCATGGAGTGACATGGGTTCAGGTGATGATTCGTCTGTTCCTAGTAACAACAGTTCAGAATCTGAAAAAGGTGAACATGAAGAAGAGCTAGTGTCCGTCTATTCTTGAAACTTCTGACAATATTGAGGGTAATGAATAAGACTATAACAGTGTAGTGATTAGTGAAAGTGACAGTAATGAACTTGTAAATCCAGATATTTAAAACCGACTAAGAAAAACTTTTGTGGGCGCAATAGGTATCGGAATACAATACGGATTCCGACGATCGCCAACCAGCAAAAATAGGTAATGATCCAAAACCTAATACTATTTGGAACTTACATTTTACATAGGATATTTTGAATACAATGGACATATGAATCAATAAACAAAGAAAGACCTAAATATGACCAACATGCTTGGCATGAAACCAGAGGAGAGCGCCGTAAAATTGATTTTTTAACTCTCGTATTTGAAATATTTAGCATATTTATTGATAACTGCCAGGTTGTATACAACAATAGGGCCTGTATTGATGAGATGTTGGTTGCATCATCAACTGAAGAGATGGTGAAACAACAACTGCAAAGACGAATGGAGAATTTCCCCTTAACATCTGAACTAAGAGCACGCATCCGCCGAGTAGACTACTAGGGGTAGATGAGTCTAAGACCGACACAGCTGGAATCAGATTGGACAAAAGGAAAACCTTTTATACATGTGGCCCCAAGAAGAAAAAAACTGCATACATTTTCTATTGTTGCAGAAAACATGTTAGCCTTGAATGTACATCAAAAGTTTGAAAGGGCTGTTGACCTATGTTATGAGTTCAAACATAGTTCTAGGATGACTATCACAATTTTATTGGTAATATGTCTTTTCATAAGTGTCCAAATTTTGTTGTGTTTATCATATCATACCAAACAGAACAACAACACTAAAATAACATTTTATCATATTATATGTAAATTTTTTAAAGTTTAGAAAATGTATGCCTATATGATATTCAGTAAATGTTGGTATCATAAACATTTATTATTTTTATATCATTTATATGCATATAATAAAACTAGTGTTTTAATATTTCCAAAGGCAACAATTGAAGTAACAAATCTGATTATTTACAGAAATACTCAGCAGTAAAAAAATCATTTCCAAATTTTTTTAATAGGAGGTTTGGGAGACTTCTCCCAGGACTGATCGTAACAAATGTTTCACCCAGGAGGTTAAAGGTTGAAAATACATTAAGAGTCTACGCATTTCAAAATATGTAGTTCTTTTACAAGCCAACTGAGAAAAGACAAAGTAAACGTTTAAAAAGAAATTAATAAATCAAACAATCTGTTCAAAATTGCGACCGAATATTCCAATTCAGAGGTTAAAGTAAGTTTCGAAATTGCAAAAATTATAGCTACATTTGAAACCTTTGCAGATGGAGAATTAGTTAAGGAATATTTTATGTCCGTAGCTGATATTTTATTTCCGGATAGAACCCAATTAGTTTCACAGATTAGCTTAAGCCGAATGACAATAAGTCGTGAGTGGAAGATATATCAACCTATATTGAAAATACTTTGGAACAGAGAATCTCCAAATCCAAGTAGTTTTCGATCGCGTTGGACGAAACTGTTGACAATTACTGCCCAGATAAGGCCAAGCTTGCTATTTTTGTACAATGAGTTGATACAGATTTTAACCTCACTGAAGAACAATTAAATTTGGTTTCTATGAAGTGTCTTTCACTACAACGACATGCTTCGATATTTACCAGGAGATAAGGTAAACCCTCAAAATAAGGTATTACGTAACCTGGTAAATGCACCATGGTACGTTAGAAATGAAGACCTGCACCGGGATCAGAAAATCAAATTTGTTATGGATGAGGTTAAGGTTTATGCCTCTAAGCATTTGCGTAGACTGCATATACATCCTAATCAGGAGATTGAGCCAGTCCTTGATGTGACTAGGCATGTCCGCCGTATACAAAGAACTAGACCACATGATTTGGCCACTTTAGAACCAAGAGAAACTTGAGTTCTCCAACACCATCTATTTTTTTCTCTATAAATGAAAGTCATTAGTCAGTTGCATCTACTGGTCATGACAAAGGGAGGTGTTTTTAGTGAGTAAGAATTTCACACTGTTGCGTAATACGGATTGCGCAGCGTCTTTTTAAAGATTTTCACCTACTCATTAAAAAAAAATCAAACCATTATCAGAAAGAAAACAGTGTTATATTTCAAATATAAATAAACACTTTCCAGGATTCATACTGTGTTTTTTTTAAATTTTCAAGTTAGAAGTGTTTTTACGTTTTAAATCCTGGTGAAGTAGGGTTATTAAGTGTAATAAACTTTAAACACTTGCTGTATGTATCAACATTGTAACATCAACAATATAGAGAATTTGATATCTGGATAGGTTGTTACCAGGTATATAGGCTATCATAAATTATAAAGTTGCTGTGTATGTATAGGAGGCACGCTGATATTATAATTTAAAATGGTTGTTATATTATTTGAAAGGTAATCACAACTATATAAAAAGTATTCCAATTGTTGAGCTCGAGAAATTTAAAACCTGCGGCCAGTATCGAAAGAAATGAACACTTAATTCGCCAACCGTTCCAAAAAGGTTGAACACCCCTGAGATAAAATGTCAATTTTGTTTCCTAAATGGGAGTTTGAAAGACAGCTTCGTTTGACTGTGAGTGGAGCAACAGTGATAGTTTCCTTTCACTATATTTGAGCTAAATTGACAGGATCCTTTTACAATTGGTGGAGCTAGAATTACAGTATTCTTTTACTATTAGTGGAGCAAAAATGATAGTTTCCTTTCACTATAAGTGAAGCTAAATTGGCAGTATCATATTACAGTTTGTGGAGCTAGAGTGGCAGTTCCCTTTACTAAATGGTAGCTAGAATGGCAGTTTCCTTTCACTATATGTTGAACTAAAATGACAGTATCATTTTACTATTAGCGGATCTCTAATGGCAAGTCACCTTTCCTAGTGTTGATCTACAATAGCAGTTTTCCCCATTTTCCTAAAAGTGGAAGTAAAATGATAGTTTCCTTTCACTAGAAATGGAGGTGGAATAACAGTTTTCTTTTCCTATAGGTGGAACTAAAATGGCAAGTCTTTTCTTGTAAGAGATCGAATGACACTTTTATTTTACTATAAGTGAGGCTAGAATTTCAGTTTTCATTCATTAGAAAAGAGGCCTAAATAGCAGTATTCTTTTACTGCCAGTGGAGCTAGAATTTCAGTTTTCTTTACTGAAGGGTAGCTCGAATGGCAGCTTTATTTTACTAAGGGTTGAGCTTAAATGACAGTTCTTTTACTATGAATAGACATAGAATGCGTTTCCTTTCCTGAAAGTTAAATACTTCAAAAATTATCGTGGATCAAACATTAAAAAAAGAATACGGGTCGAATACAAAAACCTCTTTCTTTTTTAAAGTCCGTTAAAAATAATTCCTAATTAGCTGATCTTTAAAGTGGTTGTTCTTTTTTCCACTGCCTTGAGAATACCGTCTAAAATAAACATTCAGAGCCTGTGTTTGAGTGTCAAAGTTCACTTAGTCGGTCTCTAGTTAAAATAATAATATGCTACACTATTATATATCTAAAATCGAATTTTCCACTATTACTCAAACAATATTAAGTCTAAATAATCTATTATTATAAATTTATGAAGTGGTATACATATTAGAAATCAATTGGGATAATGCAGTTTACGAGCTTTAAACAATAAGAAATACCACACAACAGGAATGAAAGTGTAAAGTAATGACAGAGTTCTGTTGTCTATATATACTCGTCCTTCGCTTAAAGATTTAAGAAAGTAACGTGTTTTTATGTAACGGCACTCACCATTAAACAAAGGAAGAATATAAAGAGGGGAGCTCTTGCAGCTCCAAACAAAAATGAATTAGGGTAATTTTACAGAATTGTCTGCAGGAATGCCTGGAGCCATGTTGGGTAAATAAAGATAAAAACAAATGTAACGTCTTCCCGTCGCAAGCAAAATGACTGGGCATCAACCCTTCTACAAGAAAGAAAATGTAAACATCTAAAGACATTCCACTCTTATAGCAAAGTATATTTAAATTTAAAATAGTCTGTAGTAGAAAAAATAAAAGATCTAATTAAGAGACAAATCATTTAACAAGAGTAGAGATTCACTACAAATATTTCAAATTCTTAAGTTTAAGTGATAACTAAATAAAATTATAAAATTTATTAAATAATATTAAAATTAATGATGTTGTGAAAACTCATTTTGGTAATACATTCTAACTTAGGCTGTAATATTATAAAGCCAATTAAAACTAATTAAAAGAAAATATAGCCCTTTGAAATCTTAGAAAAAAACAAGTGAAACAAAACCGTAAGCTAAATATAACCTATTGGATTTTGAATCAAAATAAAACGATTTAGTGAGATAAGAAAAACAACTTAATATCAATGCGTAGGCCTAAGTTAGTTCAGTTGTATAACCCACCGCAAAGTTAAAAACTAGTCTTATATTTGAAAATAGGTAGAATAACCAGATTAAATCCACGCAACAAGTCTTAAAAAATCGAGTTACTAAGAACTTATTATGATGTATCTTTAATTAAATGTTAATACGTTAATGAAGTATAAACGATGAGGAAACTTCAATTTTGCAAGACTCTTTATAACATGAACATTTCTAAAGTGTTTCTATATGTATTTCTTCTTTACAAAAAAAGACTATGCAATTAGTTTTTCATCTTACATAGAACATACTATTGTAAAATTGTGAAGTGCTAACTACTTCGAAAACAACTACAAACAAATTACTCCTCCAAAAGTGCCTTATATAATTACCATAAAGCTTTCTTTACATACTGTAACCTTTATATTCTTTGATCTCTTATTGATTTTGCTAAACGTGAATCAGAGCTTGTGTCTGGGTTTTATCTTGGGTATACAAGAGGAGTATTTGCTTATATTTTTTATTATATCACAGATAATTTCGTTATGGCTTAAAGATAGGTAAACATCGATCAGAAAGAAAGGGAAATTAGGACGGAAAATTAACACTTATTAAATTAAAAAATCCCATGATGATATGTAGCTGTTGTAGGCCGAGACGAGAAACGTTCAATGGGGAATGTCTTATGTTTTTACCTAAACATTCTTTACACTTTATTATTACGATAGTTAGAAAGATAATCCAAATATCAGAAACGCATTGCAGGTAACGAAAATGGAGTTGTTCAATACAACAAGATTAGGGTAGAGATAAGAGTATGAAATCTCTCCGCTTTTACGCTTGCAGAAACAAGTTTTAATTCTATTTCTCTAAACTATATATCTCTAACATTATTTCAGATTTATAGCAATAATAAGACTAGTTAATTTCAGATATACTATCCTAAACGTTTTTGAAGGAAACTACAATATTTAAAGTTATAAAGCTATAATCTATTATTACTATAATGATTTATACTTATTAAAATACTGCATTCATTTTAAGATTTATATCTCTATATCTCTATGTAAAAGATAATTATGGATGCGAGTGTTTTTCTAATGTATTCACTTTCTAAAATGCAAGTTGTATAGCAGAAGCCTAGTGATGTTTTCTCGCACGCATATACTGCTAGACTCAGACAACAAGCGCTAAATACATTGAATATTAATATTTACATAGATTCTAATAACAATTTTTCATCTTTCACATTATGTTCTAATTTAGATTTTATACGTTTGAGAGTTTCTTCCATAGGAATATTTGTATCCATATTTTTTTCTAATGATAGTTACTATCATCTATAACAATATTATTTGTATTTAACTTTTCAATAGCATTATTAAAACTTATTATAATATGAGTATGATTTAATTTCATTTTATTTTTATGAATAGTTACCATATTTTTTGATATTTTACAAGATGGGGAGTTTATGAAAATTACTAATGGCTTTATTAGTTTAATACACACACGTATACGTATAATAAATAATATCATAATAAATAATAAAATCAATGTACTAGATATAAAAATAATGAAACATGATAAATAATTATACAACGTAAACGAACAAAAACGAACCAAATAATTTCGTCATCCATATGAAACAAAATTGGCTACATTGTGTAATTTATAATACAGATTGAAGAATAAATTCAAAACGATTTACTGATAAAGTGAGCCACAAATACATTTCTATGCTTTGGAAATTTAATTAGGTAATTGGATGAGTGATTTTAATAGTTTAATTGAACGGTGTAAGAGACGTTACTATACTTGCAAATGATTAAAGTCATTAATTACTTTTACATTAGTTTATGAATATCCGAATTTTAATTTTGTAAATTTGTAAAAACTTACTGAAGACAACGTTTTCGATCGCTCTGTGGCGAACTTCATCAATGTCTAAATTTTCTGCCTGGAGTTGTTAGGTTAAGCGTTGGCGGTTTTAAAGGCAGGTTTCCCTTGGTGTCAAAGAGTAAGTATAGTTTGTTGAGTTTGTTCCTTTAATATGTTTGTATTTTGTGTTTTTGTTTATTTGTTAATTTCATATTGTTCTGGTGTGTTGAGATGTGGTCCTTTTTTGTTGATGTGTAAGATTTCTAGGTTATGGTAAATATCTGTGTATTTGTGTCCCGATTCTATAGGATGATTGTAGAATGCTGAGATCGTGTTCTTTTTGTGTTCCTCGGCTCTTTGTTTGACGCTGCTACCAGTTTGTCCAATGTAGAATTTGTTGCACTTTGTACAGTTTATGTAACATAAACAGATCATCAAATAAAATAGCCCAGAAGTTTCTAGAAACAGGATACAAAATAGCATACAAAACTAATAACAAAATACACACGACACTAACAACAAAGATAAACCCCAAGCACCAGGCGTAAACAAATTAAACTGTACAAACTGCAACAAATTCTACATTGGGCAAACAGATTGCAGCTTGAAACAAAAAGTCGAGAAATACAAACATAACTCCAACTCAGTATTCTACAATTCCCTAAAACACAGGACATAAAAACACAGACATTTACCTTAACCTAGAAATCTTACAAATCAATAAAGAAGGATCCTCATCTCAACAAACTAGAACATTATGAAATTTAAAAACACAAACAAAAACACAAAGTACAAACACATTAATCGATCAAGCACAATACATATCACAATACTATTTTATGCTATCAAGAACTGCCTTTAAAACCATCATCGCTTAAACTCCAAGCAGAAAATGGAGACAATGGTAAAGATCAACAAGGAACAATCGAACACGTTATGACTCAGTAAATTTCTACAAATTTGCTTAATTCAAGTTCGGATAGTCATAATATAATGTAAAGTAATTAATTGAGTTTCATCCAACGTAATTGACTAAAAAATTCAATAGTTATTAAAATCAGTAAGAGTAGATTCCTACGTACGTTCAAAGTTCCGGGAATCTTTTACAGTCCTCTGGTTCCACCTAATTCCCATACTTTATCCATTCAAGATATTTTATGACCTAACACCAAAAAATCCTGACGTCAGTAAATATTCACCTTGTTTTAATAAAATTATGATTTTAAACACGATTATTAATTTTCAGTAAATGCAGTCTGCATTTATCTGTAGTATATGAGCAAAATTTGGAAACAGTAAACAAACTTGATTGAGTTACTTCAGAAATATGTAAAGGCGTGTAAGATAGGTTGAAGCGTATTCATGAATAGAAGATTAAACGACGACCCCCAAGTCCCCAATGAGAGGGGTTTATTTAGATTCAACCAATCCGTCCAAACCAGTGAGGTATTTTATATTAAATACAAAAACACGTGACTGGAATGTAAAAATGTAAACAAGTTGGACATTTTTGTCTTAAAATTCACTCAGATGAAGCTACGGCTCAGCTTCATTATTAATAACATTTGTAAATCGTTTGATTTATTTCTTAAGCGTCATGTATTTGAAAATCCCGTGTTTGAATTGCAAAAACGTACTATTTAAGTATGATTCATTGTAAACTATCGATCTAATGACATAATATACCAGATGAGTATTAAAACAAAGAGGCATATTTGTAAAACAAATATGTTACTTGGGCCATGTGGTGCATTACTATGAATTATCATTTTGTGTATATTGCTCCGTTATAGCCCCCTTAATAGAAAAGCCTAAATTCAAAACGTGATTTGAGACTTTATGCGTTTTTATTGTTTGACTCTCGCATCCTGTATTAGGGAATCCCATAAAGTAGTTACCTCTGTACTTTGGCAATTGCTGCAGTCATTACTTTTATTCAGACAGTAATTTCTAACTTGAGTGTTAAAGTCTTTAGTTTCCAAATTTGATAGAAATCTTTAAACTTAACAATTCACTGGTAAAACCTGTTCTATTATGAAAATATTCTTTATTATTTTATTAATTTTATTTTTTTATATAATTTTATTTCAAGTAATTCGACAATACTTAGTCGAACAATACTAGTCGAAAACAAGTAACATGTTTTATTCTAAGAGAAACGTAATCACAAATCTCTTAGCGGTAAACACATTTCTGGATAATATAAAAAAAGAGAAACAGAAATATAGGCTGTAGAATTTTTTTTTTCCTGGCGAAAAACCAATTGTGGTTTTCATCGCCAAACAAAATCTAACCGAACGCAATATTTTAAACAAAAAAAACAACAACAATAAATAACAAAAAACAACAATAAACCTATAACAACGAAAACATTCTTAAAAAAATAAATAACAAAATAACAACAAAGAACAATATAACAGTAAATAAATAATAACAATATTTAAAACAATAATAGGTAACAGTTTAAAAATAAATAAATTTCAATAACAATAACAAGAACACAAAATAAATTAAATTAAAATAAATAAAAGAAACAGAGAATTATATGTATAAATGAAAAAAAAAATGTATTTGTGTATTAAATTTCAAAAAATATTTTCAAGTGGTGCAAGAAAGCGATGACTCGGTCAATCGCCGCGGCATCGTCCCTTAGCACCACCTTCAAACTCCCTTTTAAATTAAAAAGGGCACGAATATTGCTTACATTAACACAATCTACTAAAATATGTTTTATTGTGAAGATATCACCGCAGTATTGGCATATTGGTGGATCTTCACGACGCATCCAATATCCATGAGTTGCAAAAGAGTGGCCAACGCGAAGGCGTGTAACCACCACTTCCTGCCTACGTATTGGCTGTAGAAAAATAGTAAAGTAGGAGCGAGAGAGAGAGTTAGAGAGTGAAAAAAGAGGAAGAAAAGACAGCTAAAGTTGATAATTCTCTTTAGGATAAAAGCTGTTCTTTCCTGGCACAAATAAAGTTTTCCTTGTGATTAGGCTTTTTAAGCTTTACAAAATAAACTTTGGCACGAGTTTTATCATATATTTCAATAGGAAGAATTGAACTACCTATAAAAGCATGTTTTAACATCTAGGTCTCAAAATGAAATTCTTTTCCTTTAAATCAATACATTAGAATAATCGTGTAATGCAATACAGGAGATTTGTTACACATAGATTGTCTTTCACTTACTTGAACTAAAGGTTTGTGTAACTTACATATTTAAATATAATCATATGGAAAACCATGCATATGATGGAAATGAAGCTGTACTTACTTTACTTTTACTTTAGCAAATCCCAGCACTTGGCTGTTGAACCATTCGGCGTCGAGCCTCCCATTAACGACCCAGTAAAAGAAGATATAAAAAGTATCCATATTAAATTGATTGAAATAGAGCAAACATAGACCTATACGGTTTTAGAATAACTACATTAAATGGACATTAATCGTTCGACGTTTAAGTTGTTGAATTAAAATTCTGTTAATTGATACATTAACTACGTATGCCACAGATACCGCAGAAAAATCATTTTTGTTGGTATGTTAGTTTGCTAAAATACAAATTTCGCATAGAAACCCAAATCCAAATCTCCGATCTCACTCTAATGGAACAAATAGTAAATAGTAAAAAATTGATAAGTAAGAGCGAGAGAGTTAGAGAGAGGACGAAGGCAGACCTGAGATCGAAAATTCTCTTCAAGATAAAAGCTGTTCTTTTCTGGCACAAATAAAGTTTTCCCTGTGAGTAAGCCTTTTAAGCTTTACTAAATAAACTTTGTCACGAGTTTTATTCTTTGTTTAGTAAAAGGATAGGAACTATTTTATATTTCTATAAGCAAGTGAAACCAATATGTCTTATCTCTAAATCTGAATTTCTTAAGCTAAATTTAATTCACTAGACCCACAAATTGTTTTCTAAATTATTATCTTTTGTTCAGTTAACATTCTACATAATTTAACTTCAATTTTAAACAAAGAAATTTTTTTTCAAAACATAATTTTGTCCCCTTTGTTCTGCTTTACTACCCTTTAATTAGTTCTCAAATAATTTTATAAACCATGTAAAACCTTTTAATTTATTTCCATTTGTCTAACCTACTGTAAAATGAAAAATTTACATTTATATAGGCCATATTTGTCGCCCCCCTTTGATTTAAAGCTCATAACGAATTATCTTACCTAGATTTTATGTTCTATCTATTTTCTCTATTTATTATTATTTATAAAAAATCTAATTTCTGAATTTGAGTTAATTTCTTTATGTTCTAAACAATTTATAAATTTCGGTGTTCAATTTCCCCAATTACTGTAAATGATTCTCATTTCAAAACCCTAAAGCTTCTTATGTGTAGTCCTCCATCTTGTGGTTGGACTTACCCCCCACAGACTGCTACCCCCTCTAATTTATATAATTAACAAAGCCACTCCTTAATATTTGTGTACCTTTTAAAAAAATATGTTTGAGTTTAATTTTTTTAAATCGCTATTTTCCCCTAAAAACTTCAAAAACAAAAATTTAATTTATTTGAAAAACATAGCTAAAATCTGACCGTTCCATTTATAATTTCTCCTCTGGCTAAAGATGTTGGCCGCGTCTTCTCTCTTTCTCGTATTTTTATCCATCTTGATTGCGCTGTGGGCTCGTCCAATCAGTTGGCGTCACCAAGGTGCCTTCTCCTTGGATCGCGTCCTAGGGCATAACAAAGCATTCCCTCTCTCTGCGCGAGATCTTGACGCCTTTCTTCTTTGGCTCGACGAATTCCAGATCCAGTTTTTATTCATTTCAAAATTTTGCTCTCACACTCTCGTTTTAAAATTTTTATTGTTTTATTTTTTACTTAATTTCACTGTTTATTTTCAAAATACTTTTATAACGTTATTTAATTGAAATTTAATTTTAATCGGTTCACATTTTTTCATTTTTGAAACACAGTTTAATATTACACAACTCACTTACTCTATTTTTCTGTTACATTTTCTACACAAACACACTAAATTCTCGAGGATGCTACGACATTGATGTTAATCTTGGAAACCACTTTTGGGAGAATTTCCCCCCCAAAAGGGTTTCTAAAACACACGAGACTAAATAACAGCGATTGCACTACTAGCTCTTAGCCCTGCATATTCTCGTTTAATTTATCGATTTCTAAGCTATAAGAGTTTTACAAAACGGAGCGCCCCGGCGACCCGTCTTCACTACTTGAAGTCCAAAGTAACGCTACCTCTCTCGTGTCGATTTTTAGTAACCGCCGCCGAGCGCTTTTCATCGCTCCCAGTTTTCTACCAATGGCGAGGCTTCGGTCAGGCGATGTGGTCGTAATTTTCGGTGTGCAACTCTCCCGTGTGATTTTTGGTTCCAAGCCGATCGATATTTATTCCTGTTTTCTTAATGATCGTCTAACTCTTTCATCTTGCTTTTTCTTGATTTCTGCTTCGAAGCATCTTCTTCTTCTTTTGAATTTCTGCATCCCCTCGAATATCGTTGGTGTTTCTAGATTCATTTTGACCTATCTCCTCTTTTCCAATATATGTCAAGTATAAAAAAAATAAAAACCCATCTCCCTGCTAATGGCTTTGTTTCTTTTGTTTAATACAGTTTACTTAACCCTTCAATGCATGGTGAAGCTGATCAGCTACACCATATATTTTGTCTAATAATTTGTTCTGTAAATAATATTTCATCCAAATGAATATTGTAGCTTTTCATACACATACGAAGACTATTTTATAGTAGTATATAAGAGTTCTCATCGCGGGCAGGATGATGCTATTGCAAATGTTTTGTGGAGCCGCACAAGGGAAGCTGTGCAACAAGTGTCAGTAGAATTGCAGCGAGTTTAGTTGTGTTTATGTGCTATTTTGGATCTTTGAAAAATAATATTTCCCGTCTCTGATGTATGTAGTTTTGGTGTAGTTTTTGTTTTTTAATAAATCTTACATAATTATGATGTTATGTACAATATATTATTTGTAGCTTATCAGCTACATCATGCATTTAGTGCTAATTTGGTTTATCAGAACATACCCTAAACATGTCATGACGAAAACCTTTTAGGGTGCTGGAGATACCAATAAACAGTGAAGGTGATCTGAGCTGGACTTCTGATGATGCGATGGGTGATAAATCATATATTCTAGTGGTTAGTTATGGTGATAAAATTGAAAGTAATAGTGAATCTATTCGAAATAAACAAAGTACCAACAACATTCAGCTAGTTTTACAAAGTGATTCAGTTAAATAACCTGCAGATACAAGAAACATTTCACCCATCCAAAGTAATAATGCATATATTCTATTTACCAGTTCAAGTGCTTTTTCTAATAGTAAAAATAATGATACGTCTGTCCCAGCTAGGACTACTACATCTGATATTAAGAAATTGTTTGGAAAGAAAAACATTTAGTTATTCCTGAACTACAGTCAAAATGTATTAGAAGTGCAACTTTATATATATGCAACAATATATGCAAAACAAACCTCATAGATATAAGTACAAGTTGCTTATTACAACCCCAAGGTCTTTCTATATTGTTTTCCCACTCGTAACCCGGCTTATACAACTTATCTAAAATACGTGAAATTTACTTATTTTTGCAATGGTAATCTGTGACATGATTTTGCCCGTTGTAGTATGTGTGTGTGTGTGTGTGTGTGTGTGAGTGTGTATGTGTGTGTGTGTGTGTGTGGTGTGTGTGTGTGTATGTGTGTGTGTGTGTGTGTGTATGTGTGTGTGTGTGTGTGTGTGTGTGTGTGTGTGTGTGGTGTGTGGTGTGTGTAAACTTATATCACTCCTTTACCTCTACATAACTACACCTTTTTGTATTTAACCCCACTTTCAAAACATCATGCTAATATATAAATAGATTTATTGCACTGCATTATTAGTTTCTGGACGATGGAGCTACTTTATAAGCGAATAGTAACAGAGGTAACAAAGCATTTCTGTAACGTATGGCGTATGTAGTGTTGTGGGATTAAATGCAATCACTATAACACTCGCAAGAGATTGCACAACGCCTTGGGGAGTCAATAATTGAAGCGAGCTGATGAGAATATACACACGTATGATGGAAATTCGTATGATCGGTATAACTATTTTTTAATTTAAAATTAGTTGGATTATCTGATCACGACGAATATCTGAAGGCAAATGAACATAGTATTGTTTGAGCTTTTTAAACGAAATTAATTACAGGAAAAATAAAATTGTGGTTCCCTTTAAACCATTCCAACATCAAGATCCCCCCACCACAGACCCATACATACATAGACACCAAACACACACACACACACACACAAACACAAACACACACTCACACACACACACATATATATATATATATATATATATATATATATATATATATATATATATATATATATATATATATATATATATATATATATATTTGAAACAACATTGGTTATTCAAATACAAGAATATTTATTAATTTAAATTCAAAGCGCTTTTCGTTGGTAAACAGTACCAACATCATCAGGAATGAAAATTACAATTATGTAAGCTATTAGACTAAAACATATGTAAAATTAGAAATAGAATTGTTGCTACATTTATACAAATTGCCAAATTTTATTGAAAAACTAAATGCAATTGAGATTAATGAAAATACAAAATTAATATCATTAGATATAAAAAATATGTATACAAACATACCTATAAAAGAAACTTTTGAAATTATAAAATCTAAATTAGAACACGAGAAAGATAAAAAAATTAACATTAGAAATTTTAAATACACTCAAAACAATATTAAATCAAAATTATTTTTCATACAATGACAAAATTTATAAACAAGAAGATGGTCTTACTATGGGCTCGCCATTATCAAATTTATTATCTGAAATATTTTTACAACAATTAGATAATAAAATAAATGAAATTATAAGAATATATGATAAAAATGGTTATTGGGTTCGCTATGTAGATGATGGAATGTATATATCAAAAAATAATAATATAAATTTAACAAATATTTTGGATAAAATAAATAAATAAAATTAATAGTAAAATCAAATTTACCTATGAATTTGAAACAAATAATAAAATAAATTTTCTAGATTTAACAATAATAAGAAAAAATGAAAATATGAATATATGATATACCGTCAACCAACTTTAACAAACCAAATTACACCAAAGAATTCTAATCATCCATATAATCAAAAAAATGGCTGCTTTATATAACTTATTATATAGAATGCATAAAATACCCATGAATGAAGAAAATAAAATAAGGGAAAAAACATAATTTATTAAATTGCATTAAAAAACGGATATAAAAAGAAAACTGTTGACAAACTTAATTGAATTTTTTTTAATAAACAAAATATTAATTTAAATTGCAATAGTAATATTAATACAATATGGACTTCATTTTTATTTATATTCCATGAAATAAAAAATATCACCAAATTATTTAAAAATACAAATATTAAAATCGCATACAAAACTAATAACATGATAATAAACATAATACATAACAATAATAAAACAATTAATATGAATGAAAAAGGTGGTGTTTATAAATTATAATGCGAAAACTGTAATAAAGCTTATATAGGTCAAACAAAGGAAAAATTAAAAGAAAGATACATAGTATATTTGAATGCCTATATTAATCCAGAAATATATAAATCAAATTTTGCAAATCATTGTAGTAGTAATCAGCGCCATTTTCCAAATATTGAAAATATGAAACTTATAAAAGAAATTAATAAGGGATTAAGAATGAATAATTATGAAGCATTCGAAATATATAAATACAACAATAATAACAAATTAATAAAAGAACAAATACAAATACATTTTAAATTTGATACTTTATTCAATGTCTATATTGTTATATTAACAAAATAAACTTGGCAATTTGTATAAATTTAGCAACAATTCTATTTCTAATTTAACATATGTTTTAGGTCTATAGCTTACATTATTGTAATTCTCATTTTCTGATGATGTTGGTACTGTTTACAAACGAAAAGCTTTGAATATAAATTAATAAATATTCTTGTATTTGAATATAAGGATTTGAATATAACTAAGGTGCAAGGATAAAACTGAACGCATACTTGAAGGAATAATGTCTGTTCAATTAGGAACAAATTTATTTTTAAACAAGATTAAATTTTGTATTTAAAAAAGTTAATTTTAATATTTCGTTTAATACATTCAATAAATAAATTATTTAAATATATGGACAAGTTAAACGTAAAACAAATTAAAAAATAAGGGGTCATGAAATAATCGTTTCGAGGATGCAATTTCAAGAGGAAAGAACTTATTGACGCTCTGAGAAACTTGGGTATAGAGAAATTAAATATAATATACTATAATAATACTGAACATATTTGTTATACTGTTTACCTAAACAAGGGTTTCTGTTCGATTAATTATAAGAAGTGTATTTAACATGATAAATTCAACTGCTTTATTTTTATATTTAATTCTATGTAATAGTAATAAATCATTATTAGGAAAACGTAAGCTAGTTTTGTTACTTTATTAGTATTATTTGTTGTGCCATTTTATAAAGAAAGGAGTGAAGACGAATATGTTTAAGGTAGGTCATAGTGTAAGGTATGACAAATTATTTACCTGTAAATAAATCGATCAATAGGTAAACTGGTGCTCAACTATTATATATAATATAAAGAATAATTAATGAACGTTAAAAATGACATAATAACAAGTAACGAAAGGTTGATATTACAATATATGTATCGCGTCCAGAACTTATCCTGGCTTCCTATCGTACGCCCAAAATGATATTTATGACATTGTAAAAAATAAATATTTTTTTTGTTTTATTTAAATTCACCTACCACAAACATAACAGAGAGTGTCAGGAAGGTTTATGCAACTACACCGAACATAATGCATGATCACAGAGAACTGAGTGACTTGCAAGTGTAGTTGGGTAAACAAGAGGCGAGCTTGTCGCCGTTTGTTTGGCCGTGTAATCGGAATGGTGGCCAGACTCTAACCCCACGCTTAATATGCAATACACTACTCAAACAAACACAGTCTAGATGACATTGTATTGAAAGCTCTAGAAAGTGTAGGTTAGCTTAGATTCACTGCTTACACATTTGCCAGTAGTTTCACAATATCGTACTTTCAGGTTTTCTAATACGTAGAAATGTAACATTGCAATAAGTAACTTCCTATTCTAGCCGATAAACAAGTTTCTGACACGTCTTTTATTTCTTCTAGCCTTTGTTGCCTTATAAAACCTTTTCTCCGACACGAGTTTTATGGACTTGTGAAGCGCGTGGACTTATGTAACTTTCAACTGTTTCCCTCCGTTTTGGGGGGTTTGACTTCACTTGGCTTTACCTCATTACCTCAAAAAAGTTTCAAAGTGTTTTGCAGTACATTATTAAATGCTACTTTAGCTTTTAAATTATCTTATTGTAATTTTTTTCAAATATATATGTTGTAAGAATATATTTATTTACAGATATGCCCTACTAGAGTGAACAAGAAAGTTAAAGCATATATTATATACAAACACTTGCCTATAGAGCAGCTTCGTTAAGGTTTAAATGGAGGGCACAAATTGGAAGATGAGTCTAATCAACTACTTAGACCATAAATATGTTACATAAAAGAGACAGCATGAGTTCTTGAGAACATTTATTATTGTCCTAATTCATGCAGCACGGAAGTCCAAATATAGGCAAGGATTTTATTATCTCGATGTGTGTTATTATGTATAATTATTAATTACTAACAAGATGTTTTAAATAAATTATAAGAAATGTAGAATTAGTCATGTAATGTATGAATTCATGTCTGTACAATTTGAAGAATAATCTAATAATAAACTTAGTAGAACACCTAAAGAAGGAAACGCAATAATATAGATATTTATTAACAACTAAATGTGTACAAGTACAGACCTTACTATTTTTAGTTTGTACAGAAGAAACACATTTAACCTTGGGTTGTTAAATGTATTTAGAATTCCTGGGAAGATAGAGTTACGATAAAGAAAACATCCTGGACTGAAGCTGGAGGAGAAACATAGAAACAAAGCAGCTCTCAGTTAACAATTCGCGGGGTAAGGGTTTTACGAAGCCCAGTACACAAATAGACTACTGAGGAAAGAGCTTCACGGCGTTCTTAAAGTTTCCACTACCTCTCTACGGAGGGAAATAAAATTTTCTTCCAAGTACCAAAAACCAAAAAGAAGTACCAAGATCAAAAAGAACGTGTCAGTACTAAATCACATATATATATATATATATATATATATATATATATATATATATATATATATATATATATACATATATATATATATATATATATATATATATATATATATATATATATATATATATATATATATATATATATATGTTTCATATGACCGCTGCTAAAGACATGACTCCGGGCGTTAAAGATTTGGTACTAGTGTCAGTTAAAAGCCTGCTAAAGGAATAGGACTTCATTTCTTCTTAAATTGTTTAAATCTAATTGTGTTATTAGATCTTGCTATGTTTATATGTATTTCCAAACATTCATGGAGAAATTTAATCACCATATTTTTTTAGAGATATATAGCATCGTCAACTCAGAACGTATCTAAACCTATGCGCGCTCACGTCTGTATGTGTGTGTGTGTGTGTGTGTGTGTGTGTTGCAACGTCCTTCCCTTCACTTCACAGCACGCAGAATACCAAAATTTTGTTGTTTAAAAAACTTATTTATAAACAAAACAAACATCTGCCAATCACCCCGCTTGTTAAACCGTGCTAAAATCCCTGAGTTACGTGTATATTTCCCGCTCATAGGGCCATGCCCAAAACAAGCCTATTCCCGCTGACTACTATTTTAAAATAAGTATAATCTCCCCAAAATTGGTCTATCAATTATGTAAGGTCTAGATATAGTCACACATGTCATTTCAATAGTCAGCTGGAAAGAAACACATTTAAAATAATACACAAAATATTCACAGAGTCTTACCACCTGATGATGATCTGCAGAGACAGCAAGGGGACGTGCAAAATATGATCGTGTTTAATTTATCTATTTTAAAAGATTCCTGTGCCCTTTTAAACACAATCTGCCAGTAGATAAATCTCTCGACTTTTATACAAAAAACCAACTAATCTTTAGGCTAGCTCAATGAAGTTAGTTGAGAAAAACTCTTTAAAAACATTAGGTTTTAACTATTATCAATTAATGGAATTTAATTAAACTTGTTTACTGATTTAATAATCATTTTCATATTAGTTGGAAAAAGCTAAAAAGTTTTTATTGATTATTCAACACAGGATGAAATGCAAATACTGTTGATTTTTATAACATATTAAATTTTTATTTATTTAAATAAAAAAGAAAATTTATCTTTTCAAATAAAACACCATTATATTGACAAAAACTATTCACTAAATAACTTGTTATCTTTCATATTTTAAAATCTTATAATTTCTATATATATCAATTACATTTACATAAAAATAAAATTATTTCCCAAATTAGACAAAATAAAAATTTATCTTCTATATTAAATTGGTAAATTCGTATTTATGACACCTAATTTTTAAATTTATAATATTCAAAAAATTCTTATTTCCTTGTAAATAAATGGCTCATGGCCAAAAACCCTTTGTAAGTTTAATATTTATCATTTGAAATATTCTGATCACACAAATTAATTTTATTAAACATAAAATTTATTTAATTTTTATATAGAGTGAAGTCATTGTTTAAGCTTGAATATTTGTTTGAATTTAATAAAATTAACTGACTAAATTTGACGTAATTGGTATCAAATAGAGAAAATGACTTGCCAAAGATGATCCTGCCGGTCCTAGAGTCTCTCGTCTGGATTCCCTGGTTCATGGACATTGGAAGTCGCCATCCCTGGTTCGTCGGTGGTGGTTTTCCTCCATTCCCGCGTCCTGGAGGCTGAGTCTGGAGCCCTTGTCCCTTGATAGTCCTAGACGTCGGAAGCGTTGAGGTTCGGTCCCATCTGGCCTGATGGCGGTCTTATTCGCGATCCGGCATAGCGGTCCGCGGCACCTCGTATTAAAAATTTATTTCAGACTCCCCCTAAGGTCTTAGAGACCTAGTATATATAGCGGTGAAGTTACCCTACCTCACCCCGCCTGCAACACTTGCTATCTTTGGATTTATTCCTTGTACAGGCAAGTCGGGCAACGAATGTTTTAGCTTGCAGAGTTTGATTATCATTTTTGGAACACTGAAAAATGTCTATTTTATTAAAACTGCTGTAACTTTTTTGTTTTTTAAGTTTTTCAAATTTTGTTTTCACTAATGTTTATTCTGGCTTATTCTGGTTCTTCTAAAATGTCGATGAAAGTTCTACGTGGTTTTGTTCTTAAGTTAGCTTTTTTAAGCACTTAGAAAATTTTCGCCTCACTCCCTATGGTCAAATTTAGCTAGTTATTACAAATTTATTCTCTAATACTTTTTAATTTAGCTTAATTATTCTATTTATGGTTTTATTTACCTTTTCACTATTTATTATTCTTATAACTCCAAACTTGATTAATTTAAAAATCAACTTTATTACTTAAAAACAGGAAATTATTTATTTCCTATTTGTCACGGTATTTGAGACCGTAACGTGTGTGTGTGTGAGTGTGTGTGTGTGTGTGTGTGTGTGTGTGAGTGTGTGTGTGTATGTGTGTTTAAACCAATGAACTGCAGCCATTGAAAATGTCCTACATAATACTGTAATGTGCAAACAATTAAGAAGAAAGCAATTTAATTAAAAGTAAACAGTCTATGTAAAACTTTATAACTAAATTATATAGAACACAGAGCCAATAAAAAAAATATCTGTCCATGAAGACTAGAATGCTAAATAGTTCTATTTAAAGTCCAATGGATTAGGAACGATGGTTGTCTAAAACTAAAGGATATTCACTACAAGAAATTTCGAGAATAATAATTCAAATTATAGTTCTTCAAATAAGATAAAAATATTTTCATCTATTAACGGCTATAGTACGGTGTCCTTGGGCTACGTCTGCTATCGTCCCAAATACCCGTTTCATCATGGGCTGAATCGTCGTTGTTTGTTGGCTGGAAAACCAATGGAAAAATTGGAATAACGAAAAATAGAAAGTAAAAAAAAAGAACACACTATTTCATACTCACCTCTGACTGAATACTTTTATCGGTCATCGTTAATCTTAACACACTTAATTGCAAAAGCGTTGAAGACTGGTGCTCTCTGTATGAAATTCCCGGCATATATACCTACTTCACCCCTCCCCGCTATGACGTAATTGCTCATCACAAGCCAAAAAACGGTATATAATTACCTCTATGACCGACGGTAATAGAGTATACTGATACCATTAAATATGTTAGATGCCAGGATGATCCTATACTGTACCTTAGAAATGCTAGAGGTTGTGATGATCCTCTTCTTTATCAGCCTTGTTAATGCGTAGATTCGATAATCCTGTTTGAAATGAGAACCATATGAGTAAGGTCTGATCATGGTCATAGGCACAGGTATGTAACAGCCCGAAGGCCCTGCCCTGCAGATAGCAAATATAGGTGGCAAGCAACAGTTAATCCTATACAGATGACTGTCCAACATATTGTTAGACGCCGTCCTGACCGCCATTGTGTTTGACGTCATTTGCTGCGGTTATGTCCAGAGTGTGCTATCACGGTCGGGTGCTGGCGATTAACAATATTAGGGTTTTTAACAAGCATTTATTTGTCGTGCTCCTGCAATGAAACGTAATAACACTATTGACTTAGCACAATCTGTAGGATAATGTAAGGTAACGTACATATTGGCCCATCACAGGAGGAATGTAGGGTATCATGCATATTGGCCTAATACAGGATGTATATCGGCTTAACACAGTATGTAGACCTATATGGGTTAACACCATATATACTTAGTACAGGTTTAAATGCATATTGGATTAACAGAGCATGTGTTGCTATGTAGCTTTACGTACTTATTGGCTTATTACAGGAGGAATGTAGGGTATCATGCACATTGGGTTAATACAGGGTGTAGGCCTATGTAGGTTTACATGCATACCGGCCTAATACAGGATGTATATGGGTTAACAACTATTACGTAATGTGCATCTTGGCTACAGGGTGTAGGCCTATGTAGGTTTACATGCATACAGGGTTACACATTTTTGCAAGCCTTTGTAGCACAACGTGCATATCGGCTGAGGATGTAGGCCTATTTAGGCTTACATGCATATTGGCTTAATACAGGAGGAATGCAGGTTAACATGCATATTTTCTTAACACAGTATGTAGGCCTATGTAGGGTAAAGTGCATATTGTCTTATTTCGGGAGGAATGTAGCTTTACATTCATCCTGGCTTAACTCAGTATGCGGGGCTATGTAAGGTAAGGTGCATACCGGCTTAACACAGTATGTAGGGTAACGTGTTTTATTTCAGGAGGAATGTAGGTTTACACGCTTATTGGTTTAACACAGGATGTATACTATTGAGATTGGGCAAGCATTGATAGTTGTTTTACCACTCCAAGCATGACTCATACCTATGGTCTGGCTTTTACCTAAGACCTGACTCCAGGCTTTACCTGGGGCATACCTCGAAGGTAGCTTTACCTAGGGCCTACCTGAAAGGTACCTGACTCCAGGGTAGCTTTACCTACGGCCTACCTCCAAGGTAGCTTTACCTAAGTGTTGATGCTGTAAATGATACAACATACCTAGACAATATGTGTAAAGGCCTTGACGGTTTCTGCGTAGATATATTTTGGTAAGCGTTGGTAGCTATCTATATATACTGTCTAAGACCTAGGGCTTTTGCCTGTGCCTTCACTAACCATAGGCCCGTTTGACCTCGGTGTAGATGTTGGTTGATTAGCGTAAGTTTTTCAACGTTGATTAGTTGATCTAGCCTTCACCAGCCATGGCCTATTTGAGCTTGGTGTAAATGTTGTTCGTTTGAACTTCGTGTGTGTTGGTCGGTTAAACGACGCGTAAGACAGTTGTTTAGTTGAAACGCTGGTTATTTGATCTAGCCTACACTGGCCTGTTTGAACACGGTATCAACATAGCCGCCGTCTTGTTCTTCGCCCTGGATGACGTCATATTCGATCCTAAGTTGTGCATCAGATACTATGTGTTACCTTATATCACGCCACTCGTCAGATGCTATGTGTTAGCCCATAGTCAGGCTATACTTCGGGTGCTATATGACGAACTTTAGCCGAGCTATGCAACGGATATTATGTGTTCATACTTCTCATCGGATACTATATGTTAACCTATAGGCAAGCTATGGTTTGGATATATTGTGTTAGCCCTAGTCGTGATTTGCATCGGATATTATGTGATAATGATTAACCAGGCTATGTATCAGGTATTATGTGGTAATTTGTGGGCCGCTTGTAGGATAGTGGGTGATATCCGTTAGCTAAACTATGCACTGGATATAATGTGTTATACTTTGTAGGCCCGTGTCTTCTTAGCATAATATCTATGCAGGCTTACACACATATATGTTTACCACATTATGTATTCTATTATGTATTTAGGCTTAACACGGTATGATAGCGTGTTGGCTTACCATAGTATTTATGTAGGTTTACACGCATATTTGTTGAACAGCGTATATATGGCTATTTAGAGTATATTGCATGCTGGTTTAACATAGTATATATGCCTATATTGGTTAGCACTGTATGTATATAGGTTGCGTGACTTTTTTTTAATTATATTGTAGTATTTGCTGACCGTCATGGGCGTGATAGGTTATGCATTGTTAGCTATACGATATAGTACTTCCCGTATTATACAGCCGCCTGCCTGAGGTTCTACCTGATAGACGGGGTGAAAATGTGTGTCAGGCTCTGATCACATAAGCTTAGGCCTGTGGTTTACCGACATAGTAGGCCTTATGGATACAATGTGTTAATCATTAGCGAGGCCTCTGGATACTATATGTTAACCCTTCGTCAGGCTATGCATCGGATACTATGTGCTATTGATCAGGTATTATGTGGTAATTTGTAGGATAGTGTGTGATAGCCCTTTAGCTAAACTATGCATTGGATATAATTTGTAGGCCCTTGTCGGCTTAGCATAATGTGTATGCAGGTTTACAAACACATGTTTGTTTAACGCAGTATGTAGGCCTAACATAGTATATACGCCTATCTATGATAGCATGCATGTTGGCTTACCATAATATTTATTTGGTTTACACGCATATTTATTGAACACACTATAAAGGGCAATCACGTATACTGGCTTAACATAGTATATAAGCTTATGTAGGATAGCATCCATGCTGGTTAGCATAGTATTTATGTAAGTTTACACGCATATCTGTTTAGCACAGTATGTAGGCTTAGCATATTATTTATGTAGGTTTACAAGCATATTTGTTTAACACACTATATAAGCTATCATTCATCCAGGCTTAACATATTATATAGGCCTATGTGGGTAACGGGGATATTGGCCTAATACAGGATGTATATAGGTTAACCTGCATATTGGTTTATCAGCGTATATATGGCTATGTAGATTATATTGCATGCTGGTTTAACATAGTATATATGCCTGAATGTTGGCTTAGCACTGTATGTATATAGGTTGCGTAACTTTTTAATTATATTGTAATATTTGTTGACCGTCATGGGCGTGATAGGTTACGCATTGTTAGCTATACCATATAGTACTTCCCGTATTATACGGTTGCCTGGTTCTACCTGATAGACGAGGTGAAACTAGCTCAGATTATATAGGCTTTGGCCGGTGGTTTACAGACATAGTAGGCACATTTAGGGATTCATGTAAGTCGGCTTAGCATAGTATGTATGCAGGTTTACACGTATGTTTGTTTAACACATTATGTGTGCTATCACGTATGTTGGCCTAACGGGGTATATACGCCTATGTATGATAGCTTGCATGCTGGCTTAGCATCGCTTTAGGATCGTTTTATAACATATATTTATTCACGTTTTGTGATAGGCCTCATTATTAGTGTTTCTCCATATATACCTTTATATCTAGATACATTTACAGCTATAGGATATATCCATTGAGGCTATTTGATTATTTACACTGATTTCTGATTATATATGCAGGCCTTGGTATGCCAATAGTACATAGTAAGTTGATACAGTAATCAAAACATAAACACGCGCCTAGATTCACAACGACACAGCCGCGCGGGTTTCAAGCTTGCTATAGCGGTCGCCGGCAGCCGTTGCGGTTTTTAGATAATGCGTTATCTCTGCAAGTCTGTACATGTCTAGCTTTCGGTCAAGCGTATTCCCCAAACGATAAGGCTTTGTCGCATTGTTTATTAATTTGTAGCATAGACAAACATAACCCCTTGCCCCTCTAGTTAGGGTGAGCCTAATACCTGCATAGAGTCGCTCGAACGCGGATACGTCATCAATCTTTACGTGGGCTTGATAGGTTATGCGTTGGTAGATGTACCCTATAGTACCTCCCATATTATACGGTTGCCAGGCTCTACCTGATAGAAGAGGTGAAATAGCTCAGGTCGTTAGGGCTTTGGCCTGTGGTTTACAGACATAGTAGGCCCTTGTATGTCGGGCTTGCATAGTATGTATGTAGGCCTGCGTATTTGTTTAACACATTATGTGGGCTATCATATATATATTGGTTTAACTCGGTATATAGGCCTTCACGTCTTACTGCGAACGTTTGCGTTGTATTGCGTAAGCCCACCGGGCCCCTGCAATGTGATTGGTCGATTCAACTTGTTGACTATTTGCACTCGGTGTATAATTGTTGGTCGGTTAAAATTAGTGTTTAGTTGGAACGTTGGTCGTTTGATCTAACCGATCATTTTTGGTAATTTCATTTGATAAGCGCCCCCACTTAATGTAAGATTCCAGGGTTACTTTACCTATGGGTTGTTATTCTTCGGGATGGCTTTTACCTGAGACCATGCTCCGTGTTAGCTTTACCCGCTCCTAGGCGGTGTTACCTCGAGCGCGGTTTCGGGAGTGATTTTTACCTAGGTCACCGATCATTTTTGGTAGACTTTAGCCACAGCGGTTGATGACACCGTTCAAACCTTGGGTATTCACACCACCGTATGCGTTGTGTTGCATAGTTGGAGCGTCGGTCGTATGATCTAACCGATAAATTTTTGACAATTTCATTTGATAACCACCACCCCCACCTAATGCCTGATTCCAGGGTTACCTAGGTTGGCTTTACCTTGCTCCATGTTAGCTTTACCTAAGGCCTAGCTGCTGGGTGGCTAGGCTCGGATTGGCTTTAACTGATAGCGTGCTCCATATTGGCTCTACCTTGGCGGGTTTAACTAATACCTGGGTGGATTTTACCTAGGACCCCGATTATTTTTGGCAATCTAAAAACAGGTGAAACCGCCCGCACAGCCTACCATGATGGACTTTAACCATACCATATACGGTCATTTGATTCAACCGATCGATTTTCGGCAATTTCATATTTTATTTAAAAATTACCCCTAGGTGAAACAGCCCCCGCAACGGTCCATAACGGACTCTAGACATATCCCGTACTGTCTGTTGATCCATCCGATCGATTTCTGGCAATTTCATATTTTTTGTAAAAACTACCCCTAGGTGAAACTACCCCTACCGACGCAATAATACACCTTAAACTCACCCTATCGGTCAAGAACCGTTTTTCCAAAAATTTTTCGAAAACTACACCCCACCCCCCAATCCACCCCCGGAGCTACCCCCGGAGATGGTCCTGAACGTAGCTACGGTCACCCCCTACACTTAGGTTAGGTTAGGTTAGATCCATTTTGGCTGGCCTAGGTCAGTAGGTTAGAATTAAATTTTTTCGAAAAACTACCCCCTACCCCTCTAAACGTGGTCGAAACCACCCCTAAGGCTGGGATCAGGTGCGCGATGACCTTGAGCATCATCCAAAACTACCCCTATAGTCCTAGGTTACGTAGCGGCCGAGTTAGGGGTAGTTGTGCCAGGGTGTAGTCATATCTTCTGGGGGGCTACTGGGTGGCTGCTACTATTTCTCGTCCAGTAATATCAGACCTAAAATAGTCAAATTGACTAATTAAGTCAAGTCTTGGCCAGAGACAAGACTTTATGATAGGATTATCGTTGGGTAAACTTCAGCAAAACCGATTTCGTGTAGAACGCTATTGTGCCCTTTGACTCTGTGTACTATTGTGTAACAACCTTACTATACTGGACAAGTTATCAGAAATCAAACCCTTTGTCTACAATTCTGAACAATTTTTTTAATGTCACTGTAATACTGAATTAAAAACACTCAAGATCGAAATTTTATTTATTAAACAATTGAATATTTCGTGTTTGCATCAATGTTTTTATTTTTTTAGTAACATTAAAATACTTACTGAGTAGAAATACAACACGGACATTGTGTTGCCAATAGACAGGCTAGGTAGATCTTGTTAATACTGACGGTGATAGTTGGGGAAAACGTTTCGACAAAAAAAGAAAATTGAAGGTATAAATAAACATGGTGGAAAAGGAGAAAAGATGAAGAGAGAACTTCTTTCACAAACTATCCACCGGGTCAAGTGTACGAATATAAAGCTTAACGAGGTGAGCCTATAGTGTAGCATATTAAAATCATTGTCGTACAAATCCAGGTCCCAGACGGAGGGCGTCGGTACACGAACAGTGGTACAAGTATTCAAAATTTTTGCGACGTCACTGTAGAGCCTGGACCGGGGACCATACCGCCCCTGTTACAAAACAATATTTAACCAGATACTACGGTTTCGATCTCTTTTCCGTAACTGCACATAAAAATGTTTGTTAAACGCTTGACACATCACTCCACTGGCGGCTTAACTTGGAAAGGTATAACGTAAATTTTCAGTTTATATATAGTCTATATATATATATATATATATATATATATATATATATATATATATATATATATATATATAATGTTATTCTTGTATAATAGTAAAAAACAACTGATTTTATAAGAAGTACAAGAATTATTGATTAATTTTGATTCAAAGCTATTCGTTGATAAATAGTACCAAAATCATCAGGAATGAATAATCTGTTATATAATATATAAATATAACATTGTTATATAAATATATACTCTGAAATATACTTTTACGTGACACTTTTAATAGATCTATAGGAGGAGGATAGTTCTGTACATCTCTAACGAGCTTTCTAGCGTACATTTCTCTATTTCTTTCATTCTTTGTGGCAAACACGTTAAAGTCACCAAAAGCAAAGAAAGCGAACTATGTAGCCTCAAACATTGGTTTTACACTGCCAGTTAAGGGAATCCTTCATCATTATATGTGTTAACTTTAAATTTAACGTTTTGAAATGCAAGATGTTCGTTTTACTGTTTCTATTTACAAATTAAATATGCATCCACAGTGTAGGCGCTTAGTCAGATGGAAGCGAATTTTACGATGAACCTTAACAAAAGCAATTCCACTAACGTGCAGAAGTGGAAATGTCTTTTTAAATTGGGAATGAAAGTTTACTTAAATATATGCGCTACAAAAAAGTATTAAGGACGGGCTTAAAACTAATTGAAAATATTTTCCAGGAAATACCTGCAGCTTTGAACGAGTTAACATTAACTAAAATAAATTGTTTTAAAATAAATAATCAAGCTTTAACTTGTCACGTGACTCACCTGCATTGTAAATGGCCATGTAGTTCAACACTTTGAAAGATACATTTGTTTATATAACAAGGGTATTCATCTACCTTCAAGCATACCTGAAGCATATCTTCAATGTTATGAATACAAAACAAAACTTTGTGGAAGGGAAATGAGGAATATCTATTTTTTCCTAAGGCTCTGATTTTTTTACGTATTCGTGGAGATATATCAGGCTAAAATATTTAAATTTATTTCTGAGGAAATACAGAACTGCATCAACAGCAAATCCTTTAAAAATAAATTATATCCTTTTTATTTTTTAAAATAAATGTTATTTTTAAATAATTTACTCATGTAAAATAGTGTGTTAATACCATTGTATATTGTTTAATTGACTATCAGTGATATAAGATAAAATAAGCAAATGACCCCACGATAGACCAGAGCAACTGGAGTTCATGCAACACAGGAGATGAACTCGGGAAAAAATTCTGTATACGTTATCGATTGGATACTACTACACGTATAATTAGGTGTTATATTTCTGTTTTATTATCTGTAAAATACAATTATTAATATTTCATACATGATTAATCAACGCTACAGTTTAATTTACTGCTGGAAAAACATATAGTTCACAAATACGCTACCACCAAAGCTAATTATTACACTTGACTAGGGACTTTTAGGGGCAAACGCTCCTACCCATACTGAAACAAATTTTAAACTTTTGTATAGTAATTTTATTTTTTAATTCAAATTTTACAAAACAAAATTTCCTCATAAATCATATTTTTTGTGAATGCGTTTCAATTTTTTTTTAACCAATCATATTGACAAAATTTATCTTTAATCCATCTTAAGATTTTACTCTACTTAGTAGAACATAAAGTGGACCATGTCTAAAATCAAATTGAAACAGGTTTGGTCTATTGAATCATTAATTATAGTTATAGAAAATGTAGCATGTCTTCAAGGGAAAGGATTTGTTAGGCTTGTTGGCGTGTTAGGCGTTGTGAAATGGCTTGTTAGGATCAGTAGATATTCATTAATTTATTGATAAAAATATGTTTCCATTTCCAGAACCAGTGATTATTTCTAATTTAATACACTTGTCAAGTTAAAATATTTTTTTTTAATATCATATTTCGACAGTGTGTCTCAGCTGAAATATTTGAAAGCATACTCAGCGGTTTTTCATTTCAATGTATTTCTTTGGAGGTTTTTTGTAACTTTAACTTCCTTAAAAACCTATAAATGTTGTAAATTGATGAAAACTGTTTCCCCGCTTCTTCGTTTCAGTACCTTTAATTTTAGCCATCTCTCAGCTCTGTACGACCTTCCAAGCTCCCACAATTCTTTTCTTAAAATTCGGCCTTTGAAATTATGTATATGCATTACAAAGTATTCGGTTTTTTGTTCTTCTTTATTTTGCCATCTCATTGTCAGTCGACATTGCTCGTGCGAATCATGCATTATATTCTACAAAACCTATGACGTCATAGCGTGAAGCCATATACACCTCTAAGCGGATTTAATGAAACTGAGTTAGGGATTACATGTTATATGATGCATTAGACTTTCATCCCTCTATCAGAAGCAAATCCTATAAGCCCTGTACTCTGTAGTGTAAGTAGGCTATTGCTTCCATATTATTTGTCGTTAGCCATTATTTTCCCCATGATACATAATACACCAACTCACATTGCCAGTGGAAGTTTAGCGTTAAGTATTTTGTCTCCGTTTGTAGATGTCGCACATCTGACGTCTCCTGCTCTTAAACGGGGGGAAATGATATTTCTGCTGCTGATCTTTAACAGAATATAGGTTTCTGTAAACTGAATATAAAAAGTCAAAAACAAATAAAC
>JBAIZL010000002.1:219303603-219518603 GCA_036971475.1 Prosapia bicincta
TTTGATTTGGTCTACTTTATTTTTCCTTTAATTCTTTACTTTCGGCTGCTTGTGGCAATTAAAATTTACATTATCAGGAAGTTCTAAATTATTCCCTAGTTTTGTGTTAAACTAGTTATGAAAAAAATAATAGTTTAAAATAAAATTAAATATTTAAAATAAATTAGCGTCATAGTGACGAACTTTTATGGGATATATATTGATCTTTATTACGTGCCCTTTTTTATTATTTGAGTTCTTTAAATTCTGTTTTCATTATTGTTTATTATGGATTTTTCTGGACATTTCAAAATTTCGATGATAGTTATACGTAGCCTAGACCCAAGTTAGCATTTTTCGGCACTTCACTCCCGTTTGTCAAATTTAGTTAGTTATTACACTTTCATGCTATCATGATTTTTAATTTCCTTAATAATACTTATTCAAAAATTTACTGACTTCTTGACTCTTTACTATTTTTATTATACCATAAATTAAAACCTTATCATTTAAATGTTAAAATTGTTATTTAAACAATAGGAAATTATTAATTTCTTAATTGAAACGGTGATTCAGACCGTTAGAGTGTGTGTGTGTGTGTGTGTGTGTTTGTGTGTGTGTGTGTGTGTGTGTGTGTGTTTGTGTGTGTGTGTGTGTGTGTGTGTATGTGAGTAGAGAAGGCGTTGGGGTAGATGGGGCGCTTGGGAGGGAATCAATAGGAAAGGCGGATTTGCTACCCCAACCCCTTTCCAAGATGGCGGCGCCCATAAGCGCGGGAACAACATTTACACCAAGTTCAAATAGTCAACTGTCTGTGCGGGAAGCGGCCTATCACATTGCAGGCGCTCGGTAGGCTTACGCCTGACGGACACGCAACACACGGACGCGTTGCTGCAGGCCCACCCTCAGGAGGGAGATGTGTGAAGAGTATGAATATCAGTACACCGAACTCTATGTCTGTTTACAGGTGTACCGTATAACAAGGTTGATTCTCTGTAACGCGTAATATTGTGTGTAGCAAATATACAAGTTTATTGTTATCTAGACACCTGCACTCCTAACCGCTATGTGTAGAGGTGAAATAATAATAACTCTAATATCTCTTAGCATAAGGTTAGTCTCGGAGCTCCTGCATGCTCTGTCGTGGGTGTTTCCTAGCTCTTATAAAGGGAAAAACAACGAAAAAGCCAAAACCTGCACCTGCTCAGACCTACACATCCCTACGGAAAAAGGGGTTGCAAATACATCCCACAGAGGCGCGGACCTCGGATACCTCCCCTACATAAAAAAAGACTGACCTCCTTGTATCATTTTAACCTCAACTACCTAAACCGATGACCTCAACACCGTCATGATCAATGCTATCTCATACGGGGTAGTCGTCAAAAAGATAGTGCAGCCCCGTCATTTCCACTACCGTTAAAATATCGATATTACATCGATATCTGGAACATTCCAGACAGACTCCGTCAGATTCCATGCTAAAATACATACCGCATTGATTCCATTGAAGTATGGTGGTATGCGTTGGTAGCTATAATTATGTCTAATGTCTAAAGCTCAGATCATAAAGGCTTTTGCCAGTGCCTTCACTAACCATAGCCGGCATAGCCAATTTGACCTCGGTGTAGATGTTGGTTGATTAGCGTAAGTTTTTCAACGTTGATTAGCTGAAACGTTGATCTAGCCTTCACCAGCCATAGGCTATTTGAACTAGGCGTAACATGTTCGTTTGAACCACGTGTAAGTTGATCGGTTAAACGGCGCGTAAGACAGTTTTTCAATGTTGTTTAGTTGAAACGTTGGTCATTTGATATAGCCTACACTGGTCACAGCCACCATAGCCCATTTGTACTCGGTATCAACATAGCCGCCATCTTGTTCTCCGCCCTTGATGACGTCATATTCGGTCCTAAGGTCTGCATCGGATACTATGTGTTACCTTATATCACGCTACTCATCAGATGCTATGTGTTAGCCCATAGTCAAGCTATACATCGGGTACTATATGGTGAACATTAGCCGAGCTATGCAGTGGATATTATGTATTACCTTGTATTCAACCTTCTCATTGGATACTATTTGTTAACCTATAGTCGAGCTACGCATCGGATATTATGTGTTACCTTGTAGTCAATCTACTCATCGTATACTGTGTGATATCCCTTAGTCAATCTATGCATCGGATACTATATGGTGAACATTAGCCAAGCTATGCAGAGGATATTATGTGTTGGGCCATGGTCAAGCTATGCATCAGATACTGTGTGTTACCCCTAGTCAATCTACTCATCGGATACTATGTGTTAACCATTAGCTAAGCTACGCATTGGTTATTTTGTGTTAACTTGTAGCCAAGCTATGCATTGGATATTATGTGTTAACCCTAGTTAAGCTATGCTTTGGATACCATGTGTTAACTGTTAGTCAATCTATGCCTCGGATACTATGTGTTAGCCCTAGTCAGGCTATGCATCGGCTACTATGTGTTAACCATTAGCCTAGCTATTCATCAGATACTATGTGAAAACCATTAGCCTAACTATGCAAACGGATATTATGTTTTACTTTGTAATCAACCTATTCAACCTTTGTTTTACAACTGCACAACTGCATATCATAGGCACGGTGACGTCACAGCCACCCATGTTCTAATCCTACTTTACCCATTTAGAATGAATAATGAAATATTCCACTCAGACCGGAAGCTTCCTTATCACGTAGATATAATTCTACGGCTGTGGTTTCTATAAGTCTACACTATTGTACAATTTAAACTCTATTATAATTAATTAAAAAACATAAATTCTCCTTCTAACGCACGTAAAAATTATATTCTACATTACAAGATTGTTAATTCAAAGATAGTTGCGCAGTATAATATAGAGTAATAATATTCAGACATAATAATTACTATAGCTTTCCAGCTTTTTCTTTTTTTCAAAATAATAAATAATTTATATAAACATCCTAAAATGTACTGCCGGCAAGTTATACAGTGTCTGGGGTTTACCTCTCTCACTGATAAACCACGTCATAATAAAAACGGAATATAATCTTTCTATTTGATACGGGCACAAGTCTCATCTCATGTCTATAACTCCTAAATATAGCCATAGGTTACTCACGTTATAACAATTTCTCCCAGAAGTACGATTGATATTAAGTAAACACGTATTATCTCATATCGGATACGATAACATTATTATCTTCAATCAGATGGGAAAATGAAGGTTTATCACCGATAAGTAACGCATACGGTATTTAAGGTCTGAAATACTCAGAAAGCTGCCGATACCGTCTTAAGACCGTCCTTTCTCTGAGGTTTTTAAATCTATATAGGTCCAGAGCGTCGAACACATGACGGTGTGATCCTGACACCTGAAAAGGAGTCGCAGTCAGTCAGACATTGGTAGGCACAAAGTATAGTAACACCCTAGATCTGAGCCCTAGGTCATTCAGACCTCAAGCCAGATCGTGCTAGTCTGGGGTGTGTTACGTGGGGTTTTGGTATCTTGCGATTTAGTTTCCATAGAGAACCATTTTCTATGTTTACTGAGGATAGGAACCATTCCTCCACAGCATGAGTTACTAGTAGTGTCTTGACTAATTTTGTCTAGGCGTTTAGGTTCCTGTTGGTAGAGGTTGTATGGATACATTGTCGGGGCCATGGGCGTTTCTTTGTCAGCTAGGCGGGGATGTGGCGTGGGGGGGGGGGGTCAGTCTTTCTATCATCAGTGGTGTAGGAGCTATTCTTGACTGCATGTTAGAGGACCGTCTGTATTTTGTCGACCACATGGTCAACATCCTCGTAGCTGTCAGTCGGGATACCGTGATGTTTGTAGAAGGCACTCATTGAAGCCTTCCCAATTGGTTTTTGTAAGCATTTTAACTGTGGGAGGTGGAGCTTCAGGTGGGTCGTCAAGTGTTAGAATAACGGGCCATAGCCCAGGCTTAGATAGTCTATATTGATGAGCGATTGTCTGAGGATGATGTTTTAAACCCGGTAGTGTCTAGGACATCATGCCTGTACCTGCGATTGGATGGGTATTATGTGGTCAGCTGGTTCCAGTTTTTTTTTGACGCCTGGCTTGTTGGTAAGGTACCTATGGAGAACATTGCCGTGTGGTTTGGAGACAGTAGAGCTCTATATCGGCTGTTTGAAATTAAGATCCTCCATGAGATTGATGGGTCATCAGTGTTTTGTAGAAAGTCCGAGACAGAGCTAGATAGCCTATTACCAGGTTGTAGATAAGCGGAGAATATATAAAGGTTGGTACCATCGCAGTGTACCTGATCACCTGTGTGTTCAATTTTGGTGTTGGGGCGATTTATTACAGCCTGATGTACTAGCCTTCTGTGAACCAGTAAGCGATGCCTCCGGCCGAGCGGTGTCTCAATGGCTCGGGAAATCAATGCGGTATGTATTTTAGCATGGAATCTGACGGAGTCTGTCAGGAATGTTCCAGATATCGGTGTAATATCGATATTTTAAGGGTAGGGGAAATGACGGGGCTGCACTATCTTTTTGACGACTACCCCGTACGAGATAACATTGATCATGACGGTGTTGAGGTCATCGGTTTAGGTAGTTGAGGTTAAAATGATACAAGGAGGTCAGTCTTTTTTTATGTATGGGAGGTATCCAAGGTCAGCGCATCTGTGGGATGTATTTGCAACCCCTGTGGGATGTGTAGGTCTGAGCAGGAACAGCTTGTGGCTTTTTCGTTGTTTTTCCCTTTATAAAAGCTAGGAAACACCCACGACAGAGCATGCAGGAGCTCCGAGACTAACCTTATGCTAAGAAATATTGAAGTTATTATTATTTCACCTCTACACATAGCGGTTAGGAGTGCAGGTGTCTAGATAACAATAAACTTGTATATTTGCTACACACAATATTACGCGTTACAGAGAACCAACCTTGTAATACGGTACACCTGTAAACAGACATAGAGTTCGGTGTACTGATATTCATACTCCTCACACATCTCCCTCCTGAGGGTGGGCCTGCAGCAACGCGTCCGTGTGTTGCGTGTCCGTCAGGCGTAAGCCTACCGAGCGCCTGCAATGTGATAGGCCGCTTCCCGCACAGACAGTTGACTATTTGAACTTGGTGTAAATGTTGTTCCCGCGCTTATGGGCGCCGCCATCTTGTTCCTGCGCTTATGGGCGCCGCCATCTTGGAAAGGGGTTGGGGTAGCAAATCCGGCTTTCCTATTGGTTCCCTCCCAAGCGCCACATCTACCCCAGCGCCTTCTCTACTTGTGTGGTGTGTGTTTGTTTGTACAGATTGATAGATTAAAGCTTTCCTTGATATATTTGAATACAAATATATTTCATTCTCTGACATAAAAAGGTTTGATTAATTTTCATTCGTTTGAAACTGCTGGAACCAATATATTAATCTACCTAAATGTTAAACTATATCGTATAAAAATATTATTTCATGTTTTGTATTTTATATATATATATATATATATATATATATATATATATATATATGTATATATGTAAAAACAATATATATTAAAGTATAGTACAGTTTTAGTATTCACTTAACACATACAGTATTTTTAAACAAGAATCTCGTTTTGTATATTTGCGAGTCGCCTTTCGAGAGCTATAATAAAGACCTCTAGTTAAGGAGAATTAGAAAATAGGCCAAAAATGCTGAGGACTGCAGCGTTTTAAATGCTCAAAATTGGGAGCACCATTATAAGCTCTCGAAAGTTGACTCGCGGGAAATATACGAAGCTTGTAATGTATGTATATCTGGGATATTAATTTGACTTTATATCAATTTACTCGCATCTCGTATTTACTACATAATATTACAAATTGAAATAAATTATCCAATTCTAATGAATCTGATTACAAAAATAATGTTTCGATATTCTGTGAGAATAAAATAATTTTTGTTTTTCCGGTGGAAACATGAAAACTATTTAACTGTTTTAGCATAATTCCGCAAAAATCAATATAAACGTTTTTTTGTGCCTCTTGAATTTTATGTTGTAGGTGTCGGCACTACATTTTCCTTTTACCCAAGAAATAATTTAATCAACGGGGAAGAAATTCTAATAATTTAAGCAGCGCAAACAAATATTTTGTATAATTTCATAGTTAATTTAAATTCTTAAAACTACAACTATATTTTTGTTAGGATAAACTAGTTTTTAACTTCAAAAATTATAAACGCTACAAAATAAAATTGTTTTTTTTTAAATTTAAAACGATTAACTAAGAAATGACAATAACAAAACTATAGTTTATCAATATAAATGAAAAATAAGGGATACGGCGAAAGGTGTACGTATGAAACCTAACGGACATAAAAGTATAATGTTATAAATACCACAACGTGAATAGATTATAAATAACACAAATATGACTCACAATGTGTCTAATGTTAGTATCAGGAATCTAATTACAGAAAGAGATATACCAGCAATAAGAGACTCTTTTCTCATCATAAAACGAATAAAATATTTCCAAAAGATTTTGGGCTTGATGCACATAACATTTTACTATTGTTTGAGTAACATTGTTGAATTAGTATTTCGTCCATTGATCGTCCAATGTACGAAAGGTATTGTAGTATCCTAACTTGCTGACTTCGCTTTTACATATGGTTTTGAAATATTTTTGTTTTATTATTATTTTTATATATTGTCATTGGTTATATAAATTACCATTGTCTGTTGTTATTAGATATGTAAATGTAATTGTTGTTTTAGTGGTGTATAATTATTAATTTTTCAACCGCTAAAGAGGATTACATTAGGCACCAAAATGGTTTGCCGCTAACTAACGTTTGATACACGATTTATTGTCTGTATTTTTTGTTGTTATATAAATAGATAAGAATGTAATTAATTTTGTTAATTTTAAAAAAATTGTTACGGTAAATAAATACCAAATTTAGTTACGTATTTAATTTCATAGTTTGATCGAGGTGTTATATTGGAGGATTACGCCAATCCTCGTGGGTTAAATGGGGTGTAATATCGTAAATAGGGAGTTTTTAACTAAAACGTGCATTGTTAAAACGTCTGTGAAAAACCTTTTCAACGTTCTTCACCACAGAAAAAACCGTCAACTTGTTCCTCTCTCGCAGAACTCTATAATTATTAACTGGTTTTAACCTACCTTGCTTATATTCGGCTTTACTTAAGTAATTGTTACATAAAACCGGTTCCTTTTTTGATTCTTTTTATTTAGTTCCCAATCGTAACATAACGGTAACACTATATTACCGTATGCATAAATATACTCTGTGAGCCATAAATGGTAACCGACCCACGATAAGATTTGCACTTTCATCACAGAGTGCAGAGCTTATCAGATTTGCTGCAGATAGAGGGATGAAAGCAAGTTGCATTATATATCAGTAAACCCAAACTCAGTTTCATTAAAGCAGCTTAGGGGTATATTGCATCACAATATCACATCATAGGTTTTGTAAAGTAACTTGTACTTTAACATCCTGTTTTTTCTCCAATAAAAGTCTCATTTACCCCCCCCCCCCTTGTGTAAATTTCCTCAAAAAGCATTGGAATAGTTATTCAGAAAATTTAAAACTTTTTGTTGGAAATGTGATCTTTTTATATTATTTTTATTTTCTTAATAATTTGCATCTAAAATGTTGACTAATATATTTTTCTAAACAGTGAGTTTGTTTTCTGTAATACAAAAGGGAAGAACTTCTAATTTTTTAAAAACTGTTTTCGGTACAATTTAGTTTATCTGTTTTGATTCGAAATGTTTATAATTATTATTATCCTGTTACAACTTTGAGAAAGGAAAACGCGTCTATATTATAATATATGGCACTTATGTGGAAGATCCGGTAGTCCTATAGTCTGTAAAACCGTAAGGGCGGGATTAATGTACTGTTGTAGAAACAAACTAGTAGTCCTTTTTACTAGAGAGTTTTTTAAGTTTACAATATCGAGCGAACATTACGAAAATGAAGAGCAAAGGAGAAAATATGAGTAATTTGGTGTAGAAGCTTACAAGAATGTGTGAGGTGTTGCAAAAAAATGGTCATATGGACGAATGGTTTATATGTATAAATGAGAGAAGAGGAGGTTTAGTGTGAAAAAGAAAGCCGTGTCTCTACATTATTGAAATGGTAAATGCTATATAGGAGTCATGATTTTGGATTTTATTATTTTAAAATATAAATATTTATAATAATAAATATCATTAGAAAATGTATAAGAATCTACCAACACTTAATGAAAAATATACAGTGGAACCTAAAACATAAATGCTAAAGATATATGCACATTCTCATGTTTCAAAACCATTTTTCGTACTCATTCGTAAAACTAATGCAGTTCTGGTATTAGTAATTGTGTCCTGAATCTTAACGTCCCATACCTTGCATGTACTTTGCGCGCTCCGCTTTTACCACTGCCGCGTTGTTCTCCCTCGGGTGCCATTACCTGTCTTAATATTTTATGGTTCATTTAAAAACAGATTAATAACCCCTTTTACGATAAACTATTGTGTTTAAAGGCGGCCACATAAAGTAGAGTCTTCATTTGCAAATCCAAAGGTTAACAGAATTCTTTTCGCATTTATTTATAGATCGTAATTGCGGAAGTCTTTAAATAGGAAGGTCAATACTAAAGGGATAGAGTTGATATTCCGTTTAATGTTTGCAATACACAACGTCTGAAGAGGTACTGGGAAGTTTGGTTTCTCGTAAACTTTTTCTTAGACGTGTTTGCACTGTTAGCTTAAAATATGGCTGAAGTATAAAAAAAAACACTGGTCAATAAAGTGGTAGTTTTATAAAGAAATTGTATTCTTGGTCTTAGAGAGAAATTGAGTTATTGATGAACACATCAACCCCAAAGATATTCTGTTGCTTTTCTGGAAGATATTTCCTTTTTGCTATGGTGGTCGTATACAATAAAACTGATAAAATACTCTGATGAAACTAAAATTATATTTTATAAGTTTTTCGTCTCCTTTTATTAGCTCAAACTTTCCTGATAAGTATGTATATATATATATATATATATATATATATATATATATATATATAAGTTTTATATGTACCAATTTTCAATCCTTAATAAAATACTTTTGTATTCATCAAATCAATTTCAAATATATTTTTTGTACCCTATAGCTGATGACAATTGTTGGTACAGGGTTTTCAAAATTTATTCAATAAATAAATTATAAAAATTTGGTAGGTATAGGTCGGATTTGAACTGACTATCTTCGTGTTCGACATCGTAGCGTTCTGGCAATATCTAGAAAAGTACTTCGCAAAGATATATTAATTCTACTTTTCCCCCCATTTAGTTGCCTTTGAAACCTACATTGTGCTACTTAAATTGTTGCCATTGTTAAAACAGAATATCATGAATAATGCTGTAGGATTGAAAATGAATGAAAAGAATGAAATGAACAAACAAACTTAATTAATGGTATCAAACCTTGCTTCACAAAAAGGTCAATGCGAAAGAAAAGGGAAAAGAAACTACAACACAACGAAAGCAACGGAAAAAACGTGTCAATTGTGACAAACAATAAATAATAGTCCAACACTGTACACAGAAAGGGAAATGAAAATTGAAAGATATTCGCTTTTTATTTTTCAGTTATTATGGTTATTCTGAATTTAATAAATAAATGAACTAGAATTTGAAAAACATTTTTATTGATTTAAGTAAATATTTTGTTTTAAAAAAATGTACGTTACTTGTTTTTAAGTACTGAGAAAGCAAAAAGTTGTGGATGTGATTTAAACGTCGAAGTTCAATAGAGCTTTTTTATATTATCGTCCCTCATTTCATCAAAGTTCATATGTAGGTATAGAGTTAACACAATAGAGTCTTAAATTTTTAATATATTAAAAATGCTTAAAACACTTCTATATATTCAAACCGAGTTGCAAGGTATAACCAAGTATTCATATTGGGCGTGGGCAAGGTGGGTAGAACACAGCCACCTTGGGGCGGGTGTTCTTTGCGTTATAAATAGTTTACAATCATTTTCTCACCTATACGAATATGCAAATGGAATAACTTAGTCGTATTTAAAATTAAAGAATAAAAACAAATTAATATGATTTTATAAAGTGGTCTATTACTGTACTGTACTACGGTATACCCATTTTACATCAATATACAGTAGATTAGAATCATTTAGCACTTATATTTGTCCATTATCTTTAGTCTATTCATGGAGCCAGATGTTTTGAAAACGTTCCTGTGTGATTAGTTTACTGTCTTGTTCTGCAGATCTGTTGTACAGAAATACAAGATTTATGACAAAGAGGTTGTACACAGTAGGAATCACTTTTATGAGCTTGTTCCTAAAGATCTCAGCACAGAGTAGCGGACTAATGTATGTAAAAGGTTAGCTTATATCGCAGCTGGAAAACAACTTTTTGTGGGCAAAAAAGATCAATTTCATTCAATTTATAGAACCAAAATGTAACCTTTTAAGTTTTATTTTGATCCTGGACACGTTTAAAATTTATTACATTCAAATTACCAATTAAACTTAAGCAATGACTTCATTCTATGTTGAAAAATTAAATAAATATTAAAAGTAGTCAAATTAAATAGTATATCAAAAATGTTTAAATAATGAATAATAAATAATAAATTTACAAAGTGGTTTTGGCCATAAGCCAATCATTTTCAAGAAGACCAGATTTATTGAATCATATATATTTTAAAATTATTTATAATAAAATGTGAATTTACCAATTCAATCTTGAAATGAGAAGATAAAAATGTTTATTATGTTAAATTTGCAAATAATATTATTTAAAAATGTGTAAACGTAATTAATGAATTATATATGAAATGTAGGGTATAAATATGTGAAATATAACGAGCTTTTAATTAATATTTTGTGAAGATAAAGAGAGAGTTAAATGTGTTTTATTTGGTTAATAATTATTTTAGTTTAAAATCAGTAATTAAATGCATTATAAAAACTTACAGTATTTGAATTTATCCTGTGTTGAACAACCAATAAAACTTTTAGTTTTTTCCAACTGATAAATAATGATTATAAAATCAAAGTACAGTTTTAATTAAATTGCAGTAATTGATAAATATATAAAATTCAGAACCTAATGTTTCTTCAAACGAGTTCTTTCCTGAGAACAATTTTATTGAGCTATTCTAAAAATTAGTTGGTTTTTTGTATTGAAGCCCAGAGACGATGTCTACTGGCAGATCTTGTTTAAAGAACACAGGAGCCTTTTAAAAAAGGTATCTTAAACATGATCATATTTTGCACTTCCCCTTGCTGTGTCTGCAGATCTCATGAAGTGGTAAGATTCTTTGAAAATTTTGTGTGTTCATATAAATGTTGTTTCTTTCCAGCTGACTATTTTACTGACAAGTGTGACTATATACAGACCCAACAAACCTGCCAACCATCTTAGGGGAGGTCGTATAAACGTTAAGGTAGAAGTCAGCGGGAATAGGCTTGCATTTGGGCGTGGTCCATTACGCGGGAACACAAGACAAATTTTAGGGATCTTAACACGGTACACAAAACGGTGTGAGCAACAGATATATAAATATATAATAAATATGTAATTGCCAACAACACCAAACAGAAATAGAAGCGGAGCACACGGGGGGGGGGCGTTGCAACACACACACACACACACACACACACACACACACACACATACACACACATATATATATATATATATATATATATATATATATATATATATATATATATACATATATCATTATATCATGTTTTCTTGTATAGTAAATAAAACAAGAAAAATTAAAAGAAAAGCATAGCATAAAGAATATTTAGGGAAAAGCTTATAAAAAACAGAAATATACAAATCAAATTTGGCAAATCTTATTAATAATACCCACAGAATTCCAAACATAGAAAATAAGAAACTTGGTATTAATAATTAGGGAGGAATAATAATGAACATAATATGAAGCACTCGAAATATATAAAAATAATAAAAATATCAAATTAATAAAATAACAAATACAAATACGGCTTAAATATAATACTATATTTATTGTCTGTAATGTTCTTGTAACAAGATAAACTTGGCACTATTGTAATAAATTTATCAATAATGATGTTAACTCTTATTTAACATATGTTATATAACTTGCTTTATTGCACTATTCATTCCTGATGACATTAGTAGTGTTTTCAAACGAAAAGCTTTGTTTAATAAAAACATATTAAATAATTGTGTTTGAATATTTTCAGCTATTTGAATATATTTCAATCTATGTATTAAGTTAGAATTTTCAAAAACTTTGGAAATACAAATTTTTTGAAACTTTGTTAACAAAATATCACTAAAATTAGGGGATTTAATTTAAACATGGCCGACCAAGCTAAAACAATGTGCGATTTATTCAGATTAAGTTGTAAGATTGTATTTTAATTTATTCTATTTGCACTCCAGTATAGCGGTAAAACTGGAAATTATTGCAAGTAGGGGAATCCGCAACCAAGAGCAAATATATTAAATTGTATTCGAGTTTTAATAATATTTCTCTGTATTTATTTAATGAATTCGGAACACGCCAATATATCCTTCAAGTAATCCAAGTACTCTGTAAACAGTTGGAAATGTATGTTTACAGAGTTGCAGAGAAATTTACCGTTTAATGTATCTTTAAACAATCATCTAGCTAAGTTCGTAACACGAAAGATAATCAGTAATAGTAAAGGTTTTTATGGGTTGTTATGAAAAACATTATTCGTTAGTTCCGTGACAATAACAAGAATGTCTTAGTCAGTATTTGGGGTATACAAATATTATTAAATTAGTTAAAATACCAAGAATGTCTTAGTCAGTATTTTGGGTATACAAATATTATTAAATTAGTGAAAATACCAAGAATGTCTTAGTCAGTATTTTGGGTATACAAATATTATTAAATTAGTGAAAATACCAAGAAAGTCTTAGTCAGTATTTTGGGTATACAAATATTATTAAATTAGTGAAAATACCAAGAATGTCTTTGTCAGTATTTTGGGTATACAAATATTATTAAATTAGTGAAAATACCAAGAAAAGTGTCGAAAGTAACAAACTAATTAAAATTTTGTATTTACTCATAATAATTTGTTCTTGTCGTCAAAATTAATACTATATGATGTATTTTTTTTTCAAATATAGTTTTATTACAATTATTAGAAAAGTTCAATCAAATCAGATACCATTTTAACATGGGAAATTCACTGCCCAAATGTTCGACATCTAAACAATGTCTCCTTCAAAAGCATTTAAGATAACTGTAATTTTTTTTTTATTATTGGGAATGTGTAATTTTGTAGTAACATTAAAATGGTTTTATTATTTTAATTTTAATGCATAAATGTTTTTAATTGGGCATTTAAATATTCTATGAAACATATTATAATTATATCATATTTTGTGTCGCAATAATAATTTTGACGTTGAAGAAAAACAAAGCAAATGAAGTAACTGTAACTAACAACAATAATAAATAGTTAAGAACAATTGTTCATAATAATTTGTTTACTAAGCTCATTATCATTATAATTTTATTTATGATTCCTGAAATAATATTTCTATAAACAATAACAAAATTATTGTAAATAATCACTACAACTAGAATTGTATCCTAATTTGAAATACGATTTTATATTTATATTTTACGTATAATTGATTATTTTATACTGATAGGGTGTATTTGTTTTATCTTGTAATATATTCTCATACCGGCACCTTGTTGACTTATACCAAGGTAAATGCATTACTTAGACTCCTTATACATTTCAATGGATTAGAGTTTCCTGTTTTTGAGAAGCCGTTTTATCGTTTTCTTTTTTTAAATGTGTTATTAGATTTACGCATCCTAATATCTAACTCTTCCTATCAGCATACGTACCTGACCTTATTTGTCGTTTTCCCTTACTTCCGATATTTCTTCATTTACTCACTTCTGCATCTTTCCCTTAGGCTACATATCTTTTCCAGTGGTTTCATTTCCAGACCTCTTGTGGAAATCTATATACATTTAGGCGGTTCATGAACCACCCCCAAAGTAACTAACATTCTCCCTCATATCCGTCAATGTTGTATCGATTTTCATTCTTTCTCAAGTACCATTGTTCCCGATTTTACCTAATGTAGTAATCTATATCTGCTGCCTTGTTTCTCTCTATCATTCGTATGGTTACTACCCACACTTCAGCTCCAAATGCGAAAGACTTTTAAAACTTTAATAAATTTTAGTGGGAATTTTGTTATATCAGTAACGATATCGCCAAATAAACGGTAGAATGGCGTGGATAGGAAGAAGTGGGATGGAATCTTAGGTGAAAGATTAACGCGAACATGAACTCAGCAAGGATGTGGAGAGACAGGATAACTAGGGCTATATTCTTCTGTCGTTATCAAACTTCAGAAAATTATGGATATTCTACTTGCCAGGTTAGAATATTTAGCCTCTCACAGAGTGTGAAGAGACGACTTCATTAAGAATGTTAAAGAGTTGATGGCATCAGGTAGGAATAATGAATATATATTGGTCCTCTAGTAATGCTTGGGGGGAAATTATGGATTCGCGTACGCAGGGTTACTTACTCAAGCCTACCAGGTTGTATTTACCTGCCCTCAAACGTAAAGAAGGGATGACTACAATAAGAAAAGCAAGGGAATTAAAAAAATAACACTTTGGTGAGTTTGAGCTAAAAATACTGTTTTACTTAAATACGGATGCAATGGAGAAATATAGTATCTTCCTTCCAAAGATCAAGACATTACATTTCTTATAAACAGTTTTCATATAAACAGATGATTAAAAAATACGAAGATTGGGTATTTTTCCTGCATTAAATAACCCAACAGTAGAATAGTCTTTGCTGAGAAAATTAGTACCTGAAACCTTTTCTGAATCACAGATGTGAAAAGATGACAGTGTTACAGTAGGATAAGTGGAAGACCTATCTCAGCGACGGCGTTCAATCAAGCCTTGGTTCATGGAGTGTCCGCATATATCACCATACAATAGTAAACATTGCATTGATAGTATTTCTGTGTAAAGGATTCCCACTAACGTTATTTTCAATCCAATAGTTTTAAAGTTGATAAGACTTTTTACTACACAACAAGAAACAAAGAAGATCATCTCTATTTAATATCTATGATCATTAAAACTTGCTAACAAGTTACTTCAGGTTTAGCTTCACGTAAACAGCAGGGCTCTATACGTTTCAAGTAATAAATTTTACAAATTTCTTCCCCTGTTGAATAATAGCAATTAAAAGTATTTGACGAAACATTTAATTCGTAACTAAAAGAAATGTTCTATTTCTAGTCTAATTATTACAGAAATGTTGAATAATAGGAGTTTTCTACACCTAAGTAGTTGAAGTTTTGAAAGTACAAGTGAACTGATTTCAGGGGACTTCCATAGTGATGAAAGAGAGAGGACGAACATAGAGTCAGAGCAGGATTCTCTAATTTGTATGACAGAACGAAGTACATTGTCAAATAAATTATCGGCAACACAAACAACCAAACATAGTATTAAATTTTGCAATATAAGATTTTCAATAAAATATTATTCAAAACTAATATGTTTAAAATACATTATTATGAAAAATGCACTCAGAGCTCTTAAAAAAACACACAGAATAATAAGAGATTGAGTTAACTGAGTAATTTGAATCAGCAGCTATTAAGACACTTTATTGGAAACGTTTATCTAGTTAAAAACAAACTTCAACCAAATAATAATAACTATACTATATTATGAATTACTCAGTTTAGTTGTTATATTTTATTTGTAACCGTTGCTCTCTGTGTAAATTACTCCTCCGCTTGAGCAATGTATTTTACAAACCCTATGACCTCATATCATGATGCAATATACTCCCCTAAGCTGCTTTAATGGAACTAAGTTCGGGTTTGCATGTTATACAATGCATTAGTCTTCCATCCTTCCATCTGCAACAAATCCTATAAGCTCTTTTTTTTGACATAAGCGCAAATTAAGGAGGTCATCGATTGGAAATTATATTAATGGGTTTAGCTTCTAACGACATGCAATTTTAACAATATATTGAACTCAAACTATTATCAATGCTGAATTTATTATTTTATTATTATACAAGCAACGTTTTGGTCACATTTTAAGAGGCCCTTTTCAAACTTTCAAATCTATAAACCTAAAACAATAACCGTTATAATTTAAACAATAGATAAACAATAAATTGCAAGCTCAACAACTTTAAATACAATATCATCTCACATATCGTCAGAAATTATTTACATAACTAAGTTGGAAAGTGTTAATAGAGTTTCAGATACTGATAATTTGAAGAGAGTATTTAATAACTTCCTCAAATTGAGCAAATAATATTTGGAATAGAGCCACTTCATGTGATTCATTGAAGCTTGCTGTTTATTGTAGCTTGATTGTTGCTCGTCTCAGTATTAATATGAACGTGAATGATTAAATACAAATTGCTATTGACTAACTTTTATCCAGTGCTTGTATGTTTGATATTGTATTGTTGAAATTGCAATTTATTGAGAATGTAATATTTTAATTTTAATGATTATTGGTTATGTTTATAGGACACATGTTACAAAGGATACTATGCTTTAACACAATGCAACATTTCGGAATTGCTTGAAGTAAAGCTACACACTCACACAGGGAAAATGCTACAATAATTGTATTTAAGTAGATAAATCAGTTTTTAAAAAGTTTTTAATTAGAGGGACACAAAAAATTGGATGATGGACATATAGGAATATAAGAAATTTGGTAAAAGTACGAAATGTATTTACATTCTGGTGCAAAAAATAGAGAGAAGACATATTTGTTGGCTGGAATTGATAGATAAATATTTTGCGTCAATGCCGTTCATACAATGATGCAAGAGCCAAAAACTGGTCCGAATGGGCAAATTGGAAGCATGTAGGTTTAGATGCTGTACTAGAAAAAGGCATCAGTCGGTTACCTTTCCATTAGTAACTAAATACTAGAGTTTCTCGGACTGATTGGTTGTATGCGTGTCTGTCGTACTAGTGTAAGCTACCAGTCGGTTACCGTTCGATAGTAACTATACGCTAGAATGTTTCGGATTGATTTTTTACATGTGTGTGTATGTGCAGTGCTAGTGTAAACTATTAGTCGGATACCCTTCCATTGCAACTATACGCTAGAGTGTCTCGGATTAGTTGTTTATATGCGTGTTTAAGTGTCATACTTGTGTAAGCCATCAGTCTCGGATTGATTGTTTACATGTGTGTGTATGTGCCGTGCTAGAGTAAACCATTAGTCGGATACCCTTCCATTGCAACTATACGCTAGAGTGTCTCGAATTGATTGTTTAGATGTGTGTGTATCTGCCGAGCTAGTGTAAACCATTAGTCGGATACCCTTTCATTGCAATTATATGCTAGATTGTTTCGGATTGATTGTTTATATGCGTGTTTAAGTGTCGTACTTGTGTAAGCCATCAGTCGGATACCTTTTCATAGTAACTATATGCTAGAGTGTCTCGGAATGGTCGTTTACATGTGTGTGTAAGTGTCGTGCTAGTGTAAGCCATCAGTCGACTAATCTTCCATAGCAACTATATGCTAGAGTGTCTCGGATTGATTGTGTATTGTGTGTTGATTGGTTGTATCTGTTTCGTACTATTGTAAGTCATCAGTCGGTTAACCTTACACAGAAACTATATTTTAAAGTGTCTCGGATTGATTTGTGGTATGTGTGTGCAAGTATCGTACTAGTGTAAGCCATCAGTCGGTCACCGTTCCTTAGTACCTATACACTAAAGCGTCTCGGATTGAATAGTTACATGTGTGTAAATGACGTACTAGTGTAACCTATCAGTCGGTTACCCTTTCGTTGTATATGCTAGTGTGTCTCGGATTGATTGGTTGTATATACGTTTAAGAGTCGTGCTAGTGTAAACTATCATTCGGTCACCCTTCCATAGTAACTATATGCTAGAGTGTCTCGGATTAATTGATTAAATGTACGTTTAAGAGTCGTGTTAGTGTAAGCTACTAGTAAGCGATTACCCTTCCATAGTAACTATACGCTAGAGTGTGTAACTATATAATAAAGAGTTACCGTGTATGGAGTCTACATTGTTTTTAAACTGAGTTTAACTCCTCATAATCTTACCGCCGTCGTGAAAATTATATGATACGTATCCCTACTGTAAAAGAGAGAATCGGAAATGATTTACCATATAGAATGCTAATAATAATTTTACATGGATAATCGTAAAGCACGAACAGTACATAAGTGCAGCGTGAAAAAAACCAGTGGGTATCCCTGCGAGGAAAACTTCGTGGTAGGTCATGCATGGACAAGATCGAGTGACTAATAATGTAATGTTTGAAATGCTTTGGGGAGAACACTATTAACGCATGAAAAAAAATTTGTGTTAAAATATAAGAAAAGTTGTCACTTTTATCCCAAGGATAAAAGTTCCAAGTTAGATCCTTCAAGTCAGGGTCTTCAACATAAGCGAAGGACTCACGCGCAATAGTTATAAATAAAGGATAAAAAGACACACATAATGTTGGATTTTGAGTTTGGAAGAGGGCTATCAAGGAAAAGATGTCTAGACTCTATAGTGTAGCAATAGGAATGGAGACTTGGTGTGGTCAGATTGTTATCCGTAGGAGGGAATCCATATACGATCAAATAAGAATTGATTTAGAATTTGAGATCTATGGTTGTTTTAATATATTTGTACATATACCCTTACTCCATGGGTTGGGGTTTTCCGGTTTCAGTCAACTTATTAACCAAACACCTTCTACTATGATATTAAACACCGGATTACACCCCCAAAGAAAACGCGGAAAATTAATTACGCCCAGAATACATAGTTTTAATGAACAGAAATTTCATTTCCTTTAAGAATGTCAAATGACAGTTGAAAGCGTTTGTACATTTTCTTTAAACTAGCACAAACCTTTCGGTTTATGAATTATGTGCAAGTAGTACATTAAATGAGGAAAATTTACAATGTTAAAAGCCGTGTAGTTGGTAAGAACGCAATTATAAGGTCGTTTAAAACTTTGCCTTTTACCCAAACCTTCTTTGTTTTTTCGAAAGAAAGTTCAGTCTACAAGCTGACCTTTTTACAACTTTCTAACAAAATGCCTTCATACTTTATTCATGAGAAAAAAATAACTTTATCCTTTCTTTTCGAGGATAGTAAAAAAAAAGAAATGTTACGAAGATTGAAAACAAAACCAAAAAAGAATTTAGTTATTAGAAAGGTTTATAGAAGTAGACAAAGTAAAAACCCCTTTCAAGATAACAATTAGTTGAAAGAAAATTATTTATACTATAGGCGCATTTCCATCTTTATAAAAAAAAACATTTATACTTGAAAAAAACAATCGGAAATTCAACTAAAATATGACTACATCAATTCTATTGAGGGAACCCTAGGCATCGTCTACTGGAAACATGAATGACGATTTGATTGAATCAATGATGGAAATGTTTAGTTCTGGGAATCAATATGCAATGTTCTTTATTGAGAAATATGATGTTTAAAAATACATCCTACCTATACAAGTCGTTACAGCCAAATGTAATAAAGCAAACACAAATCTCTCAAAAATGTTGTTTATTGAGAGAAAATAAAATTACACGATATAAGAGGATGTTGGGGAAACATAATGACAAAAATATTGAGTGAGGTTTAAAATGTGAAGGGAAACGAGATTTCACTATGGCAAAGCACTTTTAATTATTTTAAACGAGCTTTTTAAAGTAGGTTTGTTGCTCAGTGAGTAATAGTTTATAATTTATCCAAAATGTTGACTTTTGATCAATGTTTAACGAATGTAATTTAATTAATAGTACTAGAGCATGTATAGAAAATAAAACGTCGAATACAAACCCCAGCATCACGTGCATGTATTCGCTGGGTTGCTACTCAGAGATTTAATGCTGAAATATACACAAAGGGGCAGCTAAATTTTTCAAATTTGTATACGGTCTGTGATGTTTTTTTATTATTAATATTCCATTGCCCTACGAAAAATATCCATAAATAATTTTTTCTAATTTATATAAATTTATTTACATTCTTCTAAATTATAGACGTAACCATATTTACGTTTTTTCCTAACGTTACGCTAGTTTAGGCTTGGTATATTTATTAAATTCCTTTGTGGTTTTACTTTATCGTAAAATGTGTCTCTACTTTCTTTTATTTAATTTTAGTTGTTCATTAATTAGGTGAATTCAGAAGTCAGTTATTTTCGATTTAAATTATAAAGTTAATAGTTATTAATTGTATTATATGTAAAACTATATTAATGGCTCTTTAAAAACTTCCAATATCATTATAAATATTTGCTCTTCTGGTTATTAATATTCTGAGTGACACATTTATATCTGCCACTCCTAGTTATGTGACATTAACTTTTACTGGCGCATTTTGATAAAACCTCCATCAATATGAATGTTTTATGAGTTCATAGAATATTCTGAATAGTGAGGGCACTCAGAATCATGTCGATTGTTAATATCAAAACGATATAAACGGCAGATACATCTGTGTCACTCAGAATATGCCTATTTTAAATTTTAACTTATACGATAAATTCCACAACACATCGATCGATGGTAGACCCAATCGATTGTTTGTGTTGCATATTTACTCATTCTATTGCTAAAAGCCAACAAACAGTTTGCTTACTTACACTGGACTGTTATACGATATGATCGTTACCTTATAATGTTGTCGAAACTATAAATAATTTCATTTTAAAAATAATTACATTTACTGTACTTTTTAGATACCATAACAAACACACGCACATACACACGCACTCAAACACTAACACACATACAGAGACACACACACACACACACACACACACTCTTGCAAGCACGCACACACACACAAACAAACATTCACTAAGGTTCCGAGTTTAGGTTCCAACTAGATTATGTTAGGTCGTGTTATAATAAAACTAAAAGTCAAGTATAGGTATTTAGACAGCAGAATTTTCACAGACCTAGGAAAAAGAGAAGGTACGAATGGTACTAAGGTCTTAAAGTGAAATAAATACTTTTGAACAAATTATATGTTGAAACAGAGTGTTAATAATGGAACTTTATACAAGAGTTTAATAACATATTATTATAAACGTATTTATCTTTCCCCCGAATGTATACATATTTATTATAAACCGAATTCTTCGCTATTTGCATTATTAGAATTATTAAATAAAAGCTGCCTTTAATTTTCTGTGTGATATTATATCACACGTAATGATATCGTTAACTCCTGTGAAACCATTCCTAACGGATGTCTAAACTTTCATAAGCTTAACACTAAGGCGGCTTCGTTTTCGTAGCACTAAATTAGCCACAACAGTGATAATGTGCTGTAAAAAAGCACAATAAAATTTTATTTTAAACATTTATCAATTGTTAAAAACATACTTCCCCTAAATTGAGCAGGCGTTTTCCAAATAGTTTTTTAATAAAATAAGCACACTTGATAAAATTAAAGGAAATAATGTATGTAATCTTTTTACAGAAACTATCTTTGGCTCCAAATTTCTCATTCATTTTGTTTTCGTTTTTCTATTTCTGCAAATATTTGTTTTCGGAAGGCTATGCAAAATCTGCGATAGCAACAGAATAAAAAATCCTCTAATTTTTTTATTGGTATTAAGAAATAGGCCTGGCGATACAGAATGTCTTCATGAACATTTAAAAATAAAAAAAGCTCTAGTTGAAATGCCCCAAAATGTTTCATTTAAAAACATAGACAAAATAAACTTCAGTCCTCAATATACAAAAAATTATTTAAAATATACGTTTTTAGTCAATGTACATAGCCTATACATAGCTTCAAAATGTATAGTTAAGTTAGATTTGGACATAAAAAAACAAAATATATTCTTCTAAGAGAAACACATATTGATCTTCATGTAGCCTTCATATTGGTAGTCTATAACGGTTTCTACTATTTACCTCAACCATTATTAAACAATTACTTTTTAAATAAAACCAAACATAACTAGATACTTTGTAGTTATATTCCAATGTAGTACGACATAGTGTTTTACTTTATAAAATACTTGGTTTTAAAATATTTTGAGTGAATTGCGTAGTGAAGTGTTTTCAATTTTTTTTATTACTAGGCCTTGCCAGTAACTCTTTTAATTTCCTCCGTGGTTTTGAATACGTTACGGATTGAAAACTATAGTTTCTTTTACAGGTTTCGTTTAATTTCATGCTACATTAAAATTTATTATTTCTCCTGATTGCATGTTTTAATATTCGAACATGTTTCCTGATGAATTTCTTCATAAGAAGAATTGTAGATAGAATTTTAATGTGCATACCCGAATCCGGGACGGTGAACAACGCACTTGGTGTCGAGAAAATACAACTTATAATTCAGAATCGTGACCATCCCTCTCTCCCCCTTCTTTCCTCCTCGCCTAATTAGAGAAGATACATCCCCTACCTCCTATTCTTCACGTCCTCATCTGCCTTCCTTATCATTCACAAATACCATAACTTACTCTGTCTCTATAAAAACGGCAACTACCTATTTGTTTATGTGATTTTCTCTCCAACCTGTCAAGGTTAGGGGAAAGATTTTATTGAATGTTTTCTCAACGAGACCTTTACAACCATTACTCTCGTCTAGAGTATGACCTCCTTACTAATACATTGTCTTAGAAATGCACTTTATAAGGAAGGCATGGTAAACTTATCTGAAACCCTAGGGAAACCCTCATTTTTTTAACTTCTATAATTTTCACCATCCACAGAACCACAACACCAACATGGATTCACCTCCTATTGTTTTTTTCGCGTCCAAGGTAAATATACCTACGAAGAATCTAATCCTAAAGGATATTTTGCCATGAATAAATATTTCCCAAATCATCCATTTATCAATAGTTTCAAAAATCTTTAATTATTTTCTCAAACTTTATTCGTCCCAATTATTTTTTTTTTACTTCCTAGAATCTCGTTTTACATATTTCACTCTACATATCACCCACATTGGATCTCGTCTATTTTGCTTCCCATGCACATCTCGTTTTATCTACTTAGCGACCCGATGGCTTTGAACCGCTTCCGTTTTGCGACTCGTCCACTCTCCGCCGAGTCTACTTTTCGTATCGTCACCTTTCCCCCCTCGTCCATTTAGTGGCCAATCCACATTGCATCCTGTCCATTTTGTGTAACATGCACTTTTCGTTTCGTCACCTTTCCCTCCTCGTCCATTTAGTGGCCAATCCACATTGCATCCCGTCCATTTTGTGTAACATGCACTTTTCGTCTCGTCACCTTTCCCCCCTCGACCATTTAGTGGCCAATCCACATTGCATCCTGTCCATTTTGTGTAACATGCACTTTTTGTTTCATCCACTTTGCACAGTTCCATTTTGCCTCTCCCGCCTACCAGACATAGATTGCTCCCCCACCAAGACTCTTTCAAGTACATGCTAAACTTAGCATTACATTATAAATTTACTGAACTAATGTTCTCAAATATTATCCTACATACAAATTTGGTTATAATACATAGGTATTTTTACGTACCGTATATTTCCAGATAAATTATATATTTTCGATTCAGGAAAAATATAACAAATTACAATAGAACAAAACATTTTCGACAAAGTAAACACATCCGATGCTATTGTAAACATTTGCTATACATACATGTTAATTAGTTAATACTATAAGCTAACGCATTTCTATGATTTTACAAGATTTAATCTAAACATGGCCGACCATATTGCAAGCTGAAACCATGAGCTATTTATCCAGATTAAGTTGTATGCTTGCATTTAATTTTATTTAAGTTACGTCTAGTTTAGCGTTAAAACTATGCAAATTATAGGAAATAGGGAAGCTCTAACCGAGAGCAGTTTTATTGCAAACCCTTCATAAGTAAATTTCTCAATACTTACTAAACTATTTATGAAAAAACTAAAACTACGGTAAAATTTCCGCTGTAAATAATTTGGAAAAAGAAGAGCGTAAGAAAGTTTGGAAAATTTCATTTGTAAAATGGATGCTATTGTATTTTTCATCTGTATAAAAAGATAATTGAATTCTATGGCATACGTATGCAAGTAGTTGTGTGGCGGTAAGGTTCGGTTATAATAGATTGTCATACCTTAAGGCAGTAATGTTACGTTAGGATAGTTTAAGATAGGTTATTTAATCTTTTATGGTAAGGTTAGTTTAGGTTTAGGTTTAAGGCGATAGGTTAAAATAGCTTATCTTATTTTGTGGGTATGGTTATCGGTTGTGATAGGGTGTTTTCTCATGTGGCGTTAGCATTATTTAGCATAGGTTATCTTGACTTACGGAAATGGGGATAGGTTAGGATAGGCTATGACAAATTATCTGTTGTAAGACTACAGTAACGTGTGGAATTGAAGGTAGGGGTGAGTTATGGGAGAACAGAATAGCACTTTGGAGAGCCATGGAATGTTTTCAAAAAGTGTAAAATTAAAGCAGTAAACGAAATTTTGAGAATAAGGTTAAAATTAGGTCCCAGAAGAAGTTTTTTTCTAGTCATGGTCGCAGGAAGGATGTCGCGAGACTGATTTGACACCAATATGTATGGGAATTAATTTAGGAAGATAAAGATGGTGGATCAAAATTATTGTAAAGAGAGTGATCCGTCGTGAAGGAGCACTGGTTTAAGAACTATATAAACTATTTGTGGAATTTTTATAAACCTATAGTTGGTATTATTTATTAATGTTTCTCTTAGTAATTGCGGCACTGAAGGAACCTTTCTTTCAAAGCTACTATGAACTGAATTAGAAATTAATAAGAACTCTTGTATATAATAGGCCAATGTTATTAACTTGATGTTAAGCAATATAACAAAAGCATATAATATTTTATTACATACAAAAAATGCCTTGCAGTGTATAACAAAAGCAATCGTAAACCGAATATCAAGTCCCAGCAAAACAGCAAAATGTATGAATTCTGCTTCTGATTATTTTTTATATTATTAAAAGGTGAAATAGAAAGAAATTTAAAACACTAATATCAATTGGTTATATTTTGCCTTACAGAATCTTTACCTTTGGATGTCTACTACAAATTAAATAAATAAATTCCCGAAAAAGTCAAACGAAATACCACAACCTTTGTAAAGTTGTAGCAAAGAACGGAACTTAACTACTTTGTAGAATATTTGTCTTTCCTTTTAACTTTGTCGTAGACGTTTTCTCTTAAAGCTCTCGATTAAAAATTTTTATATGGCTAAACAATTTGTTTCATAAAACTAAGAGAAAATATTTGATTTTATTAATACTATTTTCTTTAATAAAAACACCAAATATGTTACTTAGGGACAATGCAGTAAATTTGGAGCTACTTTAAAGATCTATAAGTAAAAACAATTCTAACTTTACTCGACAATATATATTTGAGTAAGAATATATAATTGTTAAGAAAGGTATATAAATATTATTAAAATGAAAAAACCGTATTAATTTTAATCATAATATCACTAATATTTAAACTGTGATTAAAATATAACGAGTTACTCCTTAATTTTAAATGATCGAACTATATTCCTGAAGAATATTAACAGTTCGTCCTTAAATAGCTGCACGTTTCTTTTAGCAGTTTAAAGGATGTGTTGTCCCGCTGGGCTAGAGAGTATCGTCAAGCCTAACAACAGCAACCCAGCTGATTGATCAATTTAGAATTTTGCTTCGGTCTGCAGCGTTCATTTATGTGCGTTCGTTAACAAGATTTTACTTTAAAGCTAAAACGTCTTAAACAGTCTACCTCTCCAAGTCGAGAATGGAGAGGATGAATACACTCCCCTTCCAAGCACTGAGGGATAAGAAATAAATGTTCAGCATTTACAAATTATAAACGTAATTGTGGTTAAACGTTTAACTGTTTTACATTAAAACTGATGTTAAATAAACACAGATTAGCTGAATTATATAACACCCTCTAGTGTAGTGAGTGGTTGTACAATGACGCCACACTTGTGTGAATGAATATGTAAACACGCTACTCCTGTATACGGGAACAATCACGTCATGTTTTGTATCTGCTACACAAGGTTTAGAGGCAGAACGCTCTGACGTCATCCGCGCACCACAAACCTCTTGTTCAAATATCTTCTTTATGCAGACCAACGAATAAATAAAATGTATTTCTATTTGGCTGTATAAACAGAATATTCAATTTGCATATCACGTTGCCGTCGCTTCATTTTACATTAAAACATTTATTTTCACTACATAAATAGAACGTAACTGGTTTCAACAACGAAATAAATGTTTCAATTTTATTTATTGCACTTTGAAAGTACAATATTCAAAAATCAACCTATTAAAACACGAACGTTTTTAATATAGTGCAGGGCAGCAGACAAATATATTCAAACAATAATCATAGATTTTGTCGAGAGCTTTAAAGCCAATTCTTTTAAGGGAATATATGGTCTAGTGTCTAGTGTAACGCAATGACGTCACACTAATGCGTAAAGATTCATGTTGGCAACATGCTGCTGCTTTATATAGTTCCCGTTCTTTACGAACCGTTCATGTTATATAACTGTAACACTTATAAGTTTAAATAATTAGATGATGAATGTTGCATTTACAGAATTACATAGTTATTACATAACCTACAAAGTTAAGAGCATTCTAAAATTGAAATTTATAAGTGGTACGTTCATTAAAAACGCTACAAATAGTTACAAATACAATACAAATTAAGTTTTAAAGTCAATAAGTTATATTTAAAAATATTCAATTTACGGAATTTGGTCAGTTTTAACCCGTATTTTAAATTTCGTTTAACGTTATAAAATTTAGCAATTTGTTTACTATTTAGGAATTTATGATATTGATATGAGATATCCACATTGAGACTTCTTTATTCAAAAAATACATTGTAAAATAGATTAAATGATCTATTGATTATAACAGTTAGTTTTTTTTTTAATTAAATTTTTTTATCAATCACTTTCCACATTTATTCAAATTATGAAAGTTACACTATTTTGCTGTCCCTAGCTTTATTTAAAAAAATAAATTTTGGCTCTCACTCAAAATAACATTATATTAATGTATGTATGTGTGTTGCAGCGGGTCCCGCCCCGCACGGGCCACCGGCGCTGCCGCCTCCACCCTTACCACATCGCAAGCTCAGAATTCTGGCAGGGCCTATCCTAGCCAAACTAAGATACTGTGCAATGACCAGCCAAAATCTGCCAGAGAACAGGTCACTGGACTTTATTATAAAAAAAAACCTAACTTGCCGAAATATAACCCTTTGGGTACGTATTTCCCGGGGAATGAGTTCTTTGAAGGCATCTTTTTGGCGAAATGACCCTTTGGTTTTAGGAGTGTGAAAGAAATCTGTTTTAAATAAAAACACTATTGTTTTGTTGGCAAGTTAGTAAAAATTACATTTTTATTTTACCCCTTATTTTTGAAATTATAGCACATTTTGCAATTTTCTTATTTTAACCAGCTCTTTAAAATATTAACAATTCATTTCTGTTTAGTTTTACCTTATCTCTTCCTTTATATTCTAAGGTATACACATTTCAATGTCAGTGGTAACTCTTTACTCAGTTAATCCTTTCTTTTACCTTTTCTATACAAAATTTAAGTAAACTTCTTACTGAATTTATGTTAACACCAAAAGTTATAAGATAAATAATTTTTAGTTATATTAATTGAAAAGTGTAATTTAATTATGTTTATTTAACCCTTCAATATTCAAAATCAAATTTGTTTCATTTTTTAAATAAAACTGTCTTTATCTTTGACAATACCTTCAAACCCTTTGAAACAAACAATCCTTTTATGTGATTTTGCAAATCTTGAACGTTTGATTTTAAGCTCTAGTACATAAAATTAGACAATGGAACTTTTAAAACTTGACATCATCAACAAATAACTTTAACCCTTTTAATTTAAAAACTGATCCTTTGAATAACATAAGTTATATCAATACACAATTTTGTCCCATATAACAAAACGTTAAACTTTTTGAAAAAACATAGGTTATATCACTAAACAATCTTATCTCATTTAAAACAATTATAATTTTTTAAAAACCTAATTTATATCAACCAACAATTTTTTATACTCCTATAACTAATTAAACCAACATATTACATCTTAACTTGAAATTCTTAGCCTAAAAATTGATTTATAGACCCCCATCGTCTTTGCCGAATATTTACTTTTTATTTTTATTGACTACTTTTAATCAAAGAAATTGTTTCACATTTTAGTTTTGTCCCCTTTTTTCTATTTCACAACCCTTTTATTTTAATTCCAAATAATTTTGTAAACCCTTAAACCCCTTTATATTTTAATTAAATCTGATTTATAAATGTGAATGAATTTTTCATTAATTAATTTTAATTTATTCCCATTAATTAATTTTAACCCTTTCTCATTTAATAATTTTTCTTGATTATCATTTAATAATTTTAAATATTTAACGTTTGTCTAAAATACAAAAAAAAGATACATTTTCTGTTGAATCCTTTGTCTTATTTGACTTCTTTTGCACAAAACTCATAAAAACATTTCTTAACACTTGTTTACATTTTATTCATTTATCGCTAATTTTTTATATAAAAAAAACTTTTAGTTTTTAACATTTACTCAATTAATTTCTTTCCAAAACAGTTCATAACTTTATCTATTTAAAAAAATTTCCAATTTACTAACAATTTAATTCTATTTCATATTTATAAACTTGTTTGGAGGATTCCTCCATTTTGTGGTGGGAATTTCCCCCACTAACCACTACCCCCTCTAAAATTTCAACATTTTTCCAAAAATTGTTCAATATAGAATTTTTAATTTAATTAAATGAAAACGAGAGAAATTAACCTGACCTTAATCGCAGGGTCACTCCTAAATCCTGGCAGATTTTTCTTTTTTCTCCCTAGAGATCGTTTGTTTCTAGGTTTGGCCATCTTGGTTTGCGAGTGTCCCCGATCTTGACCGTGGCGACCCTGCTTAGAATTCCTTTGTCTACCCTTCCAGTACGTCCCTTCTGCGTTGACGTAGTAGAATTTTATATCCCGATTTTAAAATTTATAAAACTTTGCTCTCCGCCTTTCAGTTCTTATGTTCTTATTGTTCAAATATTTATTTAATTATTTATTTTTCACTGTTCATATATAAAAGATAGAAAAAAAGACATTTAATTAATTTTGGATTTCTTCACTGTTCACTGGTTTATATAAATTTTGAAGCACTGTTCTTTATAAAATACCTTACTGAATCTAATAATTTTTTATGTTGTTCACCTCTAACACACACAAACTTCTTAAGAACGCCGCCACATAGATGTTAAACTTTGAAGACCACTTTTGGAGAAGATACCTCCTCCAAAAGGGTTCCAAACCACACGCGACTACATTTTAGCGACAACCAGTCTCGCGCTTAGCACGTCATTTTCATCGTCGTCATTTACAGATCACAAATTGAAACAAAGGCTTGTGACCTGGAGCGACCGAACCGACGTCCTTCCTTTGTTGAAGTCCCGAATAACGCTATTTCATTTAACCCCCGCTGGGCTTTCTCGTTCCCACGAGACGTATCGTACCATGTTTTGTCAACCAATGGAGTGGCTTCTAAAATCTACGTCACGACATCATGCGACTTTTCCCCCTCTGGGCTTCCGGTTTGTCACACAAATCAAGCTCATTCAAAAATGATCAAAATATTGTCTGTTTCTTTAATTTGGGTTTAACTCTTCTATCCATCGTTTTCGCGAATTTTGGTACAGGGTAACTCTTTCATGTAATTTACTTGTTTTTTTAAAATATACAAAACCCCTTATCCGTTCTAATGGCTTTGCTTTCACATTTTTACTTTACGAAATTTTAATATTATTGCGACGGTATTTGCTAATCAGAATTCTACCCGTCGAAGTGTGTGTGTTTGTGTGTTTGTTTATTTAAATGGTCAAATGTAAATATCATTTCGGAAAACAATTACACAGAATAACTCTCGCAATTGTTTTCGATAAATGTTCGTAAGGACTGAAATACTCCTATATTAGTATCTTAATCTTTGTAGGTCACTTTTGTGTTATTCATAAGACGGGAAATACTCTCTCACTACTAACAACATAATAATAATGTTAGAAGCAGGAGTTCTCAAAAGGGTGACAAAAAAGTACGGAAGGTTTGGCCTAAACTGACGGCGCCATTCAAGCACTAAACCTGTATACATAGATTTTATCCTCAAACTGGGGATAGTATAAAGTTGTTTCCCTGAAATCCTACATAATAAACATATCTCAGAAAAATACAATTGTTGAAACAAGCGTTATTAAAATGAATTCTTTGTGAAGTAATTACTTGTTAAATATATTTAAATTTCTGATATGTATATCTGCCACACCAGAAAGGTGTTACAATATTCATAGAATAAAACGATATAAAGGTGTATTCTCTGCCACGTGTTTACCTACAAATAGGGCAAGGCAAGCTTGTGCCACCTGAATTTAATTATGTCACCATATCTTGAACTATCCCTTCATAACTATAGGTTATGTAGTTTAATATGTGTAGCTATGGCGTTCACATCTACACAATTATGACATCTTATTCACTCCCTGACTACGTTCGTAGTTTACAGTATTTTTTTCTTGCTTTCCAGTTTAACCTTTATGTTACCACTGTCATGAGAATATTTGGTATAATAAATTTTATTTTGACGATTAAATGTGCTTCTGGCTTTGATTGTTGCAGATGCTTGAGATTTTAACGCCCGATTTGTGATTCAATAAGTAATGCATCTGTATAGTTGTATATAGATACCACATAGAAATAATTCAGCTTAAATTAAATTATGACGTAAGATATCATACAACGGCAAAATAGACCGTTGCAAAAATTAGTTAATAGTGTAAGACAGGGATTTAAACCAAAACGACAAATGCTACCATAAATTAAACAAGCTAGACTGAATCAGAGTAAAAACAGATCAAGTAACAAATATTTGAATATTTGAGAAAATGAAATAAATTAGTAATTTGAGGGACAAAAGATAGAACTTATAATAGTCCCAATACAGGGTTTAAAATTAATAAAGTCATATCAAATGTACATACGTGACACAAAAGTCTTTACACAATCTTGTGACATAAGCCTAATAGCTCTACTATCGAGGAGCTGCAGAAGATTAGAAGATGGAATTAAATAAACCAAATAGGGACGAAGAAATTATTAACTCAAACTTTGAAAATTAAATAAATACATCTTGGGAAATTTCTTGATGTTATAATCATCCCGAAAACAGAATTCAAGAAAAACTAATGACCATAAACTAGAGATTCAAAACAAACAAACTGGTTTATTTTTGGACAAAACTAACAGTAGTAATTGGAGGAAATTGGAGCAACAAAGGCCACAAGACATTTCATAAGGAACAATGATTTTTTTAGCGTCTCCAAATGGAAATTGTAAACAAGCTACTGAAAACAGTAAGACTGGTTTTGATTGTCCTTAAAGGGTTATAGCAAATATAGAATAGGTAAACACCTAAAGCGCTAAAATATGATTTGGATGTATTCAGATATTTGAGATTCATGCTCAAATATTAAAAAAAATGACCAACTTCGACAGTGTAATAGTGAATCAAGAACGTCGAAAATCTAGAACGCCGAACTTTGTAAACATTTGTAAGACACATCAATCATGTAACTTTGTAAAACAGTGATACTAAATTCAAAATTGTCAAACTCAGTTTTTCCATTTATTATAAGACTCCAGCAATAGAAAAAAAAGGTTTCCAAATTGCATCCCATTAGAAGATTGACTTCAAATACCAAATGCCGCCAAACGACAACTGAAAATTTGTCAATATTAGTTCTTTTATAAATTAACACTTTGTTTCGGACTGTACTTATTTATATTTAAAAGTTAGTAAAAACGAAAGAGCTAAGAGAGATATACATTTTTTTAATTTTCAAAAATTGCTATTTATAAAAATTTTGCTCTTTTGGAAACTAAGTAATTATTTAATAATATAAATCGTACCAGAGTTCAAATTCAAGAGATAAATATTTACTTCCCTAAGGACCAGGTTTGGTGAAACATCGAAAAATGGGAGGATGGAGATCAGTTGGCCAGAGGTGTTATGTGTCGATTGTTCTACTTAAGATAAGTGAAGGTCCATGGAAAACTGATAATATGTTATAGATTATGTTGTAGAACAGCTGTTTCAGCACGTAGACTATGATACTTCAATTACTCTATTTTATTAATTAATATTTTACTATTTAATTTTTTTAATAGTTTATTGATAGATTGTATAAATTGTATTAATAATTTTTTCTATTATCATTTTACAGTTTCAAAACTATTTAAAGGTAACACTTTGATGACCATACTCATGGATTTCTAAATGCCAGATTAAATGTTTTTTTTTCAAAAACTTATTTAAGAATATAAAGAAAACAAGAAAAGGAAAGCAATTGTTTGTTTTAAATATTTGTTTATAAATAATTAATATAATGACGTGAGTTAAAATAATATACTCAAATATAATGGTTAAATATATTCCATCTCTATTTGTCTGTGTAACGAAGATGATATTTCTATTTATATTCCTTTTCTATAGTTTCATTCCTAATAAAATATTCATTTTCTATAAATAAATAGATTTTCGCTTATATTAACTTCTAAATAAATGTCTTTTGTCAACGATTTAATGGAGTTTCAAAATACGATTTATATGTAGCAATTGACGGCATCTGTTGGCTGTTTTCATAGACTGGGATTTCGTAAATAAATGTTCCAATTTATCTCTGGGATTATATGATTCTCTTGAACGTGTATCTGGGGTCGGTCTGCGTTACCAAGTCCATTTAAGCAAGTTGACTTGTAATTTCATATCATTGGACTGACTTCTAGTTTGCAGTGTCCCAGTCATTCCATATTTTCATTCATTACGTTAAGGTTAACGTATATTATTAGTTGATATATTTCATAAACCACTGTTTTCTTAAACATATAGAAGAAAGTATAAGATATATATTTAGTTTGTCATAAACTCTGTTCTAAAACCGTTATGAAATATTTTAATTATTAAAACACATAACAATTTTTCAAAAGAGATTTTAATGTGGTTCAGAATAAGTGAGAAAGGTTTCTTAGAGCTTTGTTTGTAATAATCTCTTCAGAAAACTTCATATACAGCAAAGCAAGGGACTAATGTAAGCCTGAGTCTTGAATACATAGGAAAATAAAACAAGGTTTATCTTTATACAGTCTTAAATTTTTTTTAAAAATAAACAATAAAATGGAAACTCCGTTAAATTTCTAAAGCCAAGGGATATTTATTTGTCGTGTGATACTTTCTGTTAAATATAGACAAAGAAAATATTAGATATTTTCAATTTAATGATGGGTAATTACAGGTATCAAAAACTTTGTATGCCATCAAAGTTGTAAACAACGCTCGGATTTTAATAATCTGTAGTAGTAAGGATTTAACAAATCTGTAGTATTTTTTGATGATATAGTCAATGTATTTATCGTAAGTGAATATGAAACTGTTATATAGTATGTTACTTACTTTATAAAATAAATTATGTAATATTTAACAAATTAGTTTTCTTTTACACAACCTATCGCTTCATTTGTAAAAACAGATGGTGAATATATTCCATAAAAAATAATTACGTGTAAAAAATATTTTCTTTATTATTTATGTATTTCATATTATAAATTTAATGAATAATAAAACAATATAATTAAAGTGATTCTAGATGGAATATATTTATATAATCAACGGATCTCTTACCGTGTGATTTTATTTAAAGAGTAAATACTAAATGTAACTTTAAATTAAAATAGAGAAAATTCTTCAGCAGAGGGGCGACATGTTAGGCCGGACTTGCTGGGTGTGTCTACTCGACAATCTGTTGCCCCTCCCACACTCAAGTGCCCTTCCCACAATCAGGTACCTATCCCACAATTAGGTGTTATCATCTACGCTCTTCCTTCTCTATCACTGAGTAAACTATAATCTATCCATTTTGGGACGGCGGGTAAAAGATTAAGTCACCGCCCGAGCTCCCAACAATAGCTTGGGTCAGGCGCTCGGCGGCCGGCTGCCCGCGCTAATGAGGCGTAAAAAGCACTCGACTCCAAAATATTATCACATAAAAGTAAGCGTATTTTTTAATTTTTTATTACAGTTTTGATGTCTACGTGTGATTTCATGAAAAACTAGTCCAAACACGACGGAGTTATGTCAATTAGTAAAATTAGTGGTTGCAAAAAATTGTATTTGGCCTTATTTAACTTTTTAACTTTATTTATTAGCATAAAATCAAACCAAATCAAATAGAATAAATACAATTTATTATCATAAAACGGTATTGTTATACAGTTTGTTAATATTAAAAGAATATTTACATATAGCACTCAATATGTTTATAAACGCTACTCGTTATTAAATATAGGCTACAAATTAAACCTAATCAAATCAAAATAATTTATTATCTTATAACAAGATTGTTATACGGGACATTAATAATTAAAATTTATAATAACTTCATTTATTGGTATCAAATAAAACCAAGTCAAATAAAATTAATACAATTTATTATCATAAAACACTATTTTTATGCAGGATATTAATAATTGAAAATGATGTATATATTTACAGAACATTTACATACACGAAACAATATTTGTAGAAACTCAACTCGTTATTAAATATACAAATTAAACCAAATCGAATCAAAACATTAATTGTTATACATTAAAAGTTATTGATTTACGGAATATTTACATATAGGGTACAATATTTTTACTAAGCTAACTCATTCTCTCTTTTTCTCTTCTCTCTTCTCTTCTTTCTCCGACTTTACTCCAGAGGAGCACAACCGATGTCACCTTCTTCGCTGTCGTAGTCGGATTCCTCTTGTCCATCGGAGTCGTCAGGAGCCAAACTTATGATGAACTGTTCTACGGATGATTCATCTAGCCTTTCATTTTTCCAATCTGCGTCGATTAATTTTTTGACGTGTTTGACACATTTGCTCCACATGTCGGCCGTATAGTTGCTGATGGATTCACGAAAGAGTTGCTCAACATCTGACAGTTTGAAAGTTGTGTTACGAGATTTTACGAATTTCTTAAGGCTGGCCCACACCATTTCGATGGCGTTGTATTGACAGTGATACGGTGGAAGACGAATCACCTTGAAACCCATTTCACCTGCTTTTTTGTCGATCACATAGGTTGGTGTCGGTGGTTTGTGTAGACGAACTAGCTGATACAGCTCCGGTTTGCGTAAGTCTTCAGGGAAAGGTATGCGCTTTTCATTAAGCCAGTTGACCATAACCGCCTTGGTAGAGGAAGAAGTAGGAGCCTTGCCTTGTGTCCTAGAGTGGTAGGACGCGTTGTCCATTAATATTGTGGATCCTTTTGGTATCACCGGAAGAAGCTTACCGAAGAACCAAGACTCAAAAACGTCACCATCCATGTCTTCATGATAATCTCCGGTCTTTTTTAGATACAAATATGAGAGGTGGGGCTTTTATCCAGCCGTTGGCACCACCAGCATGGCAGATTATCAACCGCTTCCCCTTACCTAGAGGAGTACCGTTAGCGTTCAGCCAGGTTTCGTCGAGAAAAATTACCTTCGTAATGTCAAAATTGCGCATATTTCTCAGAAATACACATCTCTGAAGAGCAACTGAAGGTTTTTCCATGATGACTTAACGGTTGTTAAATTTTTTGTACGTGAAACCAACGTCTTGTATCACTAAATGAAGGGAAGATCGCGACCCGCTGTAGAGTCCTGATTCTCGGAGAGACGTGAGTAGTTGGTTGAGGGTTAGTACTTCCTTTCGGGCATAATAGACCATTATATGTCTTCGTATAGCTGCTTTGTCAAAGTCGTCGATATCTCTTGTAGGCCGCTTCCTCTTGGAATTTCGTTTTGGCGTGCGGATAACAACTGTTTCCCTTCGGTTATCAACAGGTGTGCTAAAGTCTCCGTCTTCACAGCCGCCATCACCAATTTGATCCACTACGTCCATATCGCGAACGTTACACAAGTCTTGAGTTTCAAGCGATTTCTTGATTTCAGCCTTTACACGCTCTACACTCCTTAAAGATATTCCACACGCGTCAGCTGCTCTCTGCATCACTTTCCTGACCTCAATCAGTGGACCTCCGTTGTTCTTCTCTTTTTCAAAATAATGAAGTACGGAAGCAATCATTGTTCTTGCTTGCGTATATAAAACTTCACGTTTTTTAGAACTCATATCGAACACAGCACTAAAAAGGTGTAACCACTTATACTGATACGCACCGACTAGCTCTCTAAAGCGAGTGCCTGTTGGCCTGTCCAGTTCAAATGAGTAACGCATGAGTCACGCTGGAATATCCATTATATGAGTCACTCACGTAGCGTTTGGGTTACGTGCAAAGGCTAATGAACTGCATTTCTAAATGTAGCTAAAAGCCGTCGACCTAACTCCGACGTGTTTCGACTATGTAAATATTCTGTAAATGGAGATAAAATTTAATTATTAACGTCCTGTATAACAATCCTGTTATAAGATAATAAATTGTATTGATTTGATTTTATTTAATTTGTAGCCTATATTTAATAACGAGTTGCGTTTATAAACATATTGAGTCATATATGTAAATATTCTTTTAATATTAACAAACTGTATAACAATACTGTTTTATGATAATAAATTGTATTTATTCTATTTGATTTGAATTGATTTTATGCCAATAAATAAAGTTAAAAAGTTAAATAAGGCCAAATACAATTTTTTGTAACCACTAATTTTACTAATTGACATAACTCCGTCGTGTTTGGACTAGTTTTTCATGAAATCACACGTAGACATCAAAACTGTAATAAAAAATTAAAAAATACGCTTACTTTTATGTGATAATATTTTGGAGTGGAGTGCTTTTTACGCCTCATTAGCGCGGGCGGCCGGCCGCCGAGCGCCTGACAAAAGCTATTGTTGGGAGCTCGGGCGGTGACTTAATCTTTTACCCGCCGTCCCAAAATGGATAGATTATACTCACCAATACTCGAATGCAATTCTGAACCTAGCAAAATGGTTTCACACTAAGCAAAAACTGGTGCTAAGAATCTTGTAAAATAAAGAAAAACTTTCCAACCGAGTTTTAAATATACAGAGAAGATTATTGTACAAGTGTTTTGCATGGATAAAGGACCCAAAAAGAATCCAAAAAGAATGTGAGACACATCCACATCCCTTCGGAAGCAAACTGACAACTTTAATATGTAGAGCATGACGCAGTGTTAGTCGCATTGGAGAAATGGCTTTTCTAGCTCTAACGTGCTTGGCTTTGAAGTTGAAATATACTTGTCTCTCTATAAAAATCGTGCCGTTGTCGCTTAAAATTAAAACGTTTTAAACCGAGGTAAATAGAAAATGTGTTATCGTGGCGAATGTAAGCGCAGATTAATTTAATAAAAAAACGCTACGACTTGAGTATTTGTAAACTCAATTACACTTATAACTGTTTATTTCAAGCAAGTTATTTTTATCGTCCCTAGTATTAATTTTATTTTGATTCTCCAAGCTTTTCGCAAAACAAACATTACTTGATTCTTTTATTTCCCCTGGGTGGTGTCCTGTTTGTTGTTTCATGTCGGCATAGGTAAACGTGTGCTCTCAGAAACTATGTATGCTGTACAATCACCGGATGTTCACGTTAAATTAGATTTGTTTAATATATAACAAAGCCGGAAACGGACTTGTGAAGTTAAAAAACGTTTAACAAAATTGCTCGGCAAGAATATTTTTAAGAACCAGGAAATGGTTTTTAAACTAAATACATAATAGAAAGGTTGTAATCTCAGTTGGAATTTCTGTCTAATTCGACAAAGAATGTTGATGGCTGTGGACTATCTTCGAATCAGTAACTCTCTATAGCTAATTACTATCCCATTGCTACAGTCCTATTTGTAAGGGTTGATAATGTTTCCAAATTAATTGCGCAATTCGCAGATAAGGGTTATCAAAACTATATGTATATAAACTTAGGCCTACTGCTATTCCATCTAAGGATGGTAAGATATTAGTACAAGAATTGAAATTCAGGTGCCCAGACAAATATAACGGTGATAGACAGAAATAGATAAACACTTGAATAACGCAAACAGAGGCTGCGGGATGTCTAAATAATTAAATAATGAAAAGCAAAATTTATAAAGGAGTTGTTAGGCCAATAATGACACAGGGTGGAGAAACAAGACAAGTCACAGCAAAAATAAGTTAAAGAAAATGCTGGTGGTCAAAAGATATGAACATCTTCCGAATAACTGATAAAGAAATAGAACAAAGCAAAAAGCACAGTCAAACAACGGAGATACGAAGTGGGAAACATTACAGAATGAGTGCCGAAAAGAAGACGAGAGTGGAAAGACAAGAAAGTCTCTCGATATATTGTCTAAACGACAATATACCATAAGCAGAATGACTGTAGATATAGAAGTAAAACTAGCGAGAGATTCGGTGCGAGGGCCAAGACATCCATGGAACGAAAGCTTACTAGAGACACTTTGGAAGCAGACAAGCAAATTTTATATGAAAGAAGAAGAAGAAATGTTGTTATGTGCAGTTCAAACTATGAATATTTTATAGTACTGGCACCATTTTTCAAAAACATAATCCTTGCTCACTATCTTTAAAGTACAATGTAACATAATACTCCTTTAATGGGGTGTTCCATGACATGATTATCTCCCGTTCCACACGTCATCTACCATTATAAAATATTTGTCTTTGAGTCTTTGAATAAACAAAAACATACCTAACAAATTCATACTGCTCTTTTTATTATAATATGAAGAATACAACTTTAATGTTACTAATTAATACGAAGTCGATGGTGTGAACTGGAAGATGCAGGAACCTTTCCTTAGCTGGATATAAAATCACGGTCTAACAGATACAATTAACAAATAGCTTCAACTTTGTCATTCATGTTTTTCATTATATATTATTGTGTTTGAACTTTTTAAATCATTGTATTAGATTTAACTTAATTTTAGGAAAGTCACACAAATTTACAAAATGCACAGTCGAAGGCTGAAAGATGAAATTGGAAAATTAATAAACGAATAAGTAATGAATAAACATTTTTGATATTACGACTTACAAAATAAATTCGATTATAATTTCACGTGTTTTAACAGGGTCGTACGTGAAAATGGTTGTCACTTAAGGGAAGAGATGGGGTGAAGGTGAATGAGAAAATATGATTAGCAATGACATCATGAAATGGGAGGTCATCATGAAATGGAAAACCTCATTAGAGGTTTTATGTTAAATTGTACTTTATCCATATTGAACCAGCCTTTTGTTTTTTTTAAATGGTTTCATCTAAAGGGTATAAATGTGAGTGTCGAGTGATAGGATCGCAAATGAAAGGGTGGGTAAGGGGTGAAAAGAGAAAATAGTAAGACATAACACAAATAATTTAATTTCATTTATTAAACATAGAATCAGGTGGTTGCTTCAATAAACATAAACTCCCTGTATGGTTGTAAATATCTTTAAATCTAAAACTTGAGTTTTAAATAAATTTAAATAATGAATGGTTAGTTGTGTCTATGAAAACGATTATGGTGAACGTTTCGATGAAAAAGACGTTAATGGTAAACATTCACTAGACTTGATCAACCGTCATTAAATAAATAGGATATTTTAGTGACAGATTAATAAAGTGTAATAGTAAATTACACAACCCAGTTTTATCCAAATATTTTATTTCATCTGTAATACGTGAACAGATGTAGTGAACTCCAGCATTATAAGGTACTCATATTTTGAACTGTACATGACAACATTTCTTCTTCTTCTTTTATATAAGCAGGCTATCTGCGTTTCGAAGTGTCTCGAGTAAGCTGTTCTTCTATGGATTTCTTTGTACTTGGTTTGATCTTCTTATTGCCGAGCAATCTCTCGCTATTTTTATTAATTTATCTTCAGTCATTCTGTTTAGGGTATATTGTCTTATCTGCTAAAGAGTCTCTCTCATCTATTCACTCTCGTCTTCTATTCGCCACCAATTTTTAAATTTTCCCACTTTGCATCTCCGTCGTATGACATTGCTTCTTGCTCTGTCCCTGAGTGTTTATCAAATCAAATATGCTAAGAATATTCATGTCTGCTTTTCCTGCCATTTTCTTTGACTTTTCTGTGTCAGGACGTATTTGCTTTTAAAATTACTCTAGTGATAGTGTATTTTCGTAAAATATATCTGCATATAAAATAGGGAGAGAATCATATAACTATAAAGGGAGCACGTTTGAATTATAGTAGCCTCTTCCCTAATGCATGTAGATGCTCTCTATAGTACATTAAGATTACCTTTTGTAATGGTCAGTCTGGTTTCGTAGTAGTGTCGATGTGTATCAAACATCTTTTCGGGCTCTACATTTACGCAATACAATATTACAATAAACGATTTTTGTTTACTTGAATTTCTGTCAAAAAGTAGTGAAAGTAATTCTCGTTATTTTACAAGATCCATAGCACTTTTATTTGCTTAGGGCGAAACCAACTTGTAAGGGGTAGATTTGCATTCGAGCATTGGTGGTTAGTTTTAGTCGATGACAGAGGAGGAGGAGCGTATATGGTAACACCTGATTGTGGAAGTGGCTACGGATTTTTTAGTAGACATACCCAACAAGTTGCAAACCTGCTGTGAAGTTATCTCTATCTCAATTTCAAATTACTCGGTATTTTAGGTTTTATTTTTACTTTAGTGATTTATATACTTGCAGTGTTTAAAGCTAAAAATATATGTTCCAATCTTTAGCGACTCGTGAGACAATCCATTTATATTGACTGAACGACAAAATACCCTAAACAGAATGAATGCACATATAGTAGTAGGGACAGCTAGAAGTTGCTCCCCAACAGAAAGAATGTCAATGCGAGGGACATGAAAACCATGGAACGATAGGTTACTCGAGTCACTAATGTTTGGATAAAAGATTAAAAAGAAATAATATGTTTTTAAGTTCAAATTATGAATATGTTTTAGTGCTGGAATGTATTACATTTCTTCCCGTATTCGACATGATATAAAATATTTGGATAATAGTGAATTGTGTAAGTTACCGTTACAGTGTACGTCTATATACCTGACAATATAATTTCACATTTATTCCATGACACTTGATCAATTTAATCGAAACGTTCCCTATACTCGTTTTCATAAAGCATTTCATTAGTCAATTTATTTATTACTAGTTATTTATTTATTTACTAATTTAAGTCAAGTTATAGTAAAGAGTTTTACAACTATAACGGGATTTATACCATAACCGCTTTTATATTTATTAGAGCAAACACCCATCTTTATGACTAATAAGAGAAATTAAGTTATTTGTGTTGTGTCTTAATAGTTTCTCCTTTCAGCCCTTACCCTTCAGCTTCATTTGCGATCCTTGCACGCGAGACTCACATTTATACCCTTTAGATGCCACCATTTTTAAAAACAAAAGTTTTGCTCACTATCGTTAAAGTACAATGTAACATGATACACTTTTAATGGGGTTTTCCCTGTCATGATGATCTGCCGTTTCACACGCTATCTTATCATTATAAACTTTTGCACCCCCTTTGAACAAACAAAAACATTACTCTGAATTCATAAAGCTCCTTTTATTATGATATGAAGATGAAAACTTTAATAATGTATTTTAATACGAAGAAGATGGTGAAAGGTGGAGAATGGTGGAAAGGTTTCTTAGCTGAATATATGACACCTGTCTAACAAATACAAAACCCAAATATCAAAAGATGAAAGAGTTAAAAAAAACAATTACAACAGGACGTATTTAAAACCATACAATTTCAAACAACTTAAAACTTTCAGAGAACTTGATTTTCTTTTGACTAAATAATGACGAAAGAAATGAATTTAAAACATTTACCTCCCTCCATCGTAGTTGTGACAGTCGAAGGACCATATTTTACACTGAAACTTTCTCTACACACAATATTTATTGCAAGATTTATTGACGGAAAACTTAACTTAACCAACAAGAAACCCCCTGTTTCTAAACGCAAGAGAAGGATTTTGCAAATGATTCGGACATTGAAAAGCTCCTCTCGTAAAAAATCCACGAAGTTAAAAACTTCGGCGTAATTTTAGCTTAAAATTAAAACTTTGCCGCCTACATTCCCGAAATGGATGCTTTGTGGTTTTTTAGAAGAGTTTTGTAGGTGAAAATTATTTTGTTTTTATTCAAAAGTAGTCACGGAAAGCACCCCATACATTTGGTACAGGTGTTTTTACATTTCCGAAAGAGATAGTGTTTTATGCTTGATGATTTTCATTATGTATGTACGTTTAAGTACAGCATTTACTTGTAAGAATAAGGACTAAAAGGAAGATACCACAATACAGGGATAGCCGCTAAAATGAAAACTAAAACCGTCCCTCACTAAACGCAGTTGTCACCGTCCGTTCTCTCACACTAAGATTGTGTTCCAATAACGTTACGAAGGTAAGATGCAAACTGAGACGACGAAGTAAACAGCATTTTGTTTCCGAGTGGGAGGAGAGAATTCGAAGCGAATAATTTTACAGTTTATCATAACGAGAAACAACCTTCATAACGTTATAAACTTATTAAGTCTCGGGGATAAAACAATAGTTTATCTAAACAATAAATTGTCTCTAAACAATATGTAGTGAAATCTATTAGCAGAAAACAGGAAAGGAACACAGAGTTAAATTAATATCAACAAGAAAACCTCTCTTTCAAAAGGTGGAAGAAATTATTTGCAAATGGGTCAGACTTTGAAAATCCCCTCTCGTGAAAAATCCACGAATTTTGAAAGTTTGTACACAGTTTTACCTTGAAAGAAAAAAGTTTGCGACCTGCAATTTCCTAGGAGGACGACTTTGTGGTTCTTTAGAAGTATTTTGTACGTAAAATTAATTTTGCGTCCATGCAAAAGTAGTCACGCAGAGCGCCCCTCCCCGGCTTTTGTTTGGTAGAAGTGTTTCTACTTTTCTGAAAAAGATAATGAGTTATGCTTGCCGTTTGGCATTATGTATGTACGTGTAAGTACAGCAGTAGTGTAAGAATGAGGGCGATAAAGCAGATATCAACCATTCACTCACGCTAAAATTATTCTTCTATACAGCACAGAACGTTACGAATGTCAGACGCGAACTGAGAAGATACAGTAAAAAGTATTTTGTTTTTTAGTGGAAGGAGAGGATTCAGAGAAATTGTACAGTTTATCTACACTCATTCTTGGCAATGATCGGAAGTCAAACGCACAACAACCTTCATAACGTTATAGACTTCATAAAACTCGAGCATAAAATCCAGCCGTCTTTGTCTCTGTTTACACTGTTTTTATAATATGCAAACTGGCTAAAACAATAATATCGTTTGCACAAAGTATATAAGTTAGTCAAACGCGAAATCCATGGGACTATTAGCTTTAAACAACCTTATGACGTGACGTTAGAAAATCAGCCAAACTATATATTACGATCTAAGGATCTCATCTAAAGAAAGCCTTTTGGTTGAGCAGAATGTGTTACACTTTCGACCGAGTATTGCAGAAAGCATACAATGTGTAATAGGGCGCCTACAAGTCACAGTACAGCGAAACAGTTGAAATATTACTTTAGTACAATATGGGCATAATTGCAGGAGTAGGTTGCATAAACGGTAATTGTTTCCTGTTAGTCCACCATGTCTGATTTCTTTCTTTTTCCCATACGTTACTCAAAATACATTATAAACAGGGAAACCTATTTAAATCCTAGGTAACCATAGATAGTACTTAAATTTTATACTTAACCCTAACGCTCTAAGACACAGACTATAACTATGTATTACGAATGTTTCTCTATATACAAAAAAAATCATTTTAAACTTGGTAATTAAACTTGATAATTGAAGTCCAAAATTTAAGTTTTTATGCCATAACTTCACAAACACATGTCTGTATGATTTAAACTTTGAGCAATCACCCACTATAATGTATCACATTATTATAAAGGTATTTTACAGTATCGCTATGAAGTATTTAGGAATGTTAGACTTGGTTATTTTCTTATTATAACCAAATCTATCTTAAGTCAATGCTTTGTAGCTATATTGTAGAAACGCTAAAAAGTAATAAAATTTCTTGCTTTGACATTGCATAGTACAAGGTTACAAGGAATAGTGTGTAGGGGTTTAGACATCTGAAGCGTATTACACCACAGAGTATCTGGTTCGATACATACCTTTCTTCTTTTTCGTAACATGTACTTTTTTAAAATATTTTTCTTGAACATTGTTTACAATTCTGCGCCACTTAAGCCAGATAAAATATTAATGACTGTTTTCTCTCTGTCTCTCTAAATTATTTTAAGTCAATTCAGTTTAAGTTAAAAAAAAACACTAAACACTTTTAAATGTTTTAAACTTGCCTATAGTAGCATTTACTTTGCTTGTTGAGGACGGCCGTTTCTGGAGATGTGTCCCTTTGTCAACTCAGACCGTAACTGATCTCAAGGTTTACGTAGGTTAGGGTGGGGGTGGGATATTTTGGTGGTGTGGGTGTATTTTGTGTATATTAGGAGTTATGATGTCAAAAAGTGCGTGTGAGTTGTAATGTAATTGTGTATTGAGTATGTGTGTAGGGTGTAGTTTGATTACTAGTAGCTCACGCGAAGATGGAATCAACAAATGTTTAAAAAAACAATTGTTCTAGTTGTCAATGTATTCATAAACCAAATCGTATCCACATAAATGATAAATGAAATAACTGGTTTGAACTTAAAGAGCTTATTATTTACTAATGAAGTATGTTAGTGATAATTTTTATCATAATAAAATTTCGGTTTAAATTTATTTAAAGTTCGGCGAGAACAAAAAATACACAGCAAGTAATCATCCGAGAGTCATTTTAAGCATGTTGTGAGGTAAAAAGTAACCGCGGCTGCACTCTAAACTCTCTCCGAATGGAGAATAAATCAGTCTGCCTTAAGTGTTTGATACTACAGGATACTTTCCTTAAGGAATGTAACCAATAATACAGCATTTATGGTTCTTAAAAATGTCGGGCGTCATCTGCAAACCTAGGTTTTGCTTGTTAAGCGATCACTCATTGTTATTAGTAATACGAGGAAGGATAGGAAAGTTTGTGAATAAGGGAACTGTTGTGCCAGGCCTTCCTCTCTAGTTAAGCAGGAGGGTTACCTTGAGTCCAGGATTACATAGGGGAAGTAAACCTAATATTTATCGTAATCATATATGCGTTAAGGTCTACTGCTAGTTAGAAATAGATCATTGGGATAGAGATGGGACACAACATCCCTTATATCAAAACTTGGGCCTCATGTCTACGCCCTGTCCATTAAATAAATGCTAACAAATTTCACGTGATTTTTTAGTGATAAAAAATGTTTTAAAATAAGGTGTGTTATATTCATAGAGTAATCTAATGTTTTCAATAGAAACAATTTTTTAAAATTTAGTTCAAAATATTAACTGAAAACAAGTAAAATAATTTATTTAGTCAGCTCCTACTTAAATGAACAATAACCAATTTTATTTAATTGTTTTTTACACTGTAGTTACAATTTATATACTCGTAAATATACATATTAGGTCAGAATAACAATATCAACTGACTAAATAGAAAGCGAATTTCTTTGTAATTTTCCATTTCCTTATATGTATGGGGTTGGACTATTATTTTTGTTTGTTACTATTTATACGCTTTTTTTGTCGCTTGTATTGTGTTGTAGTTTTTTCTCTCTTTCCCTTCGCATTGTCCATATGTGGATATGAGAAGTACATATCCAGGTGTGGGAAAGTTGGCTCAGTGCCAAAGCTCTAATCTTCGAACATAAAGATACTCATTTCGAATTTGACATAAGCCTTCCAAATTTGTGTAATTTAATTACTGAATAAATATTTTTTAAACTGTATTAACATCAATTATCATTTACTATAGGTTAACGGAAATGTATTTGAACATGGTTGGATGGATAAAAACGTTTAATAGACGATTGAAAACTTGTACCAGATATATATCAGGGGAGTGTAAACTAATAGAGGAAATTGAAAAATAGTTTGACAACATATAACTAACAATTTAGAAACGTAAATTACATATTTTGCTACACATGGGCGTATTGTAAACTTATTAAAAGCATAGGCTAAAATTGTATCATTAAAAACATAAAATTTGATTTAACACCAGTATGTGTGAGAATAAATATAAGAAAATGAAAATGGAGGATCAAAATAATTGGGAAGAAGAGTGGTCCATGGTAAGAACCACGGGATGAATAAACTGAAGAACTATTTGTTAGATTTTAAAAACCTATAGTAATTGTTATTCGATTGCATTTCCTTTAGGGATTGCAACACCGAGAAAAACTTTCTTTCAAAGCTAAAATGAAACGAAGAAAAAATAATGATACTCGTGTATCTAATAAACCAAAGTTATTACTTGGTCTTTTCAAATATTATAAATGCATGTGACATTTTATAGCAAATGTTACCTTTGATGTTTAAAAAAAAGCAACTATAAACCGAATGTCAAACTCTTGTAAACAACAAATTTTATAAATTCAGCTTTTGCTTATTTTTATCCTAGTAAGTGGTAAAATAAAAAAATTTTAAACAACAATTTAGAATAGGCTTTATTTTCCATTCAGAATCGTTACCTTTGAATTTCTACTACAAAGTTGAATAAAACAAAATTTCCGACAAAGTCAAACGATATACCACAACCTTTGTAAGGTTCAACCAAAGAACGGAACTTTACTATTTTGTTAAATATTTGTCATTCTCTCCAACTTTGTCGGAAACGTTTTCTTATAAAACTCTAGATTGAAAATTTACAATTTGACTAAATAATTTGTTACGTAAAACTGAGGAAAATATTTAACATTTATAATAATATTTTATATTATTGCTATATCAAGAATGTTGCTTAAGGACAATGGGGGATATTTGAAACCAATTTAGACAACAATAGATTATAAAAATTCGCACTTATTTTTTGAGCAATGTAGCTTTTACAATAGATAACGTTTTAGAAACGTAAATTAATAATATTACCAAATTAATCTAAAAAATTACTACTATATTAAAAATTGTTATTAAAATAAAATTTATAGCTTTTATTTAAGCAATTTTTATAAAGGTTTATGATAAATAAACGGAACGCGTTACTCCATAGTTTCAAATCATCAAACTATACTCCTGAAGTATATTAAAGGTTCGCTTTCAAATAGCTGCACGTTTCTCCTTTAGCAGTTTAACGAAGTGTTGCGCCCCTGCGGTAGAGTGTATCGGCAAACCTAAAATATTGTCTCAGCTGATTGAGCAACTTGCAACCTGCCTTCGGTATGTAGCAGCAAGCACAGTAATAATTAGAGAGGATATCATAGCTAGATGCCCGCTTTCTTGGCTAGATGAGCTACCCTAAAGTCACATTGCTTTTATACGATGTTATATCCACATAGAAATATAATATTAAAGACTAAGTTACTAGACTGTTTGCCTAGATAAAGAGTAAATAATAAGTCTATATAAAAATTGTAACTGCCTTTTAATTCTGAATAATTATAAGTTTTATGCTATAAATCAATAACACAGATATAATATTAACGACTAAATTACTAGACTGTTGCGCTATAAATGCATGATATTGTTTCGTAGAGTTATTGTGTAGAAAAATGATTAAACCTTTTTCGATTTTCATGCGATTTTAACAAACAAATGGAATAATTTTGTTATTTAATTCATAATCCGTGTGTTTAAAGTATTTTATTGTGATGGTACTTTATTATTGTAAAGATTTTAATTCAAAGTTGCATTTAGAAAACATTAGAAATAATCTTTTCAAAGCAATAAACGTTTGAGATCAGTAGTGTACAATATATAGGCCATAATGTACTTTCAATAAATTGCATTAATGTCTAAAGGCATTCTATTTTATTTCAGTGACTTTGATGTAGCTTGTACAGTATAGTACCTGTTACAAGTTCAGAAAAATGTTTTCTCTTCACGTTCAATTTTAATGTCACTCATATTTTACCGTCAATATGGTAATTACTGTTTTATGGTAATTAATGGTAACATTTATTGTAAAATTCTCCACAAATCTTCTCAAAATCTTCTTATTTCTGTAACGTTGTATACTTATAGTGTAAATGTTTAATGTTGAAATTATCATTTAACAGACAATTTGTCGATAGTACTTGTCAGACAAGTAAACGTATGTTTAGGACAGGGTAAAACTGGGAAAGTATTTTTGTCAAATGTTCTTCATTATGTACATTTGGTACAGAATATTAATTAAGATAACAGCTTGATACAGATTCAATAGACTAGACAACTAAACATGCTTAACCCTCTAGCACTCAGTATAGTTATTCGTTTGCGATACCAAGTCACAATTTTTGACAGTAACACTAAAATTTGGGTTCAAATATACCAACGCCTTTTCCAAACCAGTGGAGATTGCAAATTTTTTTTTTAAGAAATAAAACTAAAATCATATCTCCTAGTTTTCCTCGGACATCATTTACCTGACCATAAATAAAAATAAAAGCTTCAAGCACTGTTTTTCTTGTCTCAAACTGTAATTCTATGCAGAAAGGTTTTTAAATGTGGTCGTTTTAAGATAAGAGAACTATTTTATAAAAATTAAAAATTGTCCTTCATCTTCATCTCTGTATTATATATTACCGAAACTAAATTTGATTACTTTTTAACAATGGTAACAGGTTTAAAACGCTGTTGGAGAGAAGCGCTAACTATTAAAGTTAGGCGCTGGCCAAGTCTTGTTTTCCAGGCCAGATCGCTCACCAAAATGGTGGACCCAGGCTTCACTGGTGTTATGGTATGAGACTATTCACGAGTGTAGTCTTCTAGTTATTTCTGTGCTCGTTGGTGTGCAGCGTTCAATACGTTTTGGAGTTCGTTTTGGTTCTTTAAAGCTAAGCCTTGTGAACTTGTAAGTCGGAACTGGAGGGGATTAAAAGGGTTCCCTACAAGTAACTGTAGGATGAGAAACAAACGGTCAGCATTACAAAGTATAACTTATTTGCCACTAAAGATTAACAGTTAAATATTAAAGCTGAAATGAAACAAACACAATTAGCTAAATATTATATCACCCTATAATAGTATTGAATAACAGTACAATGACGTCACAATTGTGTAAACAAATATGTAAACACGCTACTTCCATATACTTCTCTGTTAGGTACGATATTCAACAAGCAACTTATAAGAAGACGAGCATTTTTGATGTAGTACAAAAAAACCACAATTACAATCTATTTTTACAACAATTATAGCTATTATGTACAAATGTAACATATTTGTCTATCGCAAGTAGACCAATAGACTGATGTAAAGAAATTACGTCACCCTTATGCTTAAAGATTCAAGTTGGCAAACGGCTGCTGCTTTATACGATTTCCGTTCCTTACTGATCGTTCATGTTTTATAGCCCGTACAACGAGTTTGTATTAGATTTACATAAAGTTATACACGTAGCCAAATCATAACATATGTTTAGTAACTGAATTTCCTTCACATTTTAAAAATTTGTTTCACTTGAAAAGTATAGAGTGAAAATTAAAATTAAAATTATTCAGTACCTAATAAATCTAAATAAAAAATTACTGTGTGTGAGAAAACGTTTTACAGGGCCCTAATATTCATTTCAAATTATTTATTTAATTTCATATATTAATAGCAAATTATTATTGTTACAATATATATTTATCATTAAAATATGTATAGTACACACACACACACACACACACACACACACACACACACATACACACACACACATACACACACACACACACACACACACACACACACACACACACACACACACACACACACACACACACACACACACACACACTCACACACACACACACACACATACATACACACACACACACACACACACACACACACACACACGCCGTAGCGTGAAATATAGAATTGGATTTCGTAAATAAATGTTCCATTCTATCTCGGAGATTATTTCATTCTTTTGGACATCTATCAGTGGCTGGTCAGCGATACCAGGTCCATTTAAGCAATGGGTACATAAGTTCGGTACATAAGCAATGGGTCATATCACTGGACTGATTTCTGATTTGCCTGGCAATTCCAAGTTATTCCTTAAATTCTTTCAGTACGTTAACGTCTACATATATTATTAATTGAGACCTTAAATAAACTACTGTGTCCGTAAAGAAATAGAAAAATACACATTTTATATTTGTATTGTTATAAATTTAGTCTTCAAACAATAATAATTTTTTTAGAGATAAAACATTTTCAGAAAAGATTTTTAAGACGTTAAGAATAAGTAAAAACAGTTTCTTAAGACTTTGTTTCAAATAAGCTCTTCAGAACAAATCCTACACAGCAAAGCAATATAGCTATATACGTAATATGGATATAGGAGAGTAAAGCAAGGTTTATTTTATACAGCCCTTTAATTTCCTCAACAATGAAATTGAAAACATGTGAAGTAAAACTTTTCAAGTGTTTGCAAATGTTTAATAGATATAATCCCAACATTCGGATTTTAGTAATTACAAATCTGTGTTTTTTTGTGTAATATATGTATTTATTTTTATACTAAACTTGTATTAGTCTGAAAAAATATCATCAGGTATATTGAATAATATATTCATTTAGCTGAACTGTGTCTCTATATATTACTTAATGAATGTAGGGCCCAAAAAGGACTTGACACACGGTAGATATTTGTAGTGTGATACTGTTATTAAATGCAAAGAAAACTGTAGATTTTGGAAATTTCTGATTTAATGGAAGGTATTCATAGGTAAACAGAAAATGTTATTGTTGCAAATGTTTAATAGATATAATCACAATACTCGGATTTAAATAATTACGTATTTGTGTATTACGTATACTAAACCTGTATTAGTTTGTGAAATATCATCTTGTAAATTCAATAATATATTCATTTAGCTGAACCAGTCTTCATAGGTTACTTAATGAACGTAGGGCGCCGAAAGGACCTGTGACACATATCTACCACTACGGAACCAAACTTAAAACATCAAAAGGTAACCTAAATATTTAGAGCGTGACACAGTGTTAGTCGCATTGGGGAAATGGCTTCCCTAGACAAGTTCTGCAATATAAAATGTGATTCCGTTTTAAGTTGTAATAGGCTTAACTATCTATAAACACCCTGCTTCTGTGGTATTAAATGAAAACGTTTTAAAACAAACCAAAGGAAATCGTGGAAAATGAAAACTCGGGTCTATTTTACTAAAAAACGCTACGACTCGAGTAATATTAAACGCAAATACGCCAGTATCTGTTTTTTTATTCCAAACATGTTATTTTTATTGTCCCTAGCATGAATTCAATTTTGATTCTCCACACGTGTGCAGCTCTTCGCAAAGCAATCATTATTTGACTCTTTTATTTCCCCTGGGTGGTGTCCTGTTTCTTGTTTCATGGCGGCTTAGGTTAATCGTGTGCTCTCGGAATCGTTGTTTGCTGTACAATCACAGGATTTTTACATTAAATTAGATTTATTTTATAAATATCAAAACTGGTAACTGTCTTGAAGTTGAAAGTGGTAAAAAGAGTAACTTGATAAAAATATTATTGTATAACTTTAAGAACCAGAAATGGTTTTAAAACGAAATACACAAGGAGGGTTCTGATCTCACGTATGTCTGTGTGATTTTGTGTCCAATTTTGTTCGCATATGACCAGGAATGTTGGAGGCTGAAGACTTTCTCCGAATCAATAGCTCACTATCGTTAATTACCGTCCCCATTCCTTCAACCTTAGGGTTGTCTTATTTGTAAGAGCTGATAATATTTTCAAATTGATTGCATAACTTATAGACATTGATTACCAGAACCTTCAGTTTATAAACGTACTTCTAGTCCATCTTCAAATACCCCGTCCAATGGGGATTATAGGTCTTTGTCGTGGTCTGTGCTCATATTAATATTCTCAAATGGAGAGAATATGCCCGTTGCTCTTGCAACAATCATACTGTTAAAGCTGCAATATCTGTAAATTATTCCGTCAGTTATTGTTAAATGGTTAAGTAAGTATCAATATATAAGAGTAAGATATTAGTAAAAAGAATGGAATACAAGTGCCCAGACACACATAACGGTTGGAGACAGAAATGGAATAACAAGTGAATACAGCGAACAGAATTCTGGGATGTGTAAAAAACTCAATAACTGGAAATATAAATATATATTGTATACCTTTATTATATTGTGCTACAAAATATTGTGGTAGTTGTGCAACATTAAACTCATACAGACTTGTGTTTGTGAAGTTAAGGCATAAAAATTTATATTTGGCTTTTATATATCAAGTATAGTTACGATGTTTAAAATAAAGTATTTTTTGTTTATAAGGAAACATTGTCTATGTGTCTTATAGCGTTAGGTTTAGGTACAAAATTCAAACACTATTTATGGTTACCGAGCTATTAAATTATTTTTCCTCATTTAAAACGTACTTCGAGTAACATATGGGAATAGAAAAAACATCGGACCTGCTGGACTAACGGCAAACCATTACCGCAGATGATATTTACTCATGCAATTGTGGCCTTATGGTACTTAGTAAAGAAATATTTTAGCGGATTCACTATACTCTGACTTGTAGGCGACTTATTACTCATAGTATGTTTCCCGCAGAACACAGACGATGATATAACAGTCTGCTTCGACCACAATGTCTGCACGTTGGTTCTTCCGATGATATCATGAGATTGTTTTATATGTTTTGGCTGATTTTATGACGTCGTAGGTTAATTTTACGCTAATAATCTAATGGATTTTATGCTTGACTGAGTTATATACTTGTGAAGAAGCGACATTATTGTTTTAGCCAGTTAGGATATCACAAAAACAGTGTAAACAGAGACAAAGACGGCTGGAATTATCCTCTAGCCTTATGAAGGACCTCGAGACTTATAAAGTCTATAACGTTATGAAAGTTGTTGTGCGTTGTGACTTCCGTTCATTAATAGAATGAGTATAGACAAACTGTACAATTTCTCCGAATCCTCTCCTTCCGCCAGAAAACAAAATGCTTTTTACTGTATCGTCTCAGTTTGCATCTGCCATTCGTAACGTTCTGTACTGTATTTAGAAAATATTTTTAGTGTGAGAGTATGGTCTTACACTCATCGTTAAATGCGTTTAGTCATGTAGGGTTTTAGTTTCTATTTTAGCGGTTATGCCTGTACTGTGTTTTTTTCCTTTCCGCCCTTATTCTTACAAGGGGTGCTGTACCTACACGTACATACATAATACCAAACGGGAATCATAAAATATTATCTCTTTCGGAAAAGTAAAACACTTGTCCCAAATGTACGGGGGCTTTCTGTCACTACTTTTGCATAAAAACAAAACCAATTTTACATACAAAAGACTTCTAAAGAACCACAAGCCACCCTTTTTTCAAAATTGCAGGCGGCAAACCTTTTACTTTTAAGTTAAAATTACGTACAAAGTTCCAAGTTCGTAGATTTTTCACGAGAGTTGTTTCACAATGTCCAACCTATTTACAAAATCCTTATTTCTACAACCGAGGTGTTTTTGTTATTAATAGTTCAATACTTGCCCTTTTACGTTTTCTGTTAAAACATCTTTGTGTAAATATTGTATAGAGAAACGTATTCGATAGAACGCGCGCCTTCGACTGTCATAGCTTCAATGGAGGGAGGTAAATTGTTCAATTCTCTACATTTGTCATGACAGTCAACAGAAAATCAAGTTCTGTAAAAGTTTGAGGAGTTTTGAAGATTTAGAGATTAGGCTTTAATTACTTTCCGTTGATAATATTTTGTTAACTCGTACATTTTTCGGCATTTGTTTTATGTATTTGTTGGATCGGGATTATATATCCAGCTAAGAAACCTTTCCTTCATATTACTCTACTATCATCTTCGTATTAAAAAGTAGTATTAAAGATTTCACTTTCATATCATGATCAAAGACACTTAATGAATTCGAGTTTGGTTTTTGTTTACTCAAAGGGCCAGAAGACGTTTATAATGGTAAAATGGCGTGTAAGACGGGAGATCATCATGTCATAAAAATCCCTTAGGAGAATATCATGGTACATTATACTTTAACGATAAAGAGCGAGCCTTTAGTTTTTAAAATAATTTGGCATCTATAGGCTATAAATGTGAGTGTCGCGTGCGAGGATCGCAAATGAAGTGGTGGGTAAGCGTGTAACACACTTTAGATGGTGTTACATATTAAATTGGCAAGGTTCAGAAAACAAACGAGAATGTATTCAAAAATTTGTAATAATGTACAACTGTATAAAAAAATTGTGATGTATGAGAAATATTTTAATGAGATCTCTGGTTGATAGTGACATCTAACGGAGAATTGTAAAACAAGTAATTAAAATCGGGATGCGCCCGCCCGGATGCGCGGTAGGTAGGAAGGTTGCTCGCAACTACAATTTAAGGCTTCTTTTAGCCAAGATGTAAAGGGCAACGGACGTGTCCGAGAGCAAGAAAAATTTATTTTGTTTTCAAAGTTTAATTTAAACTTCCTTTTAAAACATGTTATAATCATGGGATAGAAGACAGCGTACGTAACCAAGTACAAAGATAGGACGCTGAAGTTACCGATGACATTTCCCGAGACTTTCCACAAGGAGGATGCGAGGTTACGACATGTGAATACAGCTAAGTGGACGATTTAAGACTTTAAAGATTTATTTCAAAATTTAAAATGTTATACAGCAAAACTCAAACCAAAGAACCTTGAACGTTTCAACTCTTTTACATAACTGTTATTTACGCATATTTTGGTGCAATTTTGTTCACCTTGAATTATAAAATTTTATTATGAAAAAAAAAGCAAGTAAACTCGAGTGTAGATTCATTTTCAGCCATTGATTGATTAATTGATTGTTAGATTGCTATCATTAAAAATTCATAAGTAAAATTATTAAATGTTCCGTAACTGAATGTCAAGACATTTGTATCATGATTATAACTTATCTTATTTTTTTTGGTAAATAAAAAGAGTATAATTTGCTTTAATTGAATTTAAAAGAGTAATTATTTAACCAGCACTCAATTCCTTGCATTTCAAGTTAATAAGCCTTAAGATTTAATTTAATGAGACTCTGCTAGTTTAAATGATTTAACCTTATATTTTAAAGTATTTTAATGTAACGGAGTTCTACCATCAAGAGCGTTACAGATAGACGGTTATTATTACGCCTTAACTGTAAGCTAGAATTTAAAACTAAAACTTAAACTAAAAGAATTAAATTTACTAATAAACGTTACAAAATGCGCAACTCTGCTTGTTTTATTTTCAACCCGTTACAAATTGCGCAACTCTGCTGTTGGGCAAAAATTTGAAATGTAAATTTGTGTGTTGGCTGAATGAAAATTAAAAATGGCTGAAAATGACCGATTTAATTAAATATGTTTAAAAGAGTAAAAAACAAAATTATTATTCATTAATCATTTAACAGTGTAAGTTTTGTAAAATGTATAAATTGAACGTAAAAGAATGTGGCTTGTGGATTGTGTAAACAGTATTAGAAGATAGGGGAGAAACCAGTTTTAACCTGTTTTTACTTGTATTTAAGTCAAGGTCAGAGACTCTTGTTGTTTGAAATATGAATCGTAATGTGCCTAGTAAAGTTTAGATTTTTTGTAAGTTTGTGCATGGCATTGAAAGCCAGTCGTAGAGTACAATTGTTTACACAGCTGCAAGTCCAATGACAGGCAAGTTAGAATTGATTGCCCAGGGTTTGTACAAACAAGTATCCAGCCTGAAGTCCAATGTTTGCATGAAGCTTGTTTCAATATTTCGAGTTTGCTTGACCATTCTGTTTAAAGAATATATTCTCGTTAATTTTCTGAAAGCAATTCTATTAAACAAAATGGATTTAATAATAGACCTTTTGTCAAAAGAGGAATTAAAATATAATAAAAAAGAAAATTGTAATTAAAGTTAACAGTGATATGATTTTAAAAGTAATGTTTAATAAAATAAAAATAAATTTATGAGTTAACGTTAAAGGTAATGAAATTTAAAGGTATAAGTTGTGTAATAGTCATATAAAAATATTTCAAGCGAAATTTATCTTTTAAAATGGTTGAAATTTCTTAAAATTTTAAATTTGGAAATATGCAAGCTTATTTTAAAAAGAGGAATAAATTAACAAGGAAAATACGAATATGCCTTTGTACAGAATTTATACTCCACGACAACACTCACATTGTATGTCAAAGTGCACGTTGACATACTATACATATTCTACATGAGAGAGACTAGGACAAAATCTCAAAAGACACAATACTACACAGATTCAATGACTTGTGGGGAATCAACAGACTATACACTTGACCAAAATTGTGTACAAATGTGCAAGCGTAGGTTCCGTTTAATTTCAATTCTTATTTGTAAATACAAAGAGCTTAGCAAAAATTAATTCAATTTGTTTACAGAAATATTTGAAAGATATTTTAAGATGTAACAGAATACATATAGTCCTTTGTGTGTCAACATGCTAGCTATATAATTTTTAAATTAAAATATGGGTTTTAATTTAAGAATAATGTAATTGGATTTTCAAAGTATGGGTTTTGAAATCCAAAAGAGGTATAAGATGTACGAAATATTGTAGAGATAACGAAAGGTTACGAGGCAATGGTACATGCTTAAAGTTGTGAAATGGAGATGAGAATATGTAGATAAATAGCGTCGATAATGTTGAAAATTTTTGGCTTACAGGAAGTAAGCGGTAATCACGAATCCTAGAGATTGGATTGTGAAGAATATAGCTAGGGCATATGTAAGGTAATGTTGACAAACAAAGAGCTATTCGAAACAGAGTAATTTTGAAAGAGTAAACTTATTAAGAATGAAGAATGTTATTTTGAAATTAGAAGAGAGATATAATTGTGTGCTTAAGAAATAAAATGTTTACAAGAATGCAGTGTTAAAAAAAAAAAAAAAAAAAAAAAAAAAAAAAAAAAATTATATTGTAAAATAAATAATTTTGAGAATTTATAAGACAAGTTCCTAAGAGTTAAATTAAAATAAGAAATGTTTATTAAAGGACTTTTAAATCTAAATTAAATTTATTATAATATATGTATGTCAAAGATAAATGGAAATAATAAGTGAAAGTGTTTTAATGCAATGAAGTAACTAAACAACATTGTGTAAAGGTATAATAGTATGTGTCAATACAAAATATTTTATGAATGTAAAAGAAAAGATGATTATAGATTTATTTGTTAAAAAGTTTAATTTTTTTTGTTTGGAAAGGATAGTAAATCCAAGAAATAATATTGTTTATATTATGTTAATGTCGTATAGAAAATTTTTTTTTTAGTTAAACAAATTTTGTTATAATTATGGAAATGAAAGTAATAATAAAAGGGTTTATGATATGTTTCTTTTAAAGAAGGATAGTTTGGTTGCTAAATTAAAAGTCATTAATAAATTATAAAATTAAATCAAAACATTCAGTAAAAAATAAGAAGGAAATGACACAATATTGTTTTTCAAGAGGGGGGGGGAATATGTAACACACTTTAGATGGTGTTACATATTAAATTGGCAAGGTTCAGAAAACAAACGAGAATGTATTCAAAAATTTGTAATAATGTACAACTGTATAAGAAAATTGTGATGTATGAGAAATATTTTAATGAGATCTCTGGTTGATAGTGACATCTAACGGAGAATTTTAAAACAAGTAATTAAAATCGGGATGCGCCCGCCCGGATGCGCGGTAGGTAGGAAGGTTGCTCGCAACTACAATTTAAGACTTCTTTTAGCCAAGATGTAAAGGGCAACGGACGTGTCCGAGAGCAAGAAAAATTTATTTTGTTTTCAAAGTTTAATTTAAACTTCCTTTTAAAACATGTTATAATCATGGGATAGAAGACAGCGTACGTAACCAAGTACAAAGATGGGACGCTGAAGTTACCGATGACATTTCCCGAGACTTTCCACAAGGAGGATGCGAGGTTACGACATGTGAATACAGCTAAGTGGACGATTTAAGACTTTAAAGATTTATTTCAAAATTTAAAATGTTATACAGCAAAACTCAAACCAAAGAACCTTGAACGTTTCAACTCTTTTACATAACTGTTATTTACGCATATTTTGGTGCAATTGTGTTCACCTTGAATTATAAAATTTTATTATGAAAAAAAAGCAAGTAAACTCGAGTGTAGATTCATTTTCAGCCATAGATTGATTAATTGATTGTTAGATTGCTATCATTAAAAATTCATAAGTAAAATTATTAAATGTTCCGTAACTGAATGTCAAGAAATTTGTATCATGATTATAACTTGTCTTATTTTTTTTGTTAAATAAAAAGAGTTTAATTTGCTTTAATTGAATTTATAAGAGTAATTATTTAACCAGCACTCAATTCCTTGCATTTCAAGTTAATAAGCCTTAAGATTTAATTTAATGAGACTCTGCTAGTTTAAATGATTTAACCTTGTATTTTAAAGTATTTTATTGTAACGGAGTTCTACCATCAAGAGCGTTACAGATAGACGGTTATTATTACGCCTTAACTATAAGCTAGAATTTAAAACTAAAACCTAAACTAAAAGAATTAAATTTACTAATAAACGTTACAAAATGCACAACTCTGCTTGTTTTATTTTCAACCCGTTACAAGCGGTGAAAGGAGAAACTAGAAAGACACAACACAAATAATTTAATTTCTCTGTTTAAACATAGAGACTGGTGTTTGCGTTAATAAATATGAACTTTATTTCTATAACTTGACTTCTAAATAAATTTAACAACGAAATGCTTTTTTTGTGTTTATTAATGCGTTTTTGGTGAGTGTTTCGATGAAATGGGGGTTTATGACAGCCATTTACTAGACTTGATCAACCGTTATTAAATAAATAGGAAATTTTAGTGTCAGGTATATACAGTGTAATAGTATATTACGGAAAACAGTTTTATCCAAATATTTTATTTCAAGTCAAATACCTGAAAAACTGTAATAACTTCCCGCTTTATAATGATTTCATAGTTTTAACTTGAAAACATATTATTTCTTCTTCTTCGTTTTTATAAGTACTATCCTGTCTGATTTCCAAAATGTGTCTAGTAATCTGTCGTTCCATGGTTTACTTGGTCCTTGCAGTGATCGTGTTTCTGTTAGGGAGCAATCTGTCGCTGTTTTTACTACAGTGTATTCAGTCATTCTGCTTCGATTTAAATAGAGAATATTAATCAGCAGATTTTCAACTCCTGGCCCAGATTTGCTGGGTGTGTCTATGCACCAATCCGTTGCCACATCCCTAGTCAGGTAATACCATTTACGCTCCCCCCTCTATCACAGATAACAATTAGCCACCAATTCTCGAATTCCCGTCCCACCCAATAAAACATCCTGCCATTGCAGAATCCTCTCCTTAGATCCAGCCCGAACCAAAAATGCCCTGATCCCATATTCCTACCTGCAGCCATTGTTGCGAGACAGACGCTGCATAACCTCGGGGGCCACCAAACCCCATCCTTCTCTGACTGAATCGGATTCAAATCTACCCCTTACAAAATGGTTTCGCCCTAACCAACTACTGTTGCTATAAATCTTGTAACATAACAAACAGTAGTTTCATTACTTTTCGACCGAGTTTCAAGTATACAGAAATTGTGTATTGCAATATAGTATTGCGTGAATATAGAGGTATTCTATTTCAAAAGGTGATCTAAATCTATAAAGAGCATCGAAGTGTTAGACGCATTGGGAAAGAGGCTATTATAGTTCAAACGTGATCCCTTTAAAGTTTTAAAATGGTTCTCTCCTTATTTTATACACGGATTTATTTTTTACAAAAACGCTACCACTCGAGTAATGTTAAACGCTAATACGCCTATATCTTAACATTAAACAGCAAACACGACCTGGCACAGAAATGCTGTTGCAGATATTAATATTCTTGAATAGATAGTGAATAGATAAAGCGTCCCTTTATATTGTCTCAACAACCATATTGTATGTGCGATGTAATACTCTTAAAAATATGGTGTTACATATAAATTCATTTAGATATTTAATTTTTATTTAAGAATTATATCATCTCAATATAAAAGAAAATGTTTGTGTTCTTGGTGCACATTGTGAATCTAGCGTAGGTGATGAGCGCTCCTAGCGTGCGAAATAGAAAAATATCGTACGAGTTAGTAACTTAGGGTAATAAGCACATCACGCCATGTAACGTCAACATGGTCTGATATCGCCTGATCCGAAGCACCAATCAAAAAATTCAAAATAATAAGTAAGGGTGGGAAATTCAGTTAGTGGGGAAACGACCCCACTTCTCAAAAAGTCTTTGAACGAGGCAGACGTGATGGCATTTTCGGACATAACTTAGAAATTAGTAAGCTTCCAGTATTCAAAATTTAATATGTCAAGGCCAGTACCAAATTTTATAAACGCAACAAAAGAAGAAGTCAGAAGTGATTATTTATGTGTTCCAAATAAGTAAAAGTTTATATCATTTTTGTTTAAGAACGCTGATTCGTAAGAGCCATGTGTTAAGTGATTAGTGTACAAAGCGGTGTGCAGTGTTTAATTATATCTTTATAGTGTTTTACAAGTAATGTGTACAACCAGGTACGTTTTAGATAATAATAAAGAAAATTTATTTTAATGTTAAAAAGGTTGAATTTTAAATGCTAAACTATTAAAACATGAACGGTAGAAATTGTCCTTTGAACATTCATTTCAAAAATTAAATTACAAAACTTAAGTTACTACCTTCTCGAAATATATAAATTTTAAAGGTTAATAAGTAATTAAAATGTATGGAATAGTTAGAAGTAATTAAAAGTTAATTACTCGACACATTGGTGTCATTTGTTCTTTTGTTATTTGTCATTGATTAATAAATTGTATAACTTTGTATTTTAAAACTTTAAATTCTTATTTCACAAGTAACCTAGTTCTAGCTTCAAGATAGAAGAGCGTCATAGACAGACAGTATCTGCCTGAGCTATTACGTTAGAACTATAGCCCCGAATAAATAAGGTTAATTAATTTGTTAATTAGTAATTAACACACATTTTTATTAAAGCTAAAACTCACCCGAGGTAAAAAGGGCTAAAACGTTACAGCGAGGACCAAGAAAACCATAGAACGAAAGGTAACTAGAGAAACTTTGGAAACCATACAGGCTAATGCTTATATATGTGGGGGTGATGTTGATCGCCTGCTCGTGGTGCCCCCTGCGTTTATTTCATTCTTTCCATTCATTTTCAATCCTACAGCATTATTCATGACATTGTGTGGTAACCATGGCATCAATTTAAGTTGCACAATGTAGGTTTCAAAAACAACCAAATGGGGGAAAAAGAAGAATTCACATATATCTTTGCGAAGTAAACTTCTAGATATGGCGAAGTTGGGTTAGTGACGAAGCACTAGACTTCGAACACGAAGATAGTCAGTTCAAATCCGACCTATACCTACCAAATTTTTATAATTTATTTATTAAATAAATTTTGAAAAACCTGTATTACCAACAATTGTCATCAGCTATAGGATAAAAAAAAATTGAACTTGTTTGGGTGAATACAATAGTAATATATATATATATTTAATAAATTAAAAATATTTCAAAAACAAGAATACTTTTAATGAATATATTTATTCAAAGCTTTTCGCCGATAAAATAGTATCAGCATCTTCAGGAAAATAATTATCTAATCTTGATAATATATAAGATTATCAAGATTAATATCTTATATTATGTAAGATTAGATAAATAATTTCTTGAAGATGCTGATACTATTTCATCGGCGAAAAGCTTTGAATAAATATATTCATTAAAAGTATTCTTGTTTCTGAAATATTTTTAATTTACTAACTATATACCCAAGAAAACATATCACCATATTTAATCTATATATATATATATATACATACATATCAATAAAAGTTTGAGTTAATAGAAGGAGATGAAAAACTTATAAAATATAATTTTATTTTCATCAGAGTATTTTATCAGTTTTATTGTATACCACCAGCATAGCAAAAAAAAATATCCCCAAGGAAAGCGACAGCATATCCTTGGGGTTGAGGTACGTAGAACTTGTGCATCAATAACTCAATTTCTCTCAAGACCAAGAATACAATTTCTTTGTAAAACTACCACTTTATTGACCAGTGTTTTTTTTTTATACTTCAACCATAATTTAAGCCTGAGGGTGCAAACAGCGTCTACGATAAAGTTTACGAGAAATCAGATTTTTGAAATACCTCTTCAGACGGTGTTTATTGCAAACATTAAACGGAATGTCAACTAAACTCTAGTTTAGGTCTATAAATAATTTCGAAAATAATTTTGTTAACCTTTGGATTTGCAAATGAAGACTCTACTTTATGTGGCCGCCAGTTGAACACAATAGTTTGTCATAAAAGGGTTTACTAATCAGTTTTTAAATGAACCATCAAATATTAAGACAGGTAATGGCACCCGAGGGAGAAGAATGCGTCAGTGGTAAAAACGGAGCGCTCAAAGTACATGCAAGGTATGGGACGTCAAGTTTCAGGACACAATGACTAATACCAGAACTGCATTTGTTTTACGATTGAGTACGTAAAATGGTTTTGAAAGATGAGAATGTGCATATATCTTTAGCATTTATGGTTTAGGTCCCACTGTATATTTTTCAATAAGTGTTGGTAGATTCTGATACACTTTCAAATGATATTTACTGTTATAAATATTTATACACCCTTGATGTACATTTTGCCAGCACAGTTAGCATCATAAGAAGGTTACAAAAATTCTGGGACTAGTCGGACTAGGCCCAGAATGTTTGTAACCTTCTGATGATGCTAACTGTGTTGGCGAAATGTACATCAAGGGTGTTTAAATATTTGTAGCAAGGGTTATTGTTATTTATTAATCATAATTTCGCTACTGTGCCCTGTATAAAATTTCATATATATTTATATTTTAAAAAAATAAAATACAAAATCATGACCCCTATAGAGCATTTACCATTTCAATAATGTTGAGGAACTGCTTTCTTTTTCACACAAAATCTCCTTAACCTTCTCTCATTAATACATATAAACCATTCATCCATATGACCTTTTTTTACAACACCTCACACATTCTTGTAATCTTCTACACCAAATTATTCATATTTTCTCTTTTGCTCTTCATTTTCGTAATTTTCGTTCGATATTGTAAACATTCTAAACTCTGTAGTAAAAACTGCTATTAGTTTGTTTCTACAACAGTATATTATCCCGCCCTTACGTTTTTACAGAATATAGGACTACCGGATCTTCCACATAAGTGCCATATATAATAATATTGAGGCATTTTCCTTAATCAAAGTTATAACAGGAAAATATAATTATAATCATTTCGAATCAAAATAGATAGACTAAGTTGTACCGAATATAGTTTAAAGAATTAAAAGTTCTTCCCCTTTGTATTGCAGACAATTAACTCACTAGTTAGAAACATTTATTAGTCAACATTTTAGAAGCAAATTATTAACAAAATAAAAATAATATAAAAAGGTTACATTTCCAACAAAAAGTTATATTTTTTTTAAAATAACTATTATAATGCTTTTTGAGGAAATTTACAAAAGGAGGGGTAAATGAGACTGTAATTGGAGAGAAAACAGGATGTTAAAGTACAAGTTACTTTACAAAACCTATGACGTCATATTGTGATGCAAAATACCCCAAAGCTGCTTTAATGAAACTGAGATTGGGTTTACTGATATATAATGCAACTTGCTTTCATACCTCTATCTGCAGCAAATCTGATAAGCTCTGCACTCTGTGATGAAAGTGCAAAGCTTATCGTGGGTAGGTTACCATTTATGGGTCGCAGAGTATATTTATGCATACGGTAATATAGTTTTACCGTTATGTTACGATTGAGAACTAATTAAAAAGAATCTAAATCGGAGCCGGTAAAATGTAAAAATTATTTACGTAAAGGAGAATATAAGCAAGCTAGGGGTTAAAACCAGTTTTTATTTATAGAGTTCTGCGAGAGAAGAACAAGTTGACGGTTTTTTCTGTGGTGAAGAACGTTGAAAAGGTTTTCCACAGACGTTTTACTAGATAAAACACATATTAACTAATAAAGTCAGTGACGTATATTATATTCCACACCCGTGAACAACAAGATACTTGTACGTAGAAATACTTCGGTGTCCTAGAAATATATCCTAGATGTCATTTGCCTTGAATTTGCCTTACGCCACTCAGCAGTTAGACTAATTTAGCCGCATATGAGAAGTAAAGACTGTGAATTTAGAGTAGAATAATTTAGGGTCATACAAAAGCCTTTTAAATGATTTAAGAAGGAATAGTGAAACAACGTCCTTAAATGGAAACTATTCTCTCAAGTGTTCCCTTTACTATACATACTTTCAGAGGTTTACTCTGGAATAGTTGTTACTGGTTGCAGTTACAATGCACGTTTTAGTTAAAACTCCTATTTACGATATTACACCCCATTTAACCCACGAGGATTGGCGTAATCCTCCAATATAACACCTCGATCAAACTATGAAATTAAATACGTAAATAAATTTGGTATTTATTTACCGTAACAATTTTTTTAAAATTAACAAAATTAGTTACATTCTTATCTATTTATATAACAACAAAAAATACAGACAATAAATCGTGTATCAAACGTTAGTTAGCTGCAAACTTTTTTGGTGCCTAATGTAATCCTCTTTAGCGGTTGAAAAATTAATAATTATCCACTACTAAAACAACAATTACATTTACATATCTAATAACAACAGACAATGGTAATTTATATAACCAATGACAATATATAAAAATAATAATAAAACAAAAATATTTCAAAACCATATGTAAAAGCGAAGTCAGCAAGTTAGGATACTACAATACCTTTCGTACATTAGACGATCAATGGGCAAAATACTAATTTAACAATGTTACTCAAACAAAAGTAAAATGTTACGTACATCAAGCCCAAAATCTTTTGGAAATATTTTATGCGTTTTATGATGAGAAAATGGTCTCTTATTTCTGGTATATCTCTTTCTGTAATTAGATTCCTGATACTAACATTAGACACATTGTGTGTCATATTTGTGTTATTTATAATGTATTCACGTTGTGGTATTCATAACATCATGATTTTATGTCAATTAGGTTTCATACGTACACCTTTCGCCGTATCCCTTATTTTTCATTTATATTGATAAACTATAGTTTTGTTATTGTCATTTCTTAGTTAATTGTTTTAAATTCAAAAAAACTATTTTATTTTGTAGCATTTATAATTTTTAAAGCTTAAAAACTAGTTTATCCTATCAAAAATATAGTTATAGTATTAAGAATTTAATTTAACTGTAAAATTATACAAAATATTTTTTGCACTGCTTAAATTATCAGAATTTCTTCCCCGTTGATTAAATTATTTCTTGGGTAAAAGTAAAATCTAGTTCCGACACCTACAACACAAAATTCAAGAGACACAGAAAAAACGTTTATATTGATATATACGTTTATATTGCGGAATTATGCTAAAAAGTCAGTTAAATAGTTTTTATGTTTCTGAAAAATCTTTCCACCGGAGAAAAAGCTATTAATTTTTTGCTTTCATTGGTGAGTTCTCACAGAAAATCGAAACATTATTTTTGTAATCAGATTTATTAGAATTGGATAATTTATTACAATGTGTAATAGTATGTAGTAAATACATGATGCGCGTAAATTGATATAAAGTCAAATTAATATCCCACATATAGATAGTCAACTTTTGAGAACTTATAATGGTGCTCCCAAGTTTTGAGCATTTAAAAGACTGCAGTCCTCAGCATTTTTCGCCTATTTTCTAATGCTCGTTAACTAGAGGTCTTTATTATAGCTCTCGAAAGTCGACTCGCAAATATACAAAACGAGATTCTTGTTTAAAAAGTACTGTATGTGAGAAGTGAATACTAAAACTGTTCTATACTTTAACTGAGTAATTTGAACCAGCAGCTATTAAGACACTTTATTGGAAACGTTTATGTAGTTAAAAATAAATTTCAACCAAAGAATAATAACTATACAATAATATGAATTACTCAGTTTTGTTGTTACACTTTATTTTTAACCGTTGCTCTCTGTGAAAATTACTCCTCCGCTTGAGCAATGTATTTTACAAACCCTATGACCTCATATCATGATGCAATATACTCCCCTAAGCTGCTTTAATGGAACTAAGTTCGGGTTTGCATGTTATACAATGCATTAGTCTTTCATCCTTCCATCTGCAGCAAATCCTATAATCTCTCTTTTTTTGACATGAGCGCAAATTAAGGAGGTCATCGATTGGAAATTATATTAATAGGTTTAGCTTGTAACGGCATGCAATTTTAACAATAAATTGAACTCAAACTATTATCAATGCTGAGTTTATTATTTTACTATTATACAAGCAACGTTTTGGTCACTTTTCAAACTTTCAAATCTATAAACCTAAAACAATAACCGTTATAATTTAAACAATAGATAAACAATAAATTGCAAGCTCAACAACTTTAAACACAATATGATCTCACATATCGTCAGAAATGATTTACATAACTAAGTTGGAAAGTGTTAATAGAGTTTCAGATACTGATAATTTGAAGAGAGTATTTAATAACTTTCTCAAATTGAGCAAATGATATTTCGAATAGCGCCACTTCATGTGATTCATTGAAGCTTGCTGTTTATTGTAGCTTGATTGTTGCTCGTCTCCGTATTAATATGAACGTGAATGTTTAAATACAAATTGCTATTGACTAACTTTCATCCAGTGCTTGTATGTTTGATATTGTGTTGTTGAAAATGCAATTTATTGTGAATGTAATGTTTTAATTATAACGATTATTGGTTATGTTTATGGGACACATGTTACAAAGGATACTATTCTTTAACCCAATGCAACATTTCGGAATTGCTTGAAGTAAGGCTACACACTCACACAGGGAAAATGATGCAATAATTGTATTGAAGTAGATAAATCAGTTTTAAAAAAGTTTTTAATTAGAAGGACACAAAAAATATGATGATGGACATATAGGAATATATGCAATTTGGTAAAAGTAAGAAATGTATTTACATTGAGGTGCAAAAAATAGGGGGAAGACATTTTTGTTGCCTGGAATTGATAGATAAATATTTTGCGTCAATGCCGTTCATACAATGATGCAAGAGCCAAAAACCGGTCCTAATGGCCAAATTATTAGCTTGTAGGTTTACGTGCTGTACTAGAAAAAGGCATCAGTTGGTTACCTTTCCTTTAGTAACTAAATGCTAGAGTGTCTTGGATTGATTGTTTATATGCGTGTCTGTCGTACTAGTTTAAGCTACCAGTCGGTTACCGTTCCATAGTAACTATATGCTAGAGAGTCTCGGATTGATTGTTTACATGTGTGAGTATGTGCCGTGCTAGTGTAAACCATTAGTCGAATACCCTTCCATTCCAACTATATGCTAGAGTGTCTCGGATTGATTGTTTATATGCGTGTTTAAGAGTCATACTTGTGTAAGCCATCAGTCGGTTACCGTTCCATAGTAACTATATGCTAGAGTGTCTCGGATTAATTGTTTAAATGTATATTTAAGTCTTGTACTTGTGTATGCCATCAGTCGGTTTTTCTTCCATAGTAACTATATACTAGAGTGTCTCGGATTAATTGCTTACATGTGTGTGTAAGTGGCGTACTAATGTAAGCCATCAGTCGACTAATCTTCCATAGCAACTATATGCTAGTGTGTCTCGGATTGATTGGTTGTATGTACGTTTAAGAGTCGTGCTAGTGTAAGCTATCAGTCGGTTACCCTTCCATAGTAACTATACGCTAGAAAAAAATAACTTTATCCTTTGTTTTCGAGGATAGTAAAAAAAGCAAATGTTACGAAGATTGAAAACAAAACCAAAAAATAATTTAGTTATTAGAAAGATTTATATAAGTAGACAAAGTAAAAACCCCTTTAAAGATAACAATTAGTTGGAAGAAAATTATTTATACTATAGGCACATTTCCATCTTTATAAAAAAAAAACGTTTATACTTGAAAAAAAAACAATCGGAAATTCAACTAAAATATGACTACATCAATTCTATTGAGGGAACCCTAGGCATCGTCTACTGGAAACATGAATGAAAATTTGATTGAATCAATAATAGAAATCTTTACTTCTGGGAAGCAATATGCAATGTTCTTTAATGAGAAATATGATGTTTTAAAATACATCCTACCTATACAAGTCATTGCAGCCAACTGTAATAAAGCAAACACAAATCTCTCAAAAATGTTGTTTATTGAGAGAAAATAAAATTACCCGATATAAGAGGATGTTGGGGAAACATAATGACAAAAATATTGAGTGAGGGTTAAAATGTGAAGGAAAACGCGATTTCTCTATGGCAAACAATTTTTAATTATTTTAAACGAGCTTTTTAAAGTAGGTTTGTTGCTCAGTGGGTAATAGTTTATAATTTATCCAAAATGTTGACTTTTGATCAATGTTTAACGAATGTGTTTTAATTAATAGTACTAATTAGCCTAATAGTATAGAAAATAAAACGTGGAATACAAACCCCAGCATCACGTGCATGTATTCGATGGGTTGTTACTCAGAGATTTAATGCTGTCACCAGTTTAAAATTTCAAATAAAATGTGCATTTGTTATTTTGTTGTTTCTAAGTAAACATTTAAAAAAGTCAATACTTTCTAAATATTCAAAACAGGTTGGGTTATCATTATGAAATATACACAAAGGGGCAGCTAAATTTTTCAAATTTGTATACGGTCTGTAATGTTTTTTATTATTAATATTCCATTGCCCTACGAAAAATATCCATAAATAATTTTTTTTCTAATTTATCAAAATTTATTTACATTCTTCTAAATTATAGACGTAACTTTATTTACGTTTTTTCCTAACTTTACGCTTGTTTACAGAATACAAAATCCTCTAATTTTTATTATTGGTAATAAGAAATAGGCCTGGCGATACAGAATGTCTTCATGAACATTTGAAAATAAAAAAGCTTTAGGTGAAATGCCCCAAAATATTTCATTTAAAAACATAGACAAAATTAACTTCAGTCCTCAATATACAAAAAAATTATTTAAAATATACGTTTTTAGTCAATGTACATAGCCTACACATAGCTTCAAAATATATAGTTAAGTTAGATTTGGACATAAAAAAACAAAATTTATTCTTCTAAGAGAAAAACATATTGACCTTCATGTAGCCTTCATATTTGTCACCTATACGTTATTGTGTCACTGCACGGATAAAGAAAGTCGTGTTTAACGCTTTCAACTATTTACCTTAACCAATATTAAACAATTACTTTTTTTAAATAAAACCCAACATAACCAGATACATTGTAGTTATATTCCAATGTAGTACGACATATTGTTTTACTTTATAAAATACTCGGTTTTAAAATATTTTGTGTGTATTGCATAGTGAAGTGTTTTCAATTTTTTTTTTATTACTGGGCCTTGCCAGTAACTCTTTTAATTTCCTCCGTTGGTTTTGAATATGTTACGGATTGAAAACTATAGTCTCTTTTACAGGTTCCGTTTAACTTCATGCTACATTAAAATTTATTATTTCTCCTGATTGCATGTTTTAATATTCGAACATGTTTCCTGATAAATTTCTTCTTAAGAAGAATTGAAGAAAGAATTTTAATGTGCATATCCGAATCCGGGACTGGTGAACAACGCACTTGGTGTCGAGAAAATACAACTTATAATTCAGAATCGTGACCATCCCTCTCTCCCCCTTCTTTCCTCCTGCCGTAATTGGGGAAGGTACATCCCCTACCTCCTATTCTTCACATCCTCATCTGATTTCCTTATTATTCACAAATACCATAACATACTCTATCTCTATAAAAACGGCAACCACCTATTTGTTTATTGCTTTTCTCTCCACCTGTCAAGGTTAGGTGAACGATTTTGTTGAATGTTTTCTCAACAAGAAATTACAACCATTACTCTCGTCTAGAGTATGACTTCTTTACTAATACATTGTCTTAGAAATGCACTTTATAAGGAAGGCATGGTAAACTGATCTGAAACCCTAGGGGAACCCTCATTTTGTTAACTTTTCCTATAATTTCACCATCCACAGAACTACAACTCCAACATGGATTCACCCCCTATTGTTTTTTTTCGTCCAAGGTAAATATACGTACGACGATTCTGATCCTGAAGGATATTTTGTCATGAATAAATATTTCCGTAATTATCCATTTATCAATAGTTTCAAAAATCTTTAATTATTTTCTCAAACTTTATTCGTCCCAATTAAATTTTTCACTTCCTAGAATCTCGTTTTACATATTTCACTCTTCTTATCACCCACATTGGAATTCGTCTATTTTGCTTCCCATGCACTCTTCGTTTTAACCACTTATCGACCCGACGACTTTGCACCGCTTCAGTTTTACGACTCGTCCACTCTCCGCCGAGTCTACCTTTCGTATCGTCACCTTTCCCCCCTCGTCCATTTAGTTGCCAATCCACATTGCATCCTGTCCATTTTGTGTAACATGCACTTTTCGTTTCATCACCTTTCCCCCCTCGACCATTTAGTGGCCAATCCACATTGCATCCTGTCCATTTTGTGTAACATGCACTTTTTGTTTCATCCACTTTGCACAGTTCCATTTTGCCTCTCCCGCCTACCAGACATAGATTGCTCCCCCACCAAGACTCTTTCAAGTACATGCTAAACTTAGCATTACATTATAAATTTACTGAACTAATGTTCTCAAATATTATCCTACATACAAATTTGGTTATAATACATAGGTATTTTTACGTACCGTATATTTCCAGATAAATTATATATTTTCGATTCAGGAAAAATATAACAAATTACAATAGAACAAAACATTTTCGACAAAGTAAACACATCCGATGCTATTGTAAACATTTGCTATACATACATGTTAATTAGTTAATACTATAAGCCAACGCATTTCTATGATTTTACAAGATTTAATCTAAACATGGCCGACCATATTGCAAGCTGAAACCATGCGCTATTTATCCAGATTAAGTTGTATGCTTGCATTTAATTTTATTTAAGTTACGTCTAGTTTAGCGTTAAAACTATGCAAATTATAGGAAATAGGGAAGCTCTAACCGAGAGCAGTTTTATTGCAAACCCTTCATAAGTAAATTTCTCAATACTTACTAAACTAATTATGAAAACACTAAATCTACGGTAAAATTTCCATTGTGAATCATTTACAGGAAAAGGAAGAGTGTAAAAAAAGATTGGAAAATTTCATTTTTAAAATGGAAACTATTGTATTTTCTATCTGTATAAAAAGATAATTGAATTCCATGACTACATATGCAAGTAGTTGTGAGGCGGTAAGGTTCAGTTATAATAGATTGTCATACCTTGAGGCAGTAAGGTTACGTTAGGATAGTTTAAGATAGGTTATTTAATCTTGTTATGGTAAGGTTGGTTTAGGTTTAGGTTTAAGGCGATAGGTTAAAATAGCTTATCTTATTTTGTGGGGGCGGTTATCGGTTGTGATAGGGTGTTTTCTCATGTGGCGGTAGCATTATTTAGCATAGGTTATCTTGACTTACGGAAATGGGGATAGGTTAGGATAGGCTATGACAAATTATCTGTTGTAAGACTACAGTAACGTGTGGAATTTAAGGTAGGGGTGAGTTATGGAACAACAGAATAGCACTTTGGAGAGCCATGGAATGTTTTCAAAAAGTGTAAAATTAAAGCAGTAAACGAAATAAGGTTAAAATTAGGTCCCAGAAGAAGACCTTTTCTAGTCATGGTCGCAGGAAGGATGTCGCGAAACTGATTTGACACCAATATGTATGGGAATTAATTTAGGAAGATAAAGATGGTGGATCAAAATTATTGTAAAGGAGAGTGATCCGTCGTGGAAGAGCACTGGTTTAAAAACTATATAAACTATTTGTGGAATTTTTATAAACCTATAGTCGGTTTTATTTATTAATGTTTCTCTTAGTAATTGCGGTACTGAAGGAACCTTTCTTTCAAAGCTACTATGAAATGAATAAAAATTAGAAATTAATAGAAACTCTTGTATCTAATAGGCCAATGTTATTAACTTGTTGTTTAGCAATATAAAAAAAGCATATAATATTTTATTACATACAAAAAATGCCTTGGAGTGTATAACAAAAACAATCGTAAACGGAATATCAAGTCCCAGCAAAACAGCGAAATTTATGAATTCTGCTTCTGATTATTTTTTGTATTATTAAAAGATGAAATAGAAAGAAATTTAAAACACTAATATCAATAGATTATATTTTTCCTTACAGAATCTTTACCTTTGGATGTCTACTACAAATTAAATAAATAAATTCCCGAAAATGTCAAACGATATACCACAACCTTTGTAAAGGTGTATCAAAGAACGGAACTTAACTACTTTGTTGAATATTTGTCTTTCCTTTTACTTTGTCGTAGACGTTTTCTCTTAAAACTCTCGATTAAAAATGTTTAAATGGCTAAACAATTTGTTTCATAAAACTAAGAGAAAATATTTGATTTTAATCATTCTATTTTGTTTAATAAAATCACCAAGTATGTTACTTAGAGACAACGCAGTAAATTTGGAACTACTTTAAAGATCTATACGTAAACACAATTCTAACTTTAGTCGACAATATATATTTGAGTATTGTACCATTTAAAATAAATAACTGTTATGAAACGTATATAAATATTATTAAATTGAATAAATCTTATTAATTTTAATAATAATATCACTAATATTTAAACTGTGATTAAAATGTAACGAGTTAATCCTTAATTTTAAAAGATCAAACTATATTCCTGAAGAATATTAACAGTTCGTTCTTAAATAGCTGCACGTTTCTTTTAGCAGTTTAAAGGATGTGTTGTCCCGCTGGGCGAGTATCGTTAAGACTAACAACAGCAACCCAGCTGATTGATCAATTTAGAATTTTGCTTCGGTCTGCAGCGTTCATTTATGTGCGTTTGTTAACAAGATTTTACTTTAAAGATAAAACGTCTTTAACAGTCTACCTCTCCAAGTCGGGAATGGAGAGGATGAAATCAGTCCCCTTCCAGGCACTGAGGGATAAGAAATAAATGTTCAGCATTTACAAAGTATAAACGTAATTGTGGTTAAACGTTTAACTGTTTTACTTTAAAGCTGATGTTAAATAAATACAGATTAGCTAAATTATATAACACCCTCTAGTGTAGTGAGTGGTTGTACAATGACGCCACACTTGTGTGAATGAATATGTAAACACGCTACTCCTCTATACGGGAACAATCACGTCATGTTTTGTATCTGCTACACAAGGTTTAGAGGCAGAACGGTTTAAACAGAATATTCAATTTGCATATCACGTTGCCGTCGCTTCATTTTACATTAAAACATTTATTTTCACTAAATAAATAGAACGTAACTGGTTTTAACAACGAAATAAATGCTTCAATTTTATTTATTGCACTTTTAAAGTACGATATTCAAACATCAACCTATTAAAACACGAACGTTTATAATGTAGTGCAAGGCAGCGGACAAATATATCCAAACGGCAATCATTGATTTTGTCGAGAGCTTTAAAGAAAATTTTTTTAAGGGAATATATGGTCTAGTGTCTAGTGTAACACAATGACGTCACACAAATGCGTAAAGATTCATGTTGGCAACATGCTGCTGCTTTATATAGTTCCCGTTCTTTACCAACCGTTCATGTTATATAACTGTAACACTTATAAGTTTAAATAATTAGATGATGAATATTGCATTTACAGAATTACATAGTTATTACATAACCTACAAAGTTAAGAGCATTCTAAAATTGAAATTTATAAGTGGTACGTTCATTAAAAACGCTACAAATAGTTACAAATACAATACAAATTAAGTTTTAAAGTCAATAAGTTATATTTAAAAATATTCAATTTACGGAATTTGGTCAGTTTTAACCCTCATTTAAAATTTCGTTTAACGTTATAAAATTTAGCAATTTGTTTACTATTTAGGAATTTATGATATAGATATGAGATATCCACATTGAGACTTCTTTATTCAAAAAATACATTGTAAAATAGATTAAATGATCTATTGCTTATAACAGTTATTTTTTTTTAAATTGCATTTTTTTTATCAATCACTTTCCACATTTATTCAAATTCTGAAAGTTACACTATTTTGCTGTCCCTAGCTTTATTAAAAAAAATAAATGTTGACATCAAAATAACATTATATTAATGTGTGTGTGTGTGTGTGTGTGTGTGTGTGTGTGTCTGTGTGTGTGTGTGTGTGTGTGTGTGTGTGTGTGTGTGTGTGTGTGTGTGTGTGTGTGTGTGTGTGTGTGTGTGTGTGTGTGTGTGTGTGTGTGGTGTGTGTTGTATGTGTGTGTGTGTGTGTGTGTGTGTGTGTGGTGTGTTGTATGTGTGTGTGTATGTGTGTGTGTGTGTGTGTGTGTGTGTGTGTGTGTGTGTGTGTGTGTGTTTGTATGGGTGTTTGTTTGTTTATTTAAATGGTCAAATGTAAATATCATTTCGAATAACTCTCGCAATTGGTTTTTGATAAATGTTCGTAAGGACTGAAATACTCCTATATTAGTATCTCAATCTTTGTAGGTCAATTTTTTGTTTTTCATGAGACGGGAAACACTCTATTACTATCAACAGCATATTAATAATGTTAGAAGCAGGAGGGTGACAAAAAAGTACGGGAGGTTTGGCCTAAACTGACGGCGAAATTCAGACACTAACCCTGTATACGTAGATTTTATCCTCAAATTGGGGCTAGTATAAAGTTGTTTCCCTGAAAACCTACGTAATAAACATATCTCAGAAAAATACAATTGTTGAAACAAGCATTATTTAAATGAATTTCTTGTGAAGTAATTACTTGTTAAATATATTTAAATTTCTGATAGGTATATCTGCCACACGAGAAAGCTGTTACAATATTCATAGATAATACGATATAAAGGTGTATTCTCTGTCACGTGTTTAGCTAGAAATAGGACAAGTCAAGCTTGCGCCACCTGAATTTAATTATGTCACTATATCTTGAACTATCCCTTCATAACTATAGGTTTTGTAGTTTAAAGTGTGTAGCTATCATATCTACACAATTATGACGTCCTATTCACTCCCTGACGTTCATAGTTTACAGTATTTTTTTCTTGCTTTCCAGTTTAACCTTTATGTTACCACTGTCACGAGAATATTTAGTATATTAAATTTTATTTTGTCTTATTCTGGCTTAGATTGTCGCAGATGCTTGAGATTTTAACGACCGATTTGTGATTCAATAAGTAATGCATCTGTATAGTTGTATATAGATGCCACATAGAACTAATTCAGCTTAAATTAAATTATGACGTAAGATATCATACAACGGCAAAATAGACCGTTGCAAAAATTAGTTAATAGTGTAAGACAGGGATTTAAACCAAAACGACAAATGCTACCATAAATTAAAGAAGCTAGACTGAATCAGAGTAAAAACAAATCAAGTACCAAATATTTGAATATTTGAGAAAATGAACTAAATTAGTAATTTGAGGGACAAAAGATAGAACATATAATAGTCCCAAAACAGTGTTTGAAATTAATAAAGTCATATCAAATGTACATACGTGACACAAAAGTCTTTACACAATCTTGTGACATAAGCCTATTAGCTCTGCTATCGAGGAGCTGCAGAAGATTAGAATATGGATTTAAATAAACCATATAAGGACGAAGAAATTATTAACTCAAACTTTGAAAATTAAATAAACACATCTTAGGAAAATGATTTGATGTTATAATCATCCCGAAAACAGAATTCAAGAAAAACTAATGACCCTAAACTAGAGAATCAAAACAAACAAACTGGTTTATTTTTGGACAAAACTAACAGTAGTAATTGGAGGAAATTGGAGCAACAAAGGCCACAAGACATTTCATAAGGAACAATGATTTCTATAGCGTCTCCAAATGGAAATTGTAAACAAGCTACTGAAACAGTAAGACTGGTTTTGATTGTCCTTAAAGGATTATAGCAAATGTAGAATAGGTAAACACCTAAAGTGCTAAAATATGATTTGGATGTATTCATATATTTGAGATTCATGCTCAAATATTGAAAAAAACTACCAACTTCGACAGTGTAATAGTGAATCAAGAGCGTCGAATATCTAGAACGCCGAACTTTGTAAACATTTGGAAGACACATCAATCATGAAACTTTGTAAAACAGTGATACTAAATTCAAAATTGTCAAACTCAGTTTCTCCATTTATTGTAAGACTTCAGCAATAGAAAAAAAAAAGGTTTCCAAATTTCATCCCATGAGAAGATTGACTTCTAATACCGAATGCCGCCAAACGACAACTGGAAATTTGCTCAAGATTTTTGTCAATATTAGTTCTTTATAAATTAACACTTTGTTTCGGACCGAACTTATTGAAATTTAGTAAAACGAAAGAGCTAAGAGAGATGAATTCCTCTTAGGGTAAAGAAGTATAATTTTATAATTTTCAAAATTTGCTCTTTATACAACTTTTGCTCTTTTGGAAACTAAGTAATTATTTAATAATATAAATTTAAATATTGCTTTATTACACAGTAAATAATAATTCTATTTTTAATGGTTTAGGATAAATATTCTTTGAGTTAGTATAAATCTGTGTTTTATAAATATTGATCTTAAACTGAAATTTTACCCTTAAACTTCTGCTAATTGTGTAGTGAACAAACCTCAGTTAAAAAAAGATAGTTTTTATCACAACATAAAAATTTCATTTTGTTAATTGTAGGATATAAGAGCTAATAATAATGTTATGAATGCATATAATTTGATGTGTATATTAGGTTTAAAACAGAACCTCTAACTTTGCATAAATAACTTGCTAATTGTGTAGAAAACGAAATTTAATTTTAACTAATATACAATTTGGATTATGATAAAAGAGTCTGAAATTTAATAATAAGGCTTTACATGTAACATGACTTAAATTTTGATATTTTTAGTTTTCAGTAGGCCTAATAACTATGCAAATGCGTTACAGTAAGACAGATGATTTGTCATAAAAACTTAATATGAATAATTTTGGTAAAACGAAATAATGAATTTGGTGTAATCACTCATTTATAGGTTAGGTTAGTACAGTTGTATTACTTCACTATACATTCTTTAAGTTTAGAACCTTTTTGCAAAAAGGTTATGGAAGTAGGGGATAAGTTAGCATTGTTAGTGAACATTAAAAATTGATTAGGGTAAAAAATACCCTCAAATGTAAATTCAATAAAACTATAGTCATATAGCGACTAATTGATTTTAACATAAATCCAAGAGTTGGTTCTTCTGAGGAATGTATACCTTGAGATACAGGTTTCGGACCAGAGTATGAATTCAAGGGATAAATCATTACTTCCCTGAGGACCAGGTGTGGTGTAACATCGAAAACTAGGAGGTAGGAGATCAGTTGATCGGAGGTGATATGAGTTGATTGTTCGACTTAGGTAAGTGATGGTCCTTGGAAAACTAACAATATGTTATAGGTTATGTTGCACAACAGCTGCTTCAGCACGTAGGCTATGATACTTCAATTGCTCTTCATTAATTAATTAATATGTTATTATTAAATTTTTTTTAACAGTTTATTGACAGACCATGTAAGTTTTATTAGTAAAATTATCTATACTCATTTTACAGTTTCCAGTCTATTTAAAGGTAAAAGTTTGATGTCTATCCTCATTGATTTTCAGATCCTAGATTAAATGTTTTTTTTTCCAAAACATATTTAAAAATATAAAAGAAATCAAGAAAAGGAAAGTAATTGTTTTTTTTATATTTATTTATAAATAATTACCATTATGACAATAGTAATAAAAATATACTAAAATATGATGATTAAATACATTCCATCTCTGTTTGGCTGTGTCAACGGTTACATAATGATATTTCAATTTATAATCCATTTCTATAGTTTCATTCCTTATAAAATATTATTTTCTATAAATAGTTAGATTTTCGATTATATTAACTTCTAAATAAATGTCTTTTGTCAACGATTTAATGGAGTTTCAAAATAAGATTTATATGAAGCAATTGGCGGCATCTGTTGGCTGTTTTCATAGATTGGGATTTCGTAAATAAATGTTCCAATATATCTCTGGGATTATATGAGTCTCTTGAACGTGTATCTGGGGTCGGTCTGCATTACCAAGTCCATTTAAGCAAGTGACGTGCAATTTCATTTCATTGGACTGACTTAGAGTTTGCAGTGTCCCAGTTATTCCATATTTTCATTCATTACGTTAATATTATTAGTTGATATATTTCATAAACCACTGTTTTCGTAAAAAAATAGAAGAAAATATAAGATCTATAGTTTGATTGTCATAAACTCTGTTCTAAAACCGTTATGAAATATTTTAATTATTAAAACATATAACAATTTTTCAAAAGAGATTTTAATGTCGTTCAGAATAAGTGAGAGTGGTTTTTTAGAGCTTTGTTTGAAATAAGCTATTCAGAAAACTTCATATACAGCAAAGCAAGGGACTAATGTAGGTCTGAGTCTTGAATACATAGGAAAATAAAACAAGGTTTATCTTTATACAGTCTTAAACCTTTTTTAAAAATAAACAATAAAATGGATATTGCATTAAATTTCTGAAGCCTGGGGATATTTATTTGTCGTGTGATACTTTGTGTTAAATATAGACAAAGAAAATTTTAGATATTTTCAATTTAATGATGGGTAATTACAGGTATCAAAAAAGTTGTATGCCATCAAAGTTGTAAATAACTATGGATTTTAACAACGCTCGGATTTTAATAATCTGTAGTAGTACGGATTTTAATAATCTGTAGTATTTTTTGATGATATAGTCAATTTATTTATTGTAAGTGAATATGAAACTTTTTTGTAGTATGTTAGTTACTTTATAAAATAAATTAGGTAATATTTAACAATTTCGTTTTCTTTTACACAACCTATCGTTTCGTTTTGTAAAAACAGAAGGAGAATATATTCCATAAAAAATAATTACGTGTGAAAAATATTTTCTTTATTACTTATATATTTCATATTATAAAATTAATGCATAATAAAACAATATAATTAAAGTGATTCTAGATGGAATATATTTATATAATCAACGGATCTCTTGCCGTGTGATTTTATTTAAAGAGTAAATACTAAATGTAACTTTAAATTAAAATAGAGAAAATTCTTCAGCAGAGGGGCGACATGTTCGGCCGGACTTGCTGGGTGTGTCTACTCGACAATCTGTTGCCCCTCCCACAATTAGGTGCCCTCTTCCTTCTCTATCACTGTGTAAACTACTCACTAATACTCGAATGCAATTCTAAACCTTGCAAAATGGTTTCACACTAAGCAAAATATGGTGCTATGAATCTTGTTAAAATAAAGAAAAACTTTCCAACCGAGTTTTAAATATTCAGAGAAGATTATTGTACAAGTGTTTTGCATGAATAAAGGATATGAGACACATCCACATCTCTTCGGAAGCAAACTGACAACTTCAATATGTAGAGCATGACGCAGTGTTTGTCGCATTGGAGAAATGGCTTCTCTAGCTCTAATGTGGTTGGCTTTGAAGTTGAAATATACTTGTCTCTCTATAAAAATCCTGCCTTTGTCGTTTAAATTAAAACGTTTCAAACCGAGGTAAATAGAAAATGCGTTATCGTGGCGAATGAAAACGCAGATTAATTTAATAAAAAACGCTACGACTTGAGTAATTGTAAACTCAATTACACTTATAACTGTTTATTTCAAGCAAGTTAGTTTTATCGTCCCTAGTATTAATTTTATTTTGATTCTGCAAACGTGTGCAGCTTTTCGCAAAGCAAACATTACTTGATTCTTTTATTTCCCCTGGGTGGTGTCCTGTTTGTTGTTTCATGTCGGCATAGGTAAACGTGTGCTCTCAGAAACGTTGTATGCTGTACAATCATCGGATGTTCACGTTAAATTAGATTTGTTTATTATATAACAAAGCTGGAAACGGTCGTGTGAAGTTAAGAAACGTTAAACAAAATAGCTCAGCAAGAATATTTTTAAGAACCAGGAAATGTTTTTTAAACTAAATACATAATAGAAAGGTTGTAATCTCAGTTGGAATTTCTGTCCAATTCGACAAAGAATGCTGATGACTGAGGACTATCTTCGGATCAGTAACTCTTTATAGCTAATTACTATCCCAATGCTACAGTCCTATTTGTAAGGGTTGATAATGTTTCCAAATTAATTGCACAATTCACAAATAAGGATTATCAAAACTATCTCTATATAAAAGTAGGCCTACTGCTATTCCATCTAAGGATGGTAAGATAATAGTACAAGAATTGAAATTCAGGTGCCCAGACAAATATAACGGTGATGGACAGAAATAGATAAACAATTGAATAACGCAAACAGAGACTGAGGGGTGTGTAAATAATTAAATAATGAAAAGCAAAATTTATAAAGGAGTTGTTAAGCCAATAATGACACAGGGTGAAGAAACAAGACATGCCACAGCAAAAATAAGTTTAAAAAAATGCTGGTGGTCAAAAGATATGAACATCTTCCGAATAACTGATAAAGGAATAGAACAGAGCAAAAATCACAGTCTAACAACGGAGATGCGCAGTGGGAAACATTACAGAATGAGTGCCGAAAGGAAGACGAGAGTGGAAAGACAAGAAAGTTTCTCGATATATGGTCTAAACGACAATATACCATAAGCAGAATGACTGTAGATATAGAAGTAAAACTAGCGAGAGATTGCTCGCCAGTAGGAAGATCATCAGTGCGAGGGCCAAGACATGCATGGAACGAAAGCTTACTAGAGACACTTTGGAAGCTGACAGGCAAATGCTTATATGAAAGAAGAAGAAGAAGAAATGTTGTTATGTGCAGTTCTAACTATGAATACTTTATAGTACTGGCACCATTTGTCAAAAACATAATCCTTGCTCACTATCTTTAAAGTACAATGTAACATAATACTCCTTTAATGGGGTGTTCCATGACATGATGATCTCCCGTTCCACACGTCATCTACCATTATAAAACTTTTCAGAGTCTTTGAATAAACAAAAACATACCTAACAAATTCATACTGCTCTTCTTATTACAATATGAAGAATAAAACTTTAATATTACAGTTTATTACGAAGACGATGGTGTGTACTGGAAGATGCAGGAACCTTTCCTTAGCTGGATGTAAAATCAACATCTAACAAACACAATTAACAAATAACTTCAACTTTGTCATTCATGTTTGTCATTACATATTATTGTGTTTGATCTTTTTAAATCATTGTATTAGATTTAACTTAATTTTAGGAACGTCACACAAATTTACAAAATGCACAGTCGAAGGCTGAAAGATGAAATTGCAAAATTAATAAACGAATAAGTAATGAATAAACATTTTTGATATTACGAGTAACAAAATAAATTCGATTATAATTTCACGTGTTTCAACATGGTCGTACGTGAAAATGGTTGTCACTTAAGGGAATAGATGGGGTGCCAATGCTTGTATAAACGAAGAAGAAGAAATGTTGTCATATCCAGTTCAAACTATAAATACTGTTTATTAGAGCAAACACCCATCTTTATGACTAATAAGAGAAATTAAGTTATTTGTGTTGTGTCTTAATAGTTTCTCTTTTCGGCCCTTACCCTTCAGCTTCATTTGCGATCCTTGCACGCGAGACTTACATTTATACCCTTTAGATGCCACCATTTTTAAAAACAAAAGTTTTGCTCACTATCGTTAAAGTACAATGTAACATGATACACTTTTAATGGGGTTTTCCCTGTCATGATGATCTGCCGTTTCACACGCTATCTTATCATTATAAACTTTTGCACGCCCTTTGAACACACAAAAACATTACTCTGAATTCATAAAGCTCCTCTTATTATGATATGAAGATGAAAACTTTAATAATGTATTTTAATACGAAGAAGATGGTGAAAGGTGGATAATGGTGGAAAGGTTTCTTAGCTGAATATATGACACCTGTCTAACAAATACAAAACCCAAATATCAAAAGATGAAAGAGTTAAAAAAAACAATTACAACAGGACGTATTTAAAACTATACAATTTCAAACAACTTAAAACTTTCAGAGAACTTGATTTTCTTTTGACTAAATAATGACGAAAGAAATGAATTTAAAACATTTACCTCCCTCCATCGTAGTTGTGACAGTCGAAGGACCATATTTTACACTGAAACTTTCTCTACATACAATATTTATTGCAAGATTTATTGATGGAAAACTGAACTTAACCAACAAGAAACCCCCTGTTTCTAAACGCAAAAGAGGGATTTTGCAAATGATTCGGACATTAAAAAGCTCCTCTCGTAAAAAATCCACGAAGTTAAAACCTTCGGCGTAATTTTAGCTTAAAATTAAAACTTTGCCGCCTACAATTCCCGAAAGGGATGCTTTGTGGTTTTTTAGAAGAGTTTTGTAGCTGAAAATGATTTTGTTTTTATTCAAAAGTAGTCACGGAAAGCACCCCATAAATTTGGTACAGGTGTTTTTACTTTCCCGAAAGAGATAGTGTTTTATGCTTGACGATTTTCATTATGTATGTACGTGTAAGAACAGCACTTACTTGTAAGAATAAGGACTAAAAGGAAGATATCACAATACAGGGATAGCCGCTAAAATGAAAACTAAAACCGTCCCTCACTAAACGCAGTTGTCACCGTCCGTTCTCTCACACTAAGATTGTGTTCCAATAACGTTACGAAGGTAAGATGCAAACTGAGACGATAAAGTAAAAAGCATTTTGTTTCCGAGTGGGAGGAGAGAATTCGAAGCGAATCATTTTACAGTTTATCATAACGAGAAACAACCTTCATAACGTTATAAACTTATTAAGTCGCGGGGATAAAACAATAGTTTATCTAAACAATAAAATGTCTCTAAACAATATGTAGTGAAATCTACTAGCAGAAAACAGGAAAGGACCACAGAGTTAAATTAATATCAACAAGAAAACCTCTCTTTCAAAAGGTGGAAGAAAATATTTGCAAATGTGTCAGACTTTGAAAATCCCCTCTCGTGAAAAATCCACGAATTTTGAAAGTTTATACACAGTTTTACCTTGAAAGAAAAAAGTTTGCGACCTGCAATTTAATAGGACGGCTTTGTGGTTCTTTAGAAGTATTTTGTACGTAAAATTAATTTTGCGTCTATGCAAAAGTAGTCACGCAGAGCGCCCCTCCCCGGCTTTTGTTTGGTAGAAGTGTTTCTACTTTTCTGAAAAAGATAATGAGTTATGCTTGCCGTTTGGCATTATGTATGTACGTGTAAGTACAGCACTAGTGTAAGAATGAGGGCGACAAAGCAGATATCAACCATTCACTCACGCTAAAATTATTCTTCTATACAGTACAGAACGTTACGAATGTCAGATGCAAACTGAGAAGATACAGTAAAAAGTATTTTGTTTTCTAGTGGAAGGAGAGCATTCGGAGAAATTTTACAGTTTATCTACACTCATTCTTGGCAATGATCGGAAGGTTACAAGGAATAGTGTGTAGGGGTTTAGACATCTGAAGCGTATTACACCACAGAGTATCTGGTTCGATACATACCTTTCTTCTTTTTCGTAACATGTACTTTTTTAAAATATTTTTCTTGAACATTGTTTACAATTCTGCGCCACTTAAGCCAGATAAAATATTAATGACGGTTTTCTCTCTGTCTCTCTAAATTATTTTAAGTCAATTCAGTTTAAGTTAAAAAAAAACACTAAACACTTTTAAATGTTTTAAACTTGCCTATAGTAGCACTTACTTTGCTTGTTGAGGACGGCCGTTTCTGGAGATGTGTCCCTTTGTCAACTCAGACCGTAACTGATCTCAAGGTTTACGTAGGTTAGGGTGGGGGTGGGATATTTTGGTGAAGTGGGTGTATTTTGTGTATATTAGGAGTTATGATGTCAAAAAGTGCGTGTGAGTTGTAATGTAATTGTGTATTGAGTATGTGTGTAGGGTGTAGTTTGATTACTAGTAGCTCACGCGAAGATGGAATCAACAAATGTTTAAAAAAACAATTGTTCTAGTTGTCAATGTATTCATAAACCAAATCGTATCCACATAAATGATAAATGAAATAACTGGTTTGAACTTAAAGTGCTTATTATTTACTAATGAAGTATATTAGTGATAATTTTTATCATAATAAAATTTCGGTTTAAATTTATTTAAAGTTCGGCGAGAACAAAAAATACACAGCAAGTAATCATCCGAGAGTCATTTTAAGCATGTTGTGAGGTAAAAAGTAACCGGGGCTGCACTCTAAACTCTCTCCGAATGGAGAATAAAGTGTTTGATTCTACAGGATACTTTCCTTAAGGAATGTAACCAATAATACAGCATTTATGGTTCTTAAAAATGTCGGGCCTCATCTGCAAACCTAGGTTTTGCTTGTTAAGCGATCACTCATTATTATTAGTAATACGAGGAAGGATAGGAAACGTTTGTGAATAAGGGAACGGTTGTGACAGGCCTTCCTCTCTAGTTAAGCAGGATGGTTAACTTTAGTCCAGGATTACATACGGGAAGTAAACCTAATATTTATCGTAATCATATATGCGTTAAGGTCTACTGCTAGTTAGAAATAGATCATTGGGATAGAGATGGGACACAACATCCCTTATATCAAAACTTGGGCCTCGTGTCTACGCCCTGTCCATTAAATAAATGCTAACAAATTTCACGTGATTTTTTAGTAATAAAAAAGGTTTTAAAATTAAGGTGTTTTATATTCATAGAGTAATCTATTGTTTTCAATAGAAACAATTTTTTAAAATTTAGTTCAAAATATTAACTGAAAACAAGTAAAATAATTTATTTAGTCAGCTCCTACTTAAATGAACAATAACAAATTTTATTTAATTGTTTTTTACACTGTAGTTACAATTTATATACTCGTAAATATACATATTATGTCAGAATAACAATATCAACTGACTAAATAGAAAGCGAATTTCTTTGTAATTTTCCATTTCCTTATATGTATGGGGTTGGACTATTATTTTTGTTTGTTACTATTTATACGCTTTTTTTGTCGCTTGTATTGTGTTGTAGTTTTTTCTCTCTTTCCCTTCGCATTGTCCATATGTGGATATGAGAAGTACATATTCAGGTGTGGGAAAGTTGGCTTAGTGCCAAAGCTCTAATCTTCGAACATAAAGATACTCATTTCGAATTTGACATAAGCCTTCCAAATTTGTATAATTTAATTACTGAATAAATATTTTTTTAAACTGTATTAACATCAAATATCATTTACTATAGGTTAACGGAAATGTATTTGAAAATGGTTGGATGGATAAAAACGTTTTTTTTTTTTTTTTTTTTTTTAACTTGGGAGCGGGTTTGAATTGCCCGAAGCACTGCTACCTTAAGGTATATTGTACTTACCTCCCTGATCTAGTCAAATAACCCCTTCACTCTTACCAGGTTTAGGAGTCTCCTGACTAGAGTTTTACCTTCAGCATCCACCGAAGCCGTTCCATCACCAAAGAGGTTGAAGCGCCTCTCAGCAAGTACTTCACATCTGTAAATAATGTGTGTGGCAGTCTCGAGTTCCTGCCCGCATAATCTGCACACTGGTTCATCCTTGTAGATACCCATTTTATGCAAATGTTTCCTTAGTCCACAGTGTCCCGTGAGTAGACCTGTGGCTATCCTTAATTCCTGCCTAGACAGATAGATGAGACTCTTCTGCAGCCCCAAGGAAGGTTTCCTAAGGGTTAGCTTGCTGTGTCTCATCCCTTCGGCCCTGATCCAGTGCTCACAGTGTCTTTCAGCCATCCACCTTCGCACTGTCATCCTGACCATGGATTTGGAAATACCTACCGCAGGCTCCGGTCCAATCAGGGGAGTCGAAGACCCCTCCCTGGCCAGCGTATCTGCGGCTTCATTTCCAAGTATTCCCCTATGCCCTGGCACCCAACCTATCATGACTTGATTGTGCCTTGCCAGAGCTTGTAGGTTAATTAGGCACTCCCTGACTATGGCCGAGGTGACCACGTGTCCGTTTAGTGCCTTAATTGCTGCCTGACTGTCGGAGAAAATAGCAATCCGGGTCCCATGTGTTTCCCTTCTTGCTATCTCTCCCAGACAGGCATTTATAGCATATACTTCGGCCTGAAAGACAGAGGTATGCCTCCCCAAGGAAAAAACTAGTTCTACCCTTGGGTTTTTACAATACACCCCCGCTCCAGTGCCGAAGTCCATCTTGGAGCCATCTGTGTACCAGATCTGAGCTCCCGATGTTAATGTCCCTGACCATTCCATCACAGTTTGGTGTACCTGGTCAGGTGCAAACATTCGAGTAATGTGGTCGCTACCCATTTCCAAGACGGGTTCTTTGACCACGCACTCGATACTCATATGTCCCGAGACATCTGGGAGGTTAGCCCAGTTGCTCGAGTTGCGCAATCTCCATGCCGCTAGCCTCGCCTCTCCCCTAAGGACAAGCTCAAGGGGAGGGAGGTTAAGCATTACTTCCATTGCTGCACCTGGTGTAGTTGACATCGCTCCCAGTGTGCACAGACAGGCCAATCTCTGGATAGAGCTCAGTTTGGCTCTTTTCTGTGCCTGGTTGGCCTTTGTCCACCACACCAGAGCTCCATAGGTAATCATAGGTCTTATCACCCTCAGATACATCCAGTGCATCATTGATGGCTTCAGTCCCCATTTCTTACCCACCATTCTTCTCACAGTCATCAGTGCCCTTTTGGCCCTGTTAACTGTCCTCTCAAGATGTGGGTTCCAGGTGAGTTTCCTGTCCAGAGTAACTCCCAGGTACTTCACCTCCCCCACAAACTCAAGGTATTCACCAAACAAGCGGGGCATCCTGGTCGTCAAATCTTTTCGCTGTCTGGTGAAGTTAATGAGAGCAGTCTTTTTTGGATTTACCCTAAGGTTCTCCTTTTTACACCACTCTTCAATCAGTCGTAGAGGATTTCTGATTACCTCAAGGACTGTATCAGGGAATCTGCCCAGGATCAGAACAACTACGTCGTCCGCATATCCTAGACAGAAGTACCCCTGTTCATTCAGGAGTTCAATAAGGTTGTCAACCACTAGGCACCACAACAGAGGAGAGAGAAACCCCCCCCCCTGTGCACAGCCCAGACTTGTCTCCGCCCTTCTGACCTCCCCTGCCACCTCTACAGAAATGCTTCTGTTTGTTAACATGGAACTTATCCAACCACAAGTTGTTGCATCCACTCCATGACGTCTTGCACCACTTACCATCGTCTCCACTGAGGGGTTATTGAAAGCCCCTTCAATGTCGAGGAAGGCACCTATGGCACAACCTTTCTTGGCGATCATTTGCTCAATCCTACCAACCACTTGATGGAGAGCTCCCTCGCAGGATTTCCCCGGTTGATAAGCATACTGGTTCCAATGCAGTGGTTTTATGGCCAAAGCACCCCCCCTAATATGCCTATCAACCAGTTTTTCAAGTCCCTTAAGAACAAAGGACATGAGTGTAATAGGTCTGTATCCTTTCCCTTCCGATTGGTTACCGGTGGGCTTAGGTATAAAGACCACCTTACTAGCTTTCCAGGCTGCCGGCACATGCCCTAAAGCAATGCTTAGCCTGTATAATTTAGTAAGTACCAGTACCAGCAAATCCATTCCCTGCTGCAGCAGCACAGGATAGATCCCATCTGGACCTGGAGATTTGTAGGGTTTAAATGTGCCAATAGCCCATCTTACCCTTTGTGGAGTTACTATCCTTCTTGCCACTTCCCAGTCCTCCCTCTTACCACGTCTTGTGGAGAGTTTGGCAACTGGTTCAGTGTCTGCTCCCCCAAGTTTCCTCAGGGTACTGGAAGGGAAATGTGTTCTGATTAATTCTTCCACAGTTTCCCCTGCAGTTTTTGTTATATTTCCCAGTGGGGTTCTTAGCATCCCCACCGGGTTAACTGGGTCCTTAGAGAGCACTTTATGCAGTCGTGCCCCTTTCCGAGTTTTGTCAATCTCTTGACAAAACTCCTTCCAGGACTTCCTGCGTGCTTCTCTAATTGCCCTGTTGTATTCGGTTAATGTTTTCCTATACTGGTCCCACTCCCCGTTCTTTTTTGCTCTATTAAAGAGTCTCCTAGTGGTCTTCCGAAGTTTGGCTAGCTTCTTGCTCCACCATGACGGATCCCCTACTTTTCTCCCCTCACTAAGAGGGCAGTTATCAGTAAAGGATTCTACTATTGCCTCGCCAACCAATGCGGCAGAGTCTTCTAGCTCTCTCCTCCCACCATACTCCAATCCAGCCTCCTCAATCCGAACTCCCAGGTCCCTCCTGTAGGAGTCCCAGTCTGTTCTTCTTGCATCCCTGGTTGGCCGAAGCATGGCTGGATTTAGAGAGATATCATACCTAATATGTCTGTGGTCAGAAGAAGATGGTTCATCCGACACATGCCAGTTTAGTACATACCTAGCCGTCTGGTTCGATGCCGCCGTAATGTCCAGGACCTCCTGTCTGGCCCTAGTGACAAACGTCGGCTCTTCCCCCTGATTTAAGACTAGTAAATTCTTAGAGCTAAGATAAGCTAAAAGTTCCTCACCTCTAGTGTTGGTACCTGTACTTCCCCACGAAGTGTGATGGGAGTTAGCATCTATCCCCACCAGCAGCTCCTCATCCACAGCCCCGCAGTGCTCGACCAGCCTCCTCAGCTCTTGTGTTGGTAGAGCCCCCGCGTAGTCAAAGGGGAGATATGCCGTGGCAAGGTTCAGCCTCTTCATCCTCCCCTCCGCCCGCAGCTCCACCGTCACTGCTATTAAGTCCCTGCAGCAGAAGTCCGTTAGTACAAAAGCACTCAACCCCCTCCTAACCAGGATACACGTCCTGGGAACACCGGAGTCCTTATCGTACAACAACTTACCTCCAGATGTCGCCAGCCCGCATATTCGTCCTCCAGAAATCCATGGCTCCTGGATGAGAACCAAGTCCACCTCTCCCCTGTCCAGCATCCTACACACGACAGCACTCGCCGCCCTGCTATGCTGTAGGTTCACTTGGAGGATCTTGATCATTGTTCTGCTTAATTTGCAGTCGCCTGGGTCCGCAGAGCAGCCCCAGGACTAGACATCGTGCTCAACTCTGCAGCCACTTCACCGGTTTCTGCAGTCGGCAGCTTGACAGCCGCCCCCGCACCCCCAGTGATGGTTGCCGTTGACACATCTGCTACAGACTCACGGTTTGCCGTCTCATTGGCTCCCACTGTCTGTGCAGTCTCGAAATAAATTCTTTTACTTACTTGGTCCATTAAAGACCCACGAGTATGGGGGAAATAACGGTCGACCAGAGCAGAGCCCCCACTGCCCTGGCAAGACAACATACAATGAGGTTTTGTCTGGTTCCTCAAGGGGATCGTTTGGGACTGCATTTTATACCCTGCAGCCATTCATCCTTCGGCACGATGCCTTCCACCTTGGATTGGGTATTCAGTCACTGACCTTGAAGCACACCCCAAGTTCAGGACATTATTAACTGCTCAGACGAACAGCCTGCTTTACTCTCTTTTTTACAACTGTGTCGTTTGGGTAGTTTCCCGCCCATACTTCACTGTCGCATTGCCCTTGGTTCACCCGGGAGGTGAGAGTAGCATTGTGAGGACTTAATTCCCAACTACCCCAGTCTCCCCGGTCAGAGCACTCGGTTATTTCTACCACGCCCAACCGGTTGACTGACGAGGAGGGATAGTTCCTCACCTTTGAACCATAGCCTTGGTCCAGGCCTGCATATTCAGAAACCTTCCGGAATCCTTATTCACAGGTAACCTACATTTCTGTAGGCCGTCCCACTATCCGCCACCTGTGGACCCGCCCGGTTGTTCAGGCCAGCTTGCCGGGATAAAAACGTTTAATAGACGATTGAAAACTTGTACCAGATATATATCAGGGGAGTGTAAACTAATAGAGGAAATTGAAAAATAGTTTGACAACATATAACTAACAATTTAGAAACGTAAATTACATATTTTGCTACACATGGGCGTATTGTAAACTTATTAAAAGGATAGGCTAAAATTGTAACATTAAAAACATAAAATTTGATTTAACACCAGTATGTGTGGGAATAAATATAAGAAAATGAAAATGGAGGATCAAAATAATTGGGAAGAAGAGTGGTCCATGGTAAAGAACCACGGGATGAATAAACTGAAAAACTATTTGTTAGATTTTAAAAACCTATAGTAATTGTTATTTGATTGCATTTCCTTTAGGGATTGCAACACTGAGAAAAACTTTCTTTCAAAGCTAAAATGAAACGAAGAAAAAATAATGATACTCGTGTATCTAATAAGCCAAAGTTATTACTTGGTCTTTTCAAATATTATAAATGCATGTGACATTTTATAGCAAATGTTACCTTTGATGTTTAAAAAAAAGCAACTATAAACTGAATGTCAAACTCTTGTAAACAACAGATTTTATAAATTCAGCTTTTGCTTATTTTTATCCTAGTAAGTGGTAAAATAAAAAAATTTTAAACAACAATTAGAATAGGCTTTATTTTCCATTCAGAATCGTTACCTTTAAATTTCTACTACAAAGTTGAATAAAACAAAATTTCCGACAAAGTCAAACGATATACCACAACCTTTGTAAGGTTTAACCAAAGAACGGAACTTTACTATTTTGTTAAATATTAGTCATTCTCTCCAACTTTGTCGGAAACGTTTTCTTATAAAACTCTGGATTGAAAATTTACTATTTGACTAAATAATTTGTTACGTAAAACTGAGGAAAATATTTAACATTTATAATAATATTTTATATTATTGCTATATCAAGAATGTTGCTTAAGGACAATGGGGGATATTTGAAACCAATTTAGACAACTATAGATTATAAAAATTCCCACTTATTTTTTGAGCAATGTAGCTTTTACAATAGATAACGTTTTAGAAACGTAAATTAATAATATTACCAAATTAATCTAAAAAATTACTACTATATTACATATTGTTATTAAAACAAAATTTATAGCTTTTATTTAAGCAATTTTTATAAAGGTTTATGATAAATAAACGGAACGCGTTACTCCATAGTTTCAAATCATCAAACTATACTCCTGAAGTATATTAAAGGTTCGCTTTCAAATAGCTGCACGTTTCTCCTTTAGCAGTTTAACTGAAGTGTTGCGCCCCTGCGGTAGAGTGTATCGGCAAACGTAAAATAACGTCTCAGCTGATTGAGCAACTTGCAACCTCCCTTCGGTATGTAGCAGCGAGCACAGTAATAATTAGAGAGGATATCATAGCTAGATGCACGCTTTCTTGGCTAGATGAGCTACCCTAAAGTCACATTGCTTTTATACGATGTTATATCCACATAAAAATATAATATTAAAGACTAAGTTACTAGACTGTTTGCCTAGATAAAGAGTAAATAATAAGTCTATATAAAAATTGTAACTGCCTTTTAATTCTGAATAATTATAAGTTTTATGCTATAAATCAATAACACAGATATAATAATAATGACTAAATTACTAGACTGTTGCGCAAAAAATGCCTGATATTGTTTCGTAGAGTTATTGTGTAGCAAAATGATTAAACCTTTTTCGATTTTCATGCGATTTTAACAAACAAATGGAATAATTTTGTTATTTAATTCATAATATGTGTGTATAAAGTATTTTATTGTGATGGTACTTTATTATTATAAAAATTTTAATTCAAAGTTGCATTTAGAAAACATTAGACATCATCTTTTCAAAGCAATAAACGTTTGAGATCAGTAGTGTACAATATATAGGCCATAATGTACTTTCAATAAATTGCATTAATGTCTAAAGGCATTCTATTTTATTTCAGTGACTTTGATGTAGCTTGTACAGTATAGTACCTGTTACAAGTTCAGAAAAATGTTTTCTCTTCACGTTCAATTTGAATGTCACTCATATTTTACCGTCAATATGGTAATTACTGTTTTATGGTAATTAATGGTAACATTTATTGCTAAATTCTCCACAAATCTTCTCAAAATCTTCTTATTCTGTATCATTGTGTACTTATAGTGTAAATGTTTAATGTTGAAATTATCATTTAACAGACAATTTGTCGATAGTACTTGTCAGACAAGTATACGTATGTTTAGGACAGGGCAAAACTGGGAAAGTATTTTTGTCAAATGTTCTTCATTATGTACATTTGGTACAGAATATTAATTAAGATAACAACTTGATACAGATTCAATAGACTAGACAACTAAACATGCTTAACCCTCTAGCATTCAGTATAGTTATTCGTTTGCGATACCAAGTCACAATTTTTGACAGTAACACTAAAATTTGGGTTCAAATATACCACCGCCTTTTCCAAACCAGTGGCGATTGCAAAATGTTTTTTTTTAAGAAATAAAACTATAATTATATCTCCAAGTTTTCCTCGGACATCATTTACCTGACCATAAATAAAAATAAAAGCATTTGTTGATTCCATCTTCGCGTGAGCTACTAGTAATCACTTACAACTTTTTAAAAAAATGTTTTAACTTGCCTATAGTAGCTCAACAAAAAAAAAAAAAAAAAAAGTAAGTGCTACTATAGGCAAGTTAAACATTTTTTTTAATAAGTTGTAAGTAAAAATAAAAGCTTCAAGCACTGTTTTTCTTGTCTCAAACTGTAATTCTATGCAGAAAGGTTTTTAAATGTGGTCGTTTTAAGATAAGAGAACTATTTTATAAAAATTAAAAATTGTCCTTCATCTTCATCTCTGTATTATATATTACCGAAACTAAATTTGATTACTTTTTAACAATGGTAACAGGTTTAAAACGCTGTTGGAGAGAAGCGCTAACTATTAAAGTTAGGCGCTGGCCAAGTCTTGTTTTCCAGGCCTGATCGCTCACCAAAATGGTGGACCCAGGCTTCACTGGTGTTATGGTATGAGACTATTCACGAGTGTAGTCTTCTAGTTATTTCTGTGCTCGTTGGTGTGCAGCGTTCAATACGTTTTGGAGTTCGTTTTGGTTCTTTAAAGCTAAGCCTTGTGAACTTGTAAGTCGGAACTGGAGGGGATTAAAAGGGTTCCCTACAAGTAACTGTAGGATGAGAAACAAACGGTCAGCATTACAAAGTATAACTTATTTGCCACTAAAGATTAACAGTTAAATATTAAAGCTGAAATGAAACAAACACAATTAGCTAAATATTATATCACCCTATAATAGTATTGAATAACAGTACAATGACGTCACAATTGTGTAAACAAATATGTAAACACGCTACTTCCATATACTTCTCTGTTAGGTACGATATTCAACAAGCAACTTATAAGAAGACGAGCATTTTTGATGTAGTACAAAAAAACCACAATTACAATCTATTTTTACAACAATTATAGCTATTATGTACAAATGTAACATATTTGTCTATCGAAAGTAGACCAATAGACTGATGTAAAGAAATTACGTCACCCTTATGCTTAAAGATTCAAGTTGGCAAACGGCTGCTGCTTTATACGATTTCCGTTCCTTACTGATCGTTCATGTTTTATAGCCCGTACAACGAGTTTGTATTAGATTTACATAAAGTTATACACGTAGCCAAATCATAACATATGTTTAGTAACTGAATTTCCTTCACATTTAAAAAATTTTTTTCACTTGAAAAGTATAGAGTGAAAATTAAAATTAAAATTATTCAGTACCTAATAAGTCTAAATAGAAAATTGCTGTGTGTGAGAAAACTTTTTACAGGGCCCTAATATTAATTTCATATATTAATAGCAAATTGTTATTGTTACAATATATATTTATCATTAAAATATGTATAGAACACACACACACACACACACACACACACACACACACACACACACACACACACACACACACACACACACACACACACACACACACACACATACACACACATACACACACACACACACACACGCCGTAGCGTGAAATATAGAATTGGATTTCGTAAATAAATGTTCCACTCTATCTCGGGGATTATTTTATTCTTTTGGACATCTATCAGTGGCTGGTCAGCGATACCAGGTTCATTTAAGCAATGGGTACATAAGTTGGGTACATAAGCAATGGGTCATATCACTGGACTGATTTCTGATTTGCCTGGCAATTCCAAGTTATTCCTTAAATTCTTTCAGTACGTTAACGTCTACATATATTATTAATTGAGACCTTAAATAAACTACTGTGTCCGTAAAGAAATAGAAAAATACACATTTTATATTTGTATTGTTATAAATTTAGTCTTCAAACAATAATAATTTTTTTAGAGATAAAAGATTTTTAAGACGTTAAGAATAATTAAAAACAGTTTCTTAAGACTTTGTTTCAAATAAGCTCTTCAGAACAAATCCTACACAGCAAAGCAATATAGCTATATACGTAATATGGATATAGGAGAGTAAAGCAAGGTTTATTTTATACAGCCCTTTAATTTCCTCAACAATGAAATTGAAAACGTGTAGTAAAACTTTTCAAGTGTTTGCAAATGTTTTATAGATATAATCCCAACATTCGGATTTTTGTAATTACTAATCTGTGTTTTTTTGTGTAATATATGTATTTATTTTTATACTAAACTTGTATTAGTCTGAAAAAATATCATCAGGTATATTGAATAATATATTCATTTAGCTGAACTGTGTCTCTATATATTACTTAATGAATTTAGGCCCAATAAGGACTTGACACACGGTAGATATTTGTAGTGTGATACTGTTATTAAATGCAAAGAAAACTGTAGATTTTGGAAATTTCTAATTTAATGGAAGGTATTCATAGGTAAACAGAAAATGTTATTGTTGCAAATGTTTAATAGATATAATCACAATACTCGGATTTCAATAATTACGTATATGTGTATTACGTATACTAAACCTGTATTACTTTGTGAAATATCATGTAATAAATTCAATAATATATTCATTTAGCTGAACCAGTCTTCATAGGTTACTTAATGAACGTAGGGCGCCGAAAGGGCCTGTGACACATATCCACCACTACGGAACCAAACTTGAAACATCAAAAGGTAACCTAAATATTTAGAGCGTGACACATTGTTAGTCGCATTGGGGAAATGGCTTCCCTAGACAAGTTCTGCAATATAAAATGTGATTCCGTTTTAAGTTGTAATAGGCTTAACTATCTATAAACACCCTGCTTCTGTGGTATTAAATGAAAACGTTTTAAAACAAACCAAAGGAAATCGTGGAAAATGAAAACTCGGGTCTATTTTACTAAAAAACGCTACGACTCGAGTAATATTAAACGCAAATACGCCAGTATCTGCTTTTTTATTCCAAACATGTTATTTTTCTTGTCCTTAGTATGAACTCAATTTTGATTCTCCACACGTGTGGAGCTCTTCGCAAAGCAAACATTATTTGACTCTTTTATTTCCCCTGGGTGGTGTCCTGTTTCTTGTTTCATGGCGGCTTAGGTTAATCGTGTGCTCTCGGAATCGTTGTTTGCTGTACAATCACACGATTTTTACATTAAATTAGATTTATTTTATAAATATCAAAACTGGTAACTGTTTGAAGTTGAAAGTGGTAAAAAAAATAACTTGATAAAAATATTATTGTATAACTTTAAGGACCAGAAATGGTTTTAAAACGAAATACACAAGGAGTTTTCCGATCTCACGTATGTCTGTGTGATTTTGTGTCCAATTTTGTTCGCATATGACCAGGAATGTTAGAGGCTGAAGACTTTCTCCGAATCAATAGCTCACTATCGTTAAATACCGTCCCCATTCCTTCAACCTTAGGGTTGTCTTATTTGTAAGAGCTGATAATATTTTCAAATTGATTGCATAACTTATAGACATTGATTACCAGAACCTTCAGTTTATAAACGTACTTCTATTCCATCTACATATACCCCGTCCAATGGGGAGTTTAGGTCTTTGTCGCGGTCTGTGCTCAAATTAATATTCTCAAATGGAGAGAATATGCCCGTGGCTCTTGCAACAATCATATCGATAAAGCAGCAATATTTGTAAATTATTCCGTCAGTTATTGTTAAATGGTTAAGTATCAATATATAAGCGTTAAGTTGTAAGATATTAAAAAAAGGAATGGAATACAAGTGCCCGGACACACATAACGGTGGAGACAGAAATGGAACAACAAGTGAATAAAGCGAACAGAATTCTGGGATGTGTAAAAAATTCAATAACTGGAAATATAAATATATATTTTATACCTTTATTATATTGTGCTACAAAATATTGTGGTAGTTGTGCAACACTAAACTCATACAGAATTGTGTTTGTGAAGTTATGGCATAAAAACTTATATTTGGCTTTTATATATCAAGTATAGTTACGATGTTTAAAATAAAGTGATTTTTTGTTTATAAGGAAACATTCGTATACTGTCATGGTCTATGTGTCTTATAGCGTTAGGTTTAGGTACAAAATTCAAGCACTTTTTATGGTTACCGAGCTATTAAATTATTTTTCCTCGTTTAAAACGTACTTCGAGTAACATATGGGAATAGAAAAAACATCTGGCCTGCTGAACTAACGGCAAACCATTACCGCAGATGATATTTATTCATGCAATTGTGGCCTTATGGTACTTAGTAAAGAAATATTTTAGCGGATTCACTATACTCTGACTTGTAGGCGCCTTATTACTCATAGTATGTTTCCCGCAGAACACAGACGATGATGTAACAGTCTGCTTCAACCACAATGTCTGCACGTTGGTTCTTCCGATGATATCATGAGATTGTTTTATATGTTTTGGCTGATTTTATGACGTCGTAGGTTAATTTTACGCTAATAATCTAATGGATTTTATGCTTGACTGAGTTATATACTTGTGAAGAAGCGACATTATTGTTTTAGCCAGTTAGGATATCACAAAAACAGTGTAAACAGAGACAAAGACGGCTGGAATTACCCTCTAGCCTTATGAAGGACCTCGAGACTTATAAAGTCTATAACGTTATGAAGGTTGTTGTGCGTTGTGACTTCCGTTCATTACCAAGCATGAGTGTAGATAAACTGTACAATATCTCCGAATCCTCTCCTTCCGCCAGAAAACAAAATGCTTTTTACTGTATCGTCTCAGTTTGCATCTGCCATTCGTAACGTTCTGTACTGTATTTGGAAAATATCTTTAGTGTGAGAGATGGTGTTACACGCGTCGTTAATAGCGTTTAGTCGTGTATAGTTTTAGTTTCTATTTTAGCGGTTATGCCTGTACTGTGTTTTTTTCCTTTCCGCCCTCATTCTTACAAGGAGTACTGTACCTACACGTACATACATAATACCATACGGGAATCATAAAATATTATCTCTTTCGGAAAAGTAAAAACACTTATAAAAAACGGGGCGCTTTGTGCGACTGCCTTTGAATAAACACGAGACCAATTTTACATACAAATACTTTTAAAGAACCACAAAGCCACCCTTTCGAAAATTACAGGCGGCAAACTTTTTATTTGTAAGTAAAAATTACGTAAAAAATTCCAAGTTCGTGGATTTTTCACGAGAGGTGCTTTACAATGTCCAACCTATTTACAAAATCGTTATTTTGCTTTTTACAACCGAGGTGTTTTTGTTGTTAATAATTCAACTGCGTTGCCCTTTCACGTTTTCCGTTAAAACATCTTTGTGTAAATATTGTGTAGAGAAACGTTTTCGATAGAATGTGCGCCTTCGACTGTCATAGCTTCAACGGAGGGAGGTAAATTGTTCAATTCTCTACTTTTGTCATGACAGTCAAAAGAAAATCAATTTCTGTAAAAGTTTGAGGAGTTTTGAAGACTTAGAGTTTAGGCTTTAATTACTTTCCGTTGAATATATTTTGTTAACTCGTTCATTTTTCGGCATTTGTTTTATGTATTTTTTGGATCCGAATTATATATTCAGCTAAAAAACTTTTCCTTCATATTACTCTACCATCATCTTTGTATTAAAAAGTAGTATTAAAGATTTCACTTTCATATTATGATCAAAGGCGCCTAATGAATTCCAGAGTTATGTTTTTGTTTACTCAAAGGGCCAGAAGACGTTTATAATGGTAAAATGGCGTGTAAGACGGGAGATCATCATGTCATAAAAAACCCTTAAAAGAATATCATGTTACATTATACTTTAACGATAATGAGCGAGCATTTTGTTTTTAAAAATTTTGGCATCTATAGGCTATAAATGTGAGTTTTGAGTGCGAGGATCGCAAATGAAGTGGTGGGTAGGCGGTGAAAGGAGAAACTAGAAAGACACAACACAAATAATTTAATTTCTCTTATTTAACATAGAGACTGGTGTTTGCTTTAATAAATACAAACCCTCGGTATGGTTGTGAAAAACGTTAGTTCTATAACTTGACATTTAAATAAATTTAACAACGAAATGCTTTTTTGTGTTTATGAATGTGATTTTGGTGAGTGTTCCGATGAAATGGGGGTTTATGACAGCCATTTTCTAGACTTGATCAACCGTTATTAAATAAATAGGAAATTTTAGTGTCAGGTATATACAGTGTAATAGTAAATTACGCAAAACAGTTCTATCCAAATATTTTATTTCAAGTCAAATACCTGAAAAAATGTAATAGGTTCCCGCTTTATAATGATTTCATAGTTTGAACTTGAAAACTATTATTTCTTCTTCTTCATTTTTTTGTACTATCCTGTCTGCTTTCCAAAGTGTGTCTAGTAATCTGTCGTTCCATGGTTTACTTGGTCCTTGCATTGATCGTGTTTCTGTTGGGGAGCAATCTGTCGTTGTTTTTACTACAGTGTTTTCAGTAATTCTGCTTCGATTTAAATAGAGAATATTCCTCAGCAGATTTTCAACTTGCTGGGCCAGATTTGCTGGGTGTGTCTATGCACCAATCAGTTGCCACATCCCTAGTCACGTAATACCATTTACGCTCCTCCCCCTCTATCAGCGATAAAAATTTGCCACCAATTCTCGAATTACCATCCAACCCAATAAAATGTCCTGCCATTGCAGAATCCTCTCCTTAGATCCAGCTCGAACCAAAAATGACCTGATCCCATATTCCTACCCGCAGCCATTGTCGCGTGACAGACGGGGGCCACCAAACCCCATCCTTCTCTGACTGACTGACTCGAATACAAATCTACCCCTTACAAGATGGTTTAGCCCTAAACAAACTACAGTTGCTATGAATCTTGTAATATAACAAACAGTAGTTTCATTACTTTTCGACCGAGTTTCAAATATACAGAAATTGTGTATTGCAATATAGTATTGCGTGAATATAGAGGTATTCTACTTCAAAAGGTAATCTAAATCTATAAAGAGCATCGAAGTGTTAGACGCATTGGGGAAGATGCTATTATAGTTCAAACGTGATCCCTTTAAAGTTTTAATATGATTCTCTCCCTATTTTATACACGGATTTATTTTTTACAAAAACGCTACCACTCGAGTAATTTTAAACGCAAATACGCCGATATCTTAATATTATACGGCAAATCGACATGACACAGAAACAACAAAGAGAATGCTGGGAACAGCAGATATTAACACTCTTAACATTATTGATTAAAAAAAAAAAACACTCAAGGACAGAGCAAGAAGCAAGGTCATACCACGGAGGTGCGAAGTGGGAAAAATTAAAGAATGGGTGGCGAAAAAAAAGAGTGAATAGATAAAGCAGTCCCTTTATATTGTCTGAACAACAATATACCCTAAGCAGAGTGACTGAAGATGGAGTTAAGATGGAGATTGCCCGCGAACAGGAACACAATCAGTGCGAAGACGAAGAAATCCATGGAACGAAAGCTAACTAGAGACACTTTGGAAAACGTACAGGCTAATGCTTATATAAGAGAAGAAGAAGAAATATTATGTTTTAAAGTTTAAACTATTATTACCTCATAGTGCTGGAATTTATTACATTTTTCAGGTATTTGACTTCAAATAAAATATTTGGATAAAACTGGGTTATGCAATTTACTATTACACTTTATAAACCTGACACTAAAGTTTCCTATTTATTTAATGACGGTTGAGAAAGTCTAGTTAATGGCTGTCATAAACGCCCATTAACGTTCACCATAATCGTATTCATAAACACAACTAGTCAACCATACAGGGAGTTTATATTTATTAAAGCAAACACCAGTATTTATGACTAATAACATGAATTAAGTTATATATGTTGTATTTTACTTGTTTTCCCTGCAGCACCTACCCAACACTTTATTTGAGGGTTCCGCACGAAAAACTCACATTTATACCCTTTAGATGCCGCCATTTTTAAAAACCAAAGATTTTACTAGTTTTCGTTAAAGTACCATCTAACATGATACATTTATTTGGATTTTCTATGGCAAGATGATCTCCCGTTTCACACGTCATCTTATCATTACAATTTTTTTCAGAGCCTTAGAATAAACAAAAACATTACTCTCAAATTCAAAATCTCCTTTTCTTATAATATAAAGATTATAACTTTAATATTACTATGTAAAACGATGATGAATATGTAAATTGGAATATGAAGGAAACCTTTCTGAGCTGGATGTAAAATCACAGTCTAACCAATGCAATTAACAAATCATTTCAACTTTCTCATTCATGCTTTTCACTATATATTTATGTGTTCGAACTTTTTGATATTTATTTAGATTTAAGTTAATTTTATAAACGTCACACAAAATTACAAAATGCGCAGTCGAAGGTTGACAAATAAAATTGCTAAGTTAGAAGTACTAAGGAATAAATTAATATTTCTGATATTACGACTTACAAAATAAATGCACTCATAAATTCACGTGTTTCCACATATGTGTACGTGAAAACGGTTGTCATTTAGGGGAGGAGGTGGCATGAGAGTGAATGGAAAATATTATTAGCAATAAAAAGAAAGTATGGAAAAACAAAATACCAGTATTGATTGGGGGGGGGGGGTCGTCTTACTGGCATAGTTTGACGACTACTTGAAAATTACAACAAACAAAATCAATACGATTATTGAATTTAATAAAACCAACTGCATGAGATTACAGCTTACAACTACATGTGTATTATGTTTAAAAAAAAGCCTGGTTGGATCTATACCTACTCTGGCACCAGTGAGCTAAATTTACAGAGCTAATGTTCGCATATTTTTCATGCATAAAAATGTGGGTATAATACACAGGTTTTATTTTGTCTGTATATTTTCAACTAAACTATATATTGTTGATTGGCAAAAAAAGTAGATGTCAAAACCAGAGGTTCTCCCCAAACAGGTGGTTTTGATGAAAAATACGTTAACTTTCCGTTACAAACGGTTACGTGAGGTATGAGGGGTTGGTTTCAGCGATTATTGGAGGGTAACGTGAATGGGAGGAGGTATTGAATGTACGCGCTTGTGCGCGGTTGTACGTTAGTGTAGGTGGCAGGTGTTTTTTTTAGAAATACGTTAATTTTCTGTTAAAGACCGTTACGTGAGGTAGTAGGGGGTTGGTTGGTGATATAATTGGAGGGTAACGTGAATGGGAGGATGTGTGCGCGTTTGTGCGTTTGTGTATATGCGTGTTCGCTATTGTGTGATGTAATTAGAAGCATGTTCGGACATGTTGGTTACCTAGAGAATGAGGTAATTTTGGCATGTGTTTTTTGTGAAGGACCGTGTGTATTATATTCTGTACCCAGTTCGTTGCTGACCTATATTTTTACTATAACGTCGCGTGTGTACGGTTGAAATCCGTTACGAGGTGATGGGATTATTTTCGCTATAAATGTGTCAGTCGCAAAGACTGAACGGTGACTTCTCTGTTTGTTCTCCAGATCTTTACTGGTTAAAAAATGTAAAAGGATGTTAATTTATTAATATAGGTTCCTCGCTCGTGAGCTAATGTGTTTACATATCGTTGTGCTAGCGCTTGTTTGTTGTAACAGGTATTTGGCCTGAATAAATTGTTTTTAAAAACCTACCTCTGTTTCGAGTTATTTAACTGCCGTAGTTATAAACATGTTCTGACCATTGAAAAGTGTTTTTAAGACTTTACCTGCGCGCTTGTACGTGCGAGTGCTCACGATTGTGTGACGTAATTAAAAACATGTTCGGACATGTTGTAGGCAATGTAAAACGTCATTGGGAACTTGTATAGATGATGACGACGACATACTTGTGTTATAGTTGTGGGATAAGTAGTTGGTTAGTAGGTCAAGGTCATAGAAAGATGTTTTTAAAAAGAGTCGCAAGCAGAAGTGCTTGCGACATTAATATTAATTTTTTTATTTATTTATTTATTATTTAAAAAATTTTTTTTTTTTTTTACACAAATACAATAGCATCTTATAATTACATCGCTATATTATAACAAAAATACAATTTTTTTTTAGACTAATACAGCTACTGATGTAAAGTCAGTTCGGTGGACCCACATCCGGACGGTCCGTTGGAGACTATGTGAAATTCGCCGGCACCCACCTCATCCAAATCCATGTTCGCCAACAGCGTGATGAAGCGTCTAGGTAGGAATATCTGGAATTTCGGGTCTTCTCCTTCCTTGTATGGGAAACCTCCGAGCGCAGCAACAACTGCTTCCCCGTAGGTAGTGTCGACTTTTCTGAGGTAGTGCACCGAATACTTTTTACCTTCCTTCAGTTCTGAACATTTCTTTATGGGCAACCCGTCAGCTTTAGACTTTGAGTTGAACTGTTGAATTATTGACTGTAAAGTTGCTTCGCGGTTCATAGTTACGGAGGAGAAGTAACTGTATCGTGTAGCTCTGCCTGAGGTCTATAAGGAAATGATGTCTAACCACCGCTCTCTTTGGTTTATATAATGCGTTTCCCCCTCCCTTATTATTGTAGTCATAGTCTTAAGACTGACGCGACTTTCATCGCACGTAGAAGCGCGCATTTCGTTTCTTTGTGTTGCGGGTCTATAACGCTTTTACAAACGTTCTGGATTCCTCTCAGGAAGGTCCATTCTCTTGAGGAACCGATATCGATAACTTCAGCAGAAGTAAAACCACGAATCCATTTCGCCTTTTCGTCACCCGTTGTAAATATCAGATCGAACTCTTTCACGTAGTGTAACATGACGTTACGAAGCTCTACGTATTCGGTGAACCCTTCCTCCCACGATATGTGATGATAATTCTTACTCAACCAATTGTTGGTTTTCTTGTATTTATTGCTCAAGGTAGAGTATTCGAAAGGCGGCTTAAACAGGAACGTGTAGGTAGCGTTTGTTTGTAGGCCCAATAATACGAGTTCGTTCACTATAAACGCGTTACACTCTCCTTTAAAACATTGCATCTCTAACACGCAAGCAGATCGTTCCATTATTTCTTTTTCCTTGTCCTCTATTCTCCAAAACGTCCGGACGCAGACTGCAAATAGGTCTCGATCCTTTTCGCCTTTTATACCTCTTCCTGCTTAGGAAGAATGCTCGTAGCGTTCTCATCTTCCCCCGACGTTATCGGTTCAACGTTCTTGATATCTTCCTCCTCGTCTTCTACGCTTGTTTCTTGATCCAGCATAAGCAACAGCTGTCTATTGAGTTCAACCTCTTGTGGCAACCGGTTGTATATGCTATAATCAATGTACCCGTACTCTGGTGGCTCACCAATCCTACCTTTTAAACAAGCCTCTACATAGTCTCTAATACTTTCCTCAGACAACTTCAACTGTTCCAAGTACCTTTCAACGGCAGGAACCACACCATTTAGTACGTAAAATTCTCTAGGCGTCAACATAACCTTTTGCCCGTTCCGATGATAATCTTTAATACGAACGTAGTGTTTACCGTATATCTTTACGGTGTCAACTTCGATATCTGTTCCGGGTAATATCAAACGTGTCTTCTTTCCGCTTTCTCGACAGGCTAGGAAGGTTTCAAAAACGTTCAAGTAGCCGATAAAGGTCTTGAACGAATCCGCTGTAAATAATATGTATCTTTTGGAGTGGTTGATGAGCACTCCTGGCAAAAGAGACAGAGACTCAAAAACCCCTACTGTCACGTTCTTTCCCATGCACGCAGTTAGTGGGTACACAGCACGGAGATAGGCACCGATAAACATATCGCTTATGTCGTCTTCAAGATCGTCTTCCCTGTTCCTTTTCATTTCCGTTAGACGTATTGCGTTGTTATAGAGCGAGGTTAGAGCGTTGTCAACGTCTTTAAACTCTGGTATTTCTACACGAGTTTCTTTTGAATTTTCATTAGAAACCGTATCATCCACGTTTTCGTCCAACTTAACACCACCCGCTAAAGGTGCGTCCGTCTCACTACATGTGTTCATTATGTGCGTTCAAGGTCCTTTCTAACTATGAATGTCTGGAAAGTGATCTTGACTGGCCGAGATCAAAGTTTTAAATGAAAACAACTCCATCCGACTTTCTTATATACATCGCCACCCCCTCCCACTGATCAAAACAAAACACCTCTACGACACTCTCTTTACACTCCCTGTGAGAGGCGTATAAGTTACTATCGTATCGTGTAAAATCAAACAGTAAGCAGCCGTTTTGTCAGGAATATTTTCTGCTGTCTCAAATTCTAACCTGATATCAACTGTTGAGCTCTTCACAGATTCGTTCTGTTTCGAACAATCAATAACCACTATTGGTGAATATTCCTCATACGAATCCGGAGAAAACAGAGGCACGTTCTTACGCCCGTAATACGATGATTGAAACTTAGCGTACATCTCGTACAGCATTGAATAACGTTTTTTCGAAAAATCGGCGCTAACGTTGTCGTACGGGAAAAACAGCGAGTTTAGGAACAGTTTTACGTTTTTAAGATTGCAATGATCGAAATTAGTTGAATATCTTGTAATGACGTGCTTCCTGTTAGTCTGAAATGCAAAAATTACAAATCTTTGTTTCTCCATTTGGTTCGACGTTTTTATCGTCCATGAATGTCTCTGAGTTTGCGGCAGTACGGGGTATTCGTGCAACTCCCAACTCCGAAATGGTACCACGATCTCGTGGTCATCGTTTAGCTCTCTCAAAAGCCTGACCTTGTGTTCATCAGACAATCTCACGTGCGGCACCCGCCATACTATCTTTTCCAAAACGCATTTCCAATCCAATGTGGCATCGGTTGCACCGGTAGCTCCTATTATGCAATCGTTGTCTGAAGAAGATCTTATTAGAACCAACTCTTGACGGACGTTCATTATTATTCTACGGTAATCCTCTGCAAACCCCAACAACAATTGAAGCGGAATACAAAAGTCAAAATTCCCTGTTGAGTTTGGTTTTTCATTAATATCGGTAGGAAACAACCAACCGGACATTCTTATAATGTTGCGATCTGGAGCCAAAAGAGATGCTAGGCCTTTTAGAGTGCTGGTTATTCCCACGCGTTTCACGGAATCAACCGTAACACCGGAAATTTCATATCTAATCTCCTCGAACAGATACGACATCGCGTTATTCACAAACGGGACTTCCGTTCCCAAAGTCCCATCTTTTTTCGTCACCTTTCCTTCGATGTACAGGTAGCTCTCCGACGGCAGAGTGTACGCATCTTGCGATTGAATAGGAATACGGATTTCGTCGTTATTTCCTAATCTGGATGAAGCGTAAGGGTTGTGGCTGTGATACTCCTTCTCCCAAATCGTTTCGTCGAACACCGGACCGTGGCCTATGTCTAATATATCCATCGCTAAGAACTGTGAAACCTATTCTTTCTAGAAACGTCTTGTTCTCACTTGTTATCCTTTCTATCTGTTCACAAGAACTGAATTTCGTTCCACCAAGAGTATCGTTAATAAAGTCTAACCCCATACTCATACGCGTTTTATATGCAACCTGATGCTTATAGTTTCTCCTCTAAAATCAACTGGATCCCCGTTTTGATCAAGCACTCTCACTACGACTTCTGAAATCAAACTGAATTTTATGGGCAAGTAAACCAGATTTTGTGGTACTTCTATTATTTTATATCCCGGCGGAACCGATGGAAAAAACGAATGTATAATATGTTCCCTCTTTCCGTTTTTGTAAGAACCGTCTATGATGTTACAGGAAATTTCGATGTTGTTTACCTTTATAATATTGACCTCTTCATCGCCTAAATGAGGTTTCTTTTCTTCGTTTGGTGCGAGGTTTCTTTTAAACCCCAACAGCGATCCTATAGAATGTGGTTGATCGAAATGTATGTTAAATTTAGTAACTATTTCGCATCGAAGGAGGCTGTTATTTGCCGTAAGCGAAACGTTGCTGTAACCTATGGACCTCTGTAACACTCTGTTCACTTCGTCAATTTCGTAAGACCCTGTAGGCAATTCTATCTCGTATATTTTATTGTTTTTTACGTCACCCGCTTTGCTGTAGTGTAATTTGTTGTTAATGCCTTTGGTGACGTTTGGTATGGAATTGTATGTAGTGAATTCTAATAGAGCCGCTTCCCACTGGCTTTCTTCGTGCAGCCTTAAAGGTGGAAACAGCACGCTCCTCAGTATAGACTCGTCCCCAGTAAGGGATACCGTGTACGAAGACATCTTAAATGACACTGACTTTATTTGTCAGGAATTCTAAACATAAATGGCCGCAAATTAACGAGTCTTCCGGTTGTCTTCTTTCATAATTGTATAGAATTGTTTTTGCCGATCTTAAATACTGATTCAATTCCGATGGTGGTGGCAAGTTGCCGAAACTATCGAAGTAAAACACTGTGCTTCCTAATTTTTTGTAACAGACCCAATGCGTTCCCGACCCGACGGTGCTGTCCAAGTTCACTATAGCTGATTCGTTTACACGAGGTTTTGACGGAAGATTGTCTCTCATAAAGACGCCTCTGAAATTCGGTATAGAAAGGCAGTATGCGTAACGTTCGAGCTCTTCATTCGTCAATGCCTTGTTCGGTAATACGAGTTTTCTACTACTATTTAATACACATTTCTGTACGGTCGCAGGTACAACCCCCTCCCGTTTTTTGAACCATTGTTCCTACGTCTTCTCCTGTACTTACTGTCTGTCCTCTTTCGACCAACTCTTCTGACAGGCACCCTTTTACGTCTTTTTCTTATTCTCCTTTTCATCCGTCCACCTCCGATTGCACTTTTTGCCTTCATCGCTCCGGCCACCGCTAAAGCAGCCGCTCTTTCACCAATACTAGCGTCACTAGACTTAGCCCTTTGCCAAGCTTTTTCTGCTAAAACCCTGTCTGCTACAGAACGTGATGCTGAATCAGAATATCGGGAATAAACTATGTCGTGGACCTTACAGGCTTCGTCTAACTTATTTATACCCCGATCTCCTCGTGCCAAACGTTTTTTCAACTTTGTACCTGGTCCGCAATATCTATACCCACCCGGTATGTGTAATTCCACCGGTAAAGCTTCGATAGCCCTGTTGACTACGGCACTAACTGGAATAATACCGACTGCTTTTTTCGCAAGTCTTACAAGTGATGATGATAAACCACTTCCTTCTCTTACAAACTTCTTTCCGTTACTAAATGTTTTACCGTTTAACATATTAAATATATATGTATCTATTATTTATCTACACGGTTACTTCATATAGAATGCCCATTTGTTGTAGAAACTTGTTACTTTATAATAACGAACCACTTCATACCAAGTTTTTTTTTAAATAAAGAAATACCTCTATCACATCCAAATGCTTGCAATAATTATTTCTTGTTTTATTTTGTTTATTATTTTTTGTTTATATATTTTTTTATTTTTTGTAGCATATATTTAATAATTGTTATTCTTTTTACAACAATAATTACTAACACATGTATCACATTAACTTTTTATTGAACAAAAAAATAATATTTACATTGTATTACACTTAACTAAATAGTAAATGGAAGTAACAGCTCTTCTCCGGTCAATTCCCCTCCTCCGCAATACCGTCAACGGCTGGTTTTTCCGCTTCTGGAGGATAAGATATTGGTGACGTTCCACGAGCGTCGGTAGTATCCTTTCCATAGTTCGAGGCGCCGACTGTAACTCTCATGCTGAATTCCTTGATCCAATAGCTTATTCATCTCGGTTGAAAAAACGTTAACAGCATCTTTTTGTTCGATGCGTAGCGGATAATACTCTATATATCTAGCAGTCAAAGCCATCTTGTAAGTTTATGAAGGATGTTTCCTCTTCAAGAAGTAAATTTGAAATATGTATTATTTTTAGTTTCGCTCTCTATATAACAATATATTACATTAGCCTTGTACAATAAAGGCGTTGCTTATCCCTGTTTCCTCTTCTTTGCGGGATGTATTGGTATTGGGTATGAGTAAACCGTCATCCTACGCATAGCATGACATCGTGCTCCAAAATCCTCACCCTTTACTAATTTTAAATAACCGCACCTCGGAAACCATCCACCATGTTCGATCCATGGAAATTCATGTGCTTCCTAATCCTTTAAACCACCACCACAGTAAAAGCATATAACGCCATCAGGTGGAGAGTGAAAGAAAAAACCGGCTTCTGCAAATTGCCAAGCATAAGGGCGGGAGTATACAAATCTGTTGTTGTTGAACGATTCCAGCCTACTTCCAGGTGTACTGTATTTCGGGTATGCAACCATATCTCCTATATTATAAACTGAAATATTTTCTTGAATATATACTATCTATTTGCAGACTAGGTGCAACTCTCCACTTCCTTCGTGCGTGTGTACTCTGCATCTTGGGTTATCGTATCTATTTATATTATCCGTTGTATCCCCTCCACTTCTCAATTTTCGATTTTCTCCTTCAGAAAAGTCGTTCTTATATGTTTTCCCAGGTTCTGCTATAGCTTTCGGTTGTCTGACTGAATCCTGCTTCTGTCTCTTGTTTGCGACTGGTTCCTCTTTTGGAATAAACTTTAACTTTGTACCACCAAAGATGTCCGTTGTATCCCCTCCACTGCTCAATTTTCGATTTTCTCCTTCAGAAAAGTCGTTCTTATATGTTTTCCCAGGTTCTGCTATAGCTTTCGGTTGTCTGACTGAATCCTGCTTCTGTCTCTTGTTTGCGACTGGTTCCTCTTTTGGAATAAACTTTAACTTTGTACCACCAAAGATGTACTTCCAGTTTAAATAGGTACGTCCATCTACACCCGGTAAAGCTACTCTTCTCCCGTCTCCAGTATGCATGTAATGGAAGAGTGAAGACGCGAACCTTTCTTGAGTTTCTATGTTTACGGCATCCAACTGTTCTATAGGGTTACCAACTCCGCTCAAACGTTTGTTGTAGAACTCGAAACCATCTTTCGATAATAACGGTGTCACAGACCTGACGTATTCCAATGTAGCAGCATCGTTTGATGACACAGGCCTACCAACATTTTCGATAATTTTGTTTTGCATATCGTAATTTCCGTTTCTAGTGAGTTTAAATCCTACGCCTGAAGGTCCTTTGGGACCCCGTTCACCTGGCTGAGCTCTAACAGCGACTTTACTCTTGGAGATTTGATGACGACCAAACTTGTCCACGCTCATCTTTATAAATGAAGTTAAGCAATAACGTTTCTTCGTTTTAATTCTTCTGTCAACGACACTACCTCGTTCTCTAGCCCCGTGTGTCCTGCAGACATAGAGTCATATAACAAACGCAGACGATTCACTAACTCGTTTGCATTATTGTAATAAACAACGTTGGTATGCTGAGTGTCTTTTAAATTAACACCAGCTCCTGATTTGCTCTTGTCTTCTCTCGGAGGAAATAGATGTGCTATAATTCTTTTATATTTCTTTGACCTGTTCCTGTACACAGGTGCGTTAGAACTGTATCCCTTTCTATGAGCGTTGGTCAGTTGGCAAATGCGTTTAAAATTTTCGAGATCTCTTTTTGTATATTTCTCTGGAATATAATTGAAGATTAGCTCAAACAGACCGCGAGTACCTCGAAAAGTTTTATTCTTTACCAGTATGTTATCTTTGTTGGTGATCTCCAATTTCGCGTCACCTATATCCAATGTCCCGTCTTTAGCCAACCGAGCGCCGAACGTATGGTATTGTTTCTTCCTGCTTGTATCAGACATTGAATCTAACATTTTTAATAAATACTTTTTAGCCATAGGACCTTTACTCGATATATTATCGCTCAATATACTGACGTCTTTAGTTGACTCGTGAACAGACGTTCTTCCATCATCTTCATCCGTTACATAGTCTGCTGATGTGACCGTCAACTCAGCGCCCGACTCCTGTTTAAAGGGTATTATGTCTTGCGCGTCACCATCAATCCATGCGTTTTCACCGAGTTTTTCAGATATCTTCTTTAACGGTTCTACTATCGGTTTGAAAGTGGTCTCCAAGTATTTATCCCTTTCGCTTATGCCTAATATCAAGGCTTCATTTTTTTTCTGATGGTATCGCTCAACACTTTTATTTCGTTTACCAACTTCCTTTGTTTCTCCATGTATTTACTTAGCGCTTGTTATCCAGTTGAATAGCTGTATCGTAATGTTAGCATTGTAAATCGCTCTGCGAATTTATTACAACGTATCTGTCAAATCCCAGTCTGTATCGACCTTCATCGATGTTACGCTCCTTATCGACGACTAGGAATCCGAAATGATCGTTCCACGCTGTAGAACATATCTGTTTAAATCTGTTGTATTCCATATCAGCACCTACGTGATCGTTGTATACGTGTCTCGTGTTAGTCTCATCCTGCTTGAACATGATAATGAGATTGGCGTTATCTCGTAATAGCTGCTTAGGGATTTTGCTATAGGTTTGCCCTATGTAAATACAATCTATCATGTTATGTCGCCCCATGGCAAAGTACGTGGTTATGTGATGATGTCTTTCCGAGCTAACGTCATCGAATAAAAATACAGAATACGGTCGAGCATTACTTGGTCCCATGATTTCTTCGTTTACATCAAATTTGAACCAATTGACGCCTGGCACCTCGGATATAACCTTTTCCAAAAGTAGATACTTTGGTTGGTTGAGCGACTTGGAAAATATGTATACATTATTGAATCGCAGTCCGTTAGCTTGCGTGAGCAGGTTAAACACTACGTTTGTTTTCTCGCAGTTTGATGGCCCCGAGACTATGCATCTTACAGTGTCAGGAAGTAATGCACCGTGTTTCCCTTCACTGTGGGTGGTTTTATCAGCAGTCAGAAGATCTATATTTTTAACAACAAATTTATCCTTTTGCTCTAATATTTCCATTTCTTGCCTGCTTACAGACTCATATTATACTGTACATCCGTTATTAGATTAAATCTTTTTTATTTATCCACGTATCCTGGCTGCGGTCGAAACCTAACCAACGCACAAGAACTTTATCGCCCTTTCTGCGGAGTATTTTCTCAACTAAATATACGTTTCCAACTGTAGACGGTGATAGCTCGTGCCCGTAGAAACCACCTTGTATGATATCCCCTTTGTGATCTTTCAAAAGATAAGTCTCAGGAAACGTCGGTTGTATCCTGTAAACTGTAAACACTGCATTCGAAAAATTAGGAAGGATCCTTTGGTAAAAACGCGCTTGTGTTTGCTAATACGCACTTGATCACCGAGGAAAAACCTTTTCGGCATTCGTTTTTCCGTATGCGGTTTTGTTTGCCGGACTATACGATCAAACACCTTTCGTTCGTTCTTTTTATTAACGTCTACAGGTTTCACGCCGATAGTCCTGTGTACCGTATTATTGTATTCGTTTATCAAAACAGGTAATACGTCATGCCAGACGTATGATCCTCTTTTTGAGAAAACCTTGTACATCTTACTCTTTAGCGTTCTATTGAAACGTTCTATTATTGCAGCTTTAATTTCGCTCTTGCTAGAGTAATGGTTGATACGATATTTCTTCATTAATTGTTTGAATGGATTATTGAAAAATTCTTTACCGTCATCCGTCTGGAGTTTCTTAATCCTCTCTTGAAGCAATAGCCCCTCAACAGCATTAGCAACGTTTTCCGAAGACTTGTTTTTTAATGGAATAGCGTGCGCAATTTTAGTAAAATAATCTATAAGTGTAAGTATGTAATTAAAACCTTTATTGTCCTTAGCGTATGGTCTCATCTCTACAAGATCAGCTTGGAAAAATTTATCGTCTAGTCCTGTTAAGATAGTATATCGTCTAGGAAATTTTCTTCTTGCTGGTGCGTGTAATTCACGTACAATCTTTTCCCTTAACTCCATCGTTACCGTTAGTGATTATAGGAAACAAATAATAGAATTTAGATTTTTTTATATATAACTGTTGTTACGTTAACATTCGGATATATCTCGCAAGGAATAGTGTCCGTACTTTAACGTGTTTATGCAGTCTGAAAGTATTTTTCTTTTGTCGTCTCTTGTTGATAGTGATCTTTTGCGTTGTAACATGGTGTAAAGCTCATGACCGAAGCTACGAATTGTGTTGAAAGTAGCCTTGTACTCTACGTTTTCGAACAGACATTTCCTGTAGTGTTCAAACATAATAGATTTCTTCAAGTAGCTCTTTTTTATTCCTTTAGCCTTTTTTATTACTCCTTCCTCCTCTTCACAGTTGTGTCCACCTACGGAGGTAGTCATAGCGTACATCTTTGGCATAAACGCTATGAGTTCGATGATTGGGATGCTGTTTAGCTCGTCCTTAAATTTACCTAGAACCTTTTTATTAACGCCATCCCTAAGTGGGATGGTGCGGTGGGTATTCGGAGAAATCAAAATCGTTTTTATGTTGAAATGTCTTGAGGTCTTCGTAAAGATCATATGTTCGAATCCAGTAGAGAAACGCGTCTGTATCCATATACGATATTCCGATTTTATCTCTTCCGTAATGACGTACCATCTTTTCGTAGTGGAAGTCGTACATGTGCGTCTTGGAGATGTCTAAGATGGACATACCGATATAAAGTGGTCTGTCGAGAACTATCTTAGTCTTATTCATACAAACCAATACCAGATCTTTATTTATAATAATAGACGTATTAAAGTTGTCTCGCTTCACAAGTTTCATTAGTTTCTTTTCGTCTGTAACAAGCCTAACATCTATATGTTTTCGTTTGTTTTCAGAGTTTTTCCGATAATTGCGTTGTTCATTAATTTGAAGAAATCTCTCTGGAAAGCAGATTTAGCGGCGGATCTCCTAGCAGTGTTCGAATCGATGTACGGCTTTAACCAATATGATTGTGCAAAACGTATGACTCTATGAACTTTGGTAATACGAAGTCCTAGTTGTATGGCTTGTTGCATGGTCCAATAGTGAGCGACGTAATGATCTTTCGATTCAACAGTCATCAAAAGCTTTTTGTATTTACCTCCAGGCGGAACTTCGCTTTTTGGTAGAAGAGGGAGATCGTAGTGATGATCATGGAGCGCCTCCGGGTATTCAAAGTCGAACTACAAAATATACCCGAAACAACCGTAACGAGGGATATGTTGAATTTCTTCTATCGTAGTTGGATCTACCCATTCGAATCCTCCAGATGGCAAGGGCATCGACATGGCCCACCCGTAAAGGTTGTTTGCGTCGAAGTACCCCAGGTAGACAGACTCTTTCTCACTATCAAAGTCAGGCAAATGCTTGTTGTTGGCTCAAACATGTTTCCTAACGCACTGCGTTAGACCGCCTCGGACGCCCGACTCTACCATGAGGATCATATCGACATCCATCATCAATTCCAAAGTGCATCCTGTTTCTCTCAACATAGCCTGCCACGCCAGTCCTGGTGAGGTGTAAGAATGGAGAGGATCAAGCCCGTAAGCGTTCATACAGGTGTTTCTAAATTCCTCCATAACATCGCAAAGAAGGGTCACGTCGAGTTGTACATAAAAATCACTGTACTCTCCCAAAGTCTTAAACTCCATTCCGTTCCATACGTTACATGCGTGTTGGTATTCTTCATCACTAATTCCGCATTCATTTAGCTTGCTGTAAAAACATTCTATGGGAAGAAGCGAAGTTTCGTTGAACCTATCTCCATCGTCTATATAATCGTAAGGGAAAACACCTTTTCTTAACACTAGTTCAAGCTTCCCTTCAGGTACAAGTTTCTTCGTCTCCAGCAGATCGTCCCGTGATAGATTTTCGCTAGGTTTCATAAGGCTTGAAGGTAAAAACCTATAAGAGTCGATGAATCTCAATTTTAGTTTACCGACCTTTTTCGAAAAACTTATAAACTTTTCTTTCGACGAGGCTAACACATCGATTTGTCCTTTCCATAAGTTCAATTCATGTATTATAAAATGTGAATCGTATCCACTTAAATTGTGCAGCACGACAGGTATAAAACTAGGTAGCTTATAATTTATGTTGCACGAGTTACAAGCCGATCCTCTATACTTTCCTGTGAGATGGTCATGGTCACGGACTTTATGATTTATGTCTGTAAAAGATTTTTTACACAAGTAACAAGTAGTTGCGGATGTGTATGCAAGTATTTCGTCATCACTCATGTCTAACATGGGAACAATATTTGAGTACATCCCTTCAACTTTCTCGGCAACAAGTTTCAGCTGTTGTAGAAAGTTCTTTACCGCATCACAACCCCTGTAAACAAGCGGTTTTGATGTTAACCCATACCTCGTGAGATGGTTTTCGTCTAACGTAGACTTTACCATCATGCAGTAGCTATTAGGCTCGTGTTTTTGGTATAAATGTTTGGTGACGTCTTCAGGATCTTCCATAACCGTTTTAATAGGTATCAAAGTAGATTCAAAGTCGGCGTATATCACTATAGGTACACTGTATAGCTGATTCGTTTTGTTGAAAGAAACAAACCGTTTATCACGATGAGGTAATTCCATTTTAACGGGGGCATGTACTCCGCATAAGCGGTTGTGTTCGGTCAACCACCGTCGCCCTCCGAGTTCCATTGAAAGAGATTTGAAAGCAAAACATTTCTTACATACCGTCACGCTACTATAATATCTTTTCATTTGCCCACTTACCAATCTGTTAAAATTCTTAATGTAGACGTAATGCGAGACATCACCATCGTGTAGTAGTAGTAAGTCTGTGTGGCGAATATTTTCAGTTTCTACTACTCTCAGCGGATAAACATTATGACTTTCGTCGAGACTAAAAACGTTCACGGATACTCCAGGATTTCGTTTTTCAAAGAGTTTTATATCCTCAACTGAGACCGGATATTGCAATCCAGCAAAGTTATACTTATTGCCAACTTGTTCGTATTTGTAGTCAACTCTATATGCGTGTTTTGGATCAACATGTTTTGCTAGCATTGCGTATCGAAAACATTTATTGTCGGAGTTCTGGACATTAATGCAAGACAAGGTGGATGCTATCGTCTTAGGTAACGGGATATAACTACTTCCACGATTACCATACCCGTGTTTATGTACTCTCACAACCATACTCTTAACTTTACCTAATGTCCATCCAGACCCTCGACTTTCGTGTTCGGTTATTTTCAAAACAATCTCCTGCATACATTCCCTGACTACGTTTTCCAGGTCTGATGCAAAAGTAATTTTTCTGTTCCTAGTTATAAACGCTCTCTGAGATATTTCTCCTTCCACATTTACAAATTCGGACTCCATCACAAGTCCAAACTTTATAAAATTTAAACGAATGAGCTCCTCTTTCAACAGCTCCACTACAACATCGCTCGCTTCAATTATGTAATCGTCCAAATAGAGTTCGGTTACGTTCCTTATAAGGAAATGTTTAACATATGACCTAGGTAACGCTTGAGATAGAAGTTCGTGTTTCAACTTTTGTCTTGGGGGAGCGTAATGTATGACTGTTGCTCTGTCAGCTACTGATTCCTTTCTAGTTTCCGGCAAGTCTGGTAAGCTGTATAATTCGTTGTTTTCTTGATCGAGAAAAGGTGTATGGAATATCTCAACATGCGACAACAGGAGTAAGCGGTCGTTGAATTCTTCTCCACAAATCTCGCACGAGAATAAGCTATTCCTTTCTGTGTTCCTTTCTCCATCAGCTGGAATAGTTCCTTCATAGTCGGGAATTGTGTAAACTTCTCTGTCTTCATTTTCCTGTGTGCAGACTCTGTGAAATAACTCAAAATGCATCAGATACAGTAACTCATCTTTGAATTCATCTCTGCAAATTTCACAGCAGAAAACATTGTTACATTCCATTTTTTAGTATATTTGTTCTACTCAAATTCAAGTTAGAAACTAAAATGATACTAAAATCATGCATGTCTTATATATATATCCTGAACTACATCCCCCCACCACTATATATTTTAAAAAAAGCATTATTCTTGTTACCCCCCCCCTTCTATCACTGTCCTTTCAAAAAGTTATTGCGCACGTATAAAAGAGCAAAAAAACTGAAAATAAGCGAATTATAATTGTTCAAACCTAACTATAATTAACATGGCTCCTCTGAATATAGAACAACCTATTCATTGTATAGAATGGTCGTGGATAGCCACTTTATCAGAGGAAGAAGTTGAACAAGTTTTTGCTGTTTTCACGGCTGTCGATATACAAAACATGACAACCGTAATGAATACCTCGTTGGAAGACTTTTTACAAACTACTGTAGTCTCACTTGAGGACGATGAAGATCCTTCGTTGAAGGAAAATGTAGTGTCTTATGCTGAAGATGCAACAGATTCATATGATGGGCAACCGCAGGCTACTAGCACACCGATAAGTAGCAATCCTCGGCGTGACGGTGTATGCTCCGCAAGAAGACGACTTTCGTTCGATGACAGTGATCAATGCTCTCAGTAATAACCCAAAGTACTGAAAATTTCAAAACCTTTTCCAAACCAATCCTCTCAATATCACCCATCCCTCTATCCCTCGCTTCCTTCCCTTCCCAAGAATAGAGCAGCTGATGGGAGAACCCATCAGCTGATCTATTCTATTACCTATATATAACCTTGACATACTGACCTAGTGCCTAGAACTGTGTTACGTTATTCAGTATGTTTATATCTTTAAGGGTTTGAGTAAAGTTACCCGCTTTAGCTGGAACTATCATTAAGTGTCTGCTGTTGCTATTGCTGTATCGCATCCCTGATCCGTAGTATGTTGTGGGAAACATTTGAGCTAATACAGTCCTATATTTAAAGGAATTTACTTGGCGATTAATCCTGTTGTTTCGCAAATATCCAATCCTATGAGCGTTGGTCTTGACTAATATATCTTTATAGGCTGCGATATCATTCTCGTCATACACGTCATCATCAGGTATTCTCTTGAAAAGAAGCTCATACAATCCTTTAGTCGGATTGTAAACGGTATCACCCAATCGCAGACCACCATCTTCTTCGAACAACAATTGCGTGTCACCAACAAAGATGTTATCTTTCTCCAAACGTGGACCGTATGTATGATCAATACTCTTTTTATTACCGGCAGCGTCATTCATGAATTTCTTCATGTAAGATTTAGTGAGCGGATTAACGAAAGTCTCCTCTAACCACTCTGTTGCTACGTCATAAGCACCCGGAGTTGATATAACTTCGCCGACACTGGGTTCTGGGGGATCGGATGTCTCAGCTATTACATTTAAGTCTGTAAATTCAGGATATAACAAGGAGGCATGGTCTGTTTTCACCCTTTCTAACACTGTGTCGTCCGTCAAAGAGTGGGTCGTAGGAGATGACACCGCTTTAGGAATAAAACTATACTTTGCAAAACGTTCTCCCGAATCACACGCGGTTAGCGTTTTGGATTTATACAAAGCTTTTTCAGATAGTATTTTATCTAAAGCGGTTTTAATCAACTCTCTGATAGGTTCTATAATATAATGTAAACGTTTTTGTACTCTACTTTCGCTCTCAATTTTTCGTATCTTAAACCGATTATACTTTGACTTTATCAATTTCCTAAGCGAGGTTATTTCATTGAGAAGGTTTTCCTCAGACATATTCCCACACCTGTAAACAAAATAATACTGAGAATTCAGATAGTGAGTTTATAATATAATATGAAGTTGCATAAATAGATAAAAAGCTATTGTTCTAAACATGCTGCTCTTGTGTAGTAGCCTTGGTAAATATGTGTCAAGGTCGTTTATAATAAAGAGAATAGAGCAGCTGATGGGCGAACCCATCAGCTGCTCTATTCTTGGAAAGGAAAGCAAAGGAAGGAAAGGAGGGTGTGTATGAGGAAACAGTTGCTGAGAAGATGAATCGTATTATTTTTTAACCCAATGTAGAAGCTTCTTTTTGGAGTTGTGATCTGCAAACTTTACTTCAAGATACCATCCGTCTTTAAGAGGTTGTTTTTTAAACTTCTTAAAAGGGAAATGTATGATGAAGGCACCTTTTGTAGTTCCCACGATGGCCTCATCATCGTTCAAGTATGATAGAAGTCGATATTTGGTGTTAGTTTTGAGTCTGGATATTTTTATTTTCGGCAAAATATTTTTTGAAGACTTATTTGTGGAAGATTTTGTTTCTTTCAGGCCTGATGTATTACGCTCACGATGACGGCTGCACAGTATAACACCATCACCTGCAATACGAGCGTTGCATATTCCGTCTCTCTTTATCCCTTTCGAAAATCTGTATGTACAAAGTCGGAATTGCTTTTGGGAATTGGAGGGTAGAGTAGGTAAAAACTCAAGTTTTTTGGCTGCAGTAGGTTTCGGAGAAATAGTCGAGAGTAGAGAAGGCTATCGTTGAGGTGGGTCACTTGGGCGGGAGCCAATAGGAAAGCCGGATTTGCTACCCCAACCCCTTTCCAAGATGGCGGCGCCCATAAGCGCGGGAACAACATTTACACCAAGCCAATAGGAAAGCCGGATTTGCTACCCCAACCCCTTTCCAAGATGGCGACGCCCATAAGCGCGGGAACAACATTTACACCAAGCTAATAGGAAAGCCTGATTTGCTTCCCCAACCCCTATCCAAGATGGCGACGCCCATAAGCGTGGGAAGTTCAAATACTCAACTGTCTGTGTGGGATTTGGTAGGCTAACGCCTGACGGACACCCAACACACGGACGCGTTGCTGCAGGCGCACCAGCAGAAGGGAGATGTGTGAAGATCAGTACACCTAACTCTATGTCTGTTCCCGTATAACAAGGTTGATTATCTGTAATGCGTAATATTATGTGTAGCAAATATACAAGGTTATCTATACACCTGCACTCCTAACCGCTATGTGTATAGGTGAAATAATAATAACTCCAATATCTCCTAGCATAAGGTTAGTCTCGGAGCACCTGCATGCTCTGTCGTGGGTATTTCCTAGCTTTTATAATGGGAAAAACAACGAAAAAGCCTGTACCTGCTCAGACCTACACATCCCTACGGAGAAAGGGGTTGCAAATACACCCCTCAGAGGCGCTGACCTCGGATACCTTCCATAAAAAAAAAGACTAACCTCCTTCAACTACCTAAACCGATGACCTCAAAACCGTCATGATCAATGTTATCTCGTATGGGGTAGTCGTCAAAAAGAAAGTGCACCCCCGCCACCATCCCTACCCCCTAAGATATCGATATTGCATCCTGACAGACTCCGTCAGATTCCATGCTAAAATACATACAGCATTGATTCGAGCCACCGCTCATTCCAAGTGCACCCCTGCCACTTCCTCCATCTTCTTGTTCTACTTCTGTGGGTTACTATTACACTAGACAAATAACTTTAAGAGAGGTAGGTCCAGACAGAGTATATCTGAAAAATACAAACGGATACAACTGGTTATTTCCATAATCAGATAACGAGCTCTGGTTAAAAACTTGGATATTATTTCAGCCTTCAGAATTATTCCTGAAACGTAATTGTTTTAGAAAAACCTGTATACGTAGGACTATGGTAAACATAGAGTAACTTAAAACTAAGTAAACATAAATTAGGAGGTATTTCATCAGCAATAATATAGACTCTAATTTTTCAAAAGACAAAGCTTTATAGGCAAATTTCCCCATCACCCTAGAGGTATAGCCTTCGATGCGCTGTCCGTTTTTTTACCTGGCGGACATCCCCTTGTAGGCCTACATCACCAGGTTAGCTTATTGCATGAGCTTAGTTTGAAAAGCGCTTGCAATGAGCATCAATTTTGAAAATTTTTATTATTGCTGTGTTTACATTACTTGCACTATCAATAGTAAAACATGTTTTAGGGTAACACATAGAACAAGAATAAACCTATTTTACTACACAACGCGATTAAAAGTACAGATTAATCACTTTTGTTTACTAAAATTCCCGGCAATAACGAAAGCAAGAAGTATCAATTAAATCTCGTTGACGGTACGTAACTATGTTGGATGCGCAAATCTACTTTAAGGTTAACACTTCAGGTATCAAAAATCAGATAACCATTTTTTATTATTTTTTTTTTTTCTTTAATTTTTTTAATTTTCCTTTTTTAAATTTTTTATATTATACTTGTCTTTGTTTACGGAAAAATTAACTCCACACCAGTGACCCAGACATACCTTGGTTTATGGAAGAATTAACTCCACGCCAGTGACCCAGACAAACACACAGGTTTAACTACACACCAGTGACACACACACACGGGTTTACGGAAGAATTAACTCCACGCCAGTGACCCAGACAAACTTTGGTTTACGGAAGAATTAACTCCACGCCAGTGACCCCAAACACACTTTGGTTTACGGAAGAATTAACTCCACGCCAGTGACCCAGACACACAGGTTTAACTCACACACACAGGTTTACGGAAGAATTAACTCCACGCCAGTGACCCAGACACACAAGAATTAACTTATTGTATAATAATACACTGATTTTGACCTTTCATGCATAACCTTATCGTATTACACAACGTGACTTAATCTCTAAGCTTTCGTTCTTGCCTTTGATTATGGAAAAATTAATTTCGGTAGCAAGAGACAGGATGAAGATCTCACTGTACAAACTCGATTTATTAATAATTACGTATCTCCTTTTTAACGGGGATCTCAAACACCTTTTATGAAATTTTTCAGCCAAGAAATAAAAATAATTTACATTTGCTCTGATGTTACCCTTAAAACATGGTCTACGCGGAAAATTTAAAACTCATTTGAACTGATCGTACGCTTATGTACGTCGTACTTTTTTATTATAACCATAAGGAAAAGAGTCATACTTACCCTCCCTTTTTCTCTTGAATCCTGTTATTTTAAACTGTTTCGATTCCTCGACAGTAACCACCTCACGATCTTTTGTTCTACGAATACGTGAAGCGGGCACCTCCAAGGATTCGTCTTTGTCTGTAACCATTGATTTTAGAGATTGAAAATTAACCAAACCAGATGTGCGAAGGTTTAAAGTCAGTCCTTTTACTTTGCAAACTGTCTCTATTGAGTTTTTAGCTGTAGAGAGTACTCTGAAGCCATACGTCTTTGGACCTCCCGATACAAATTCTGTAATGTATGATCCCTGTCCGTATGTAGCAAGCTCGTCAGTCATATGTCCTAAGTAGTCACCTGTTTGTACCTTATGCATTCCTGGTCTGTGATAATATATAACACTATCAGTGTCATAATACAATACCTGCCTCCCCAAATCGTTCAAATGTTCATACAGTTTCAACCTTGCCTGAGCTGTAGTGTATGCAGCAATTACAACATTTGCAATAGATAAGGGATCGCAATCGTTTTCTACGAATTGCCAGTTAACTATGATCACGTCGTCGTTGATTTCTTGAATATTGTTTACCTGTATAGATGGTGATCTCATCATTTTAAAAAATTCGGACGGCTGACGAAATATTGTAGTTTTAGTCTGATTTTCCCTTTGTCCAAATTTTCCCCAAAACGAGTTTAACATCAACTTGGCCAGGGATCTAAGGCCCTCGTTCTTCTCTATGGATTCCAATCTTATGTTTTCATGGTTGAGATAATCACTGACATAATTCTGTTTCTCCTCTTCATTGACACACCACCCGGGATATCCTGAAGCTTCCTGTTTGATCTTCAAGAACTGATTAATGTATTCGACAGAGAGGCCATTACCCTTGTCGAAACTAGCTACTTCGTACTCCCACATCTCGTACATTTCTAATACAGTGTAACCTTTTTCTATACCCTTCCTTATTTCGTCCATGGTCCAAGTTCCTACCAACGCTCGTTCTTCGGTATTGTGGTCACACTCGGTTGTGCTCAGTTTGAGTGCATATGTTCTGCAGAGGACAAACATTAACTTCTGATGAAGTTTAATAGGTAACACAGGATGATACAGAGCACGTGGAGGAAGGACTTTACACTTCAAAAGTCCTTCAGCGTCTATTCCACGTTGTCTGCACTCATTGTCACCCACGTGTACGTTTGGATGGCCAATAGGATACTTTCCATACTTACACACCCAAGGATAGAGCGAACATATATCAACGTAATGTATAGTCTCATCATTCTTACACGCGTGATAGGATTTAGTGTTTCCTGTTCGCCCTCCAAAAAACGCATCACGTGGATTGAGAGGTGCTTTGTTCAGAATGGTTTGTGTGTCCAGGTAGGTCATGGCCGTATTTCCTTTTTTCATCTGTTTAAATTCGCACTCCCACATCTCCACGACATTGGAGAGTTTAGCCGATTTGACCCTCGTCCTCTCTAAACGTAAATTAAGTGTATCGGAGGGATCATCTTCTAAAGGTTCGTCACGTCCATTAGAGAAGCACTTTGGACACCCGTGCCAGTAGCATCCGTGGAACTCAAATATTTCTCCTTCGAAATATCCATCCACTCTCAAACCTCCTACTTTCACCTCACGTCCTCGGCCTGCGTGTTCAATACGAATTCCTCTCTGATCTTCTAACCAAGTCAGCCATTGCAAAGCTATTTCGGATTGTCTGTCTACTAGTCTGTATCCTCTTTTAGGAACAATTCCAATGGTATTGGGTCTTAAATAGTTTCTTCTAAACGCAAGGTTACAAGCACTGGTGATGGTTACGGCCTCTAGGAAGGGGTCCACATTACATATGCTCAAAAATATCGATCTAAACTTTATGCAAGCTAAAGCCAGGATCTCAACATCGGAACAACAGTATTCGACTATCTCCTTCTGGAAATCAAACACATACCCGTTACTTATCTGTTCATCGTGCCAGTTAACGAAATGATCATAACTATTTTTGTCCATCATAGAATCAGGACAATAGAATTCTTTAGGTGGGATAGGGCCAACATACGATTGGTTTTCCAGCGTGTTGAATAGGTGGGGGAAGTAGCCTTTTTTCTTTTCTGGCGGAAGACCGAAAGACTTGGGCAGTTTAGATAAGGCCATGGGCATATAGTTTAGGGAATCTATGAACTTTGCGTTATCTATCTCCATCAGAATCACCTTTGTCCCACGCGTAATCAGAGTGGGTGTAAATTGTGTCTTTTCCAGTACATACTTCAGTATAAACTGAAAATCAAAACACTGGCCATTATGGGCTATAACAGCTACTTTCTTGTAATGTTTCCTCACGTTCATCACGTATGTCATGAACTCATCGACAGGATCCTCTTTAAAGACTCTAGTTCTATAACATTCACAAGAATGTCCTTCTATACAACGGAAACAATACTGTTGAGAAACACACAAGGTAACTCGATGAACCTTAGTATCATGGATATTTTCGTCTTGTCTGGTTTCCAGATCGAAGAATACAAAGAGGAAATCTTTCTTCATAGGACTACGACAATCGACCTTCATGTAACATGAGTGTGATGAAGGCATATACGATGTGCAAGTCTTGCAATACACCTCACCACACTCATGAAGTGAACTGCGATTAGACTGATATATTACTTTCATACATGAAGGACACTTTTTTATGGAATTACAAACATCAACGAGATGATTAGTGAAGCAATTACGGTTTTTAAATTGTCTATTGCAAGCGCTACAATCAATTCCATTGTCAATCTGAGTACATGGGGGAGACCGTTTGCAAGAGTAACAGGTTACCGAGCACCTGTGCTTCACACGATGATCAAAAGGAGTATGACAGGTTTCGCAATAGTAGCCACAAGCGAACGCAGCAGTCAGACTTGTAATCACGTTGAAATGATCGTTGTGATATATAAGGTTGATTTTCTTTTCAGCATTTTCTCCTTCGAAAAATACGGTGCGACCCTTACTCCCGTACTGATACACAGTAATTTTATAACCACTGAGAAAAGTCTGGAACTTTTGTAACTCCTCTAGACCAGAGCCCTTGTCGGAAATTTGAACCCCTGCAGCGACCATCAACTGCTGTGCTTTCAATGTCTGTATATTACCATAGTTTTTTCTTATTGCAATATATTCATTATCTCTGTCGACATTGGCTTTTCCTACAACAATCGAGCGAGGTAAACAGAGAGCATCGGAATTTTTAATCACTACGATACCTTTCCTTTCGTGACATTCCTCTTCGTAGTTATTATAGAAACCTGGTCTGACACGCCCACTTCTATTTGCTGGTTGAGGACATGTGTGATGGTTAACGTTAAACGGAGTATGACAAGATTCACAATAATAAACACAACGAAATGCCGATGTCAAACTGGTAATGACATTAAAATGTCCGTCGTGATACAACAAGTTTATTTTTTTCCGAGCATTGTCACCCTCGAAAAGAATGTCACGTCCTTTGTTTCCGTACTTATACACTGTAATTTTATATCCAGAGAGAAAATTTTGAAATTTTTGTAAATCATCAGATGTCTCAACGTCAGCATTGTTCCTTAACTGTTGAGCTTTTATCGTCTGTATATTTCTCACGTTGCGTCTGATGTCACAATAATCAGGATCTTTGTCGACGTACGCTTTTGCAACAACAAGCGAACACGGAAGCGAGTCGGTATTTTTAATAACCACTATTCCTCTTTTCCTGCGACACTCTTCATCGTAGCTATTAATAGGCGCTATACGTCCTCGACCCCGTGGTACTCTGACTTTGGTACAGGTAATCTTGAAGGTGTCACTCGAACCAAAACCTATCAAATTACTTTGAATAATCCCACCAATTACTTGCCAAAGTATATCAGAAGTGATTTGATCAGCCTGACGGAATGCAACATAGCCCGGTTCTCGATTTTTGAAATTTAAACTTGTCATCGTGAACCCCAGTTGGTCCTCCTCATTCGTGTCTGATTTCATCTTGTCGACAATATCGGCAAGCCCTTTTTTAATCCAGTCAGTTTCCTCCACATCGTCAGGTGGTAAATTAAATTTGAACAAAAAACTATTTCCGTACATACGGAACTTTTTTACATATGATTCATTACTAGCCTTACAGCCATTATGTCTAGCTCTTGCCCGTTCTCCACTTAGCAGCAGCGTAACAGGTTCTACAATCAAAGTTGAAATGCCGTGAGATTAATTTTGTTTAGTAGAAAGTGTGTTCCTTTAAATTAAATGTGTGTGTGTGTGTGTGTGTGTGTGTGTGTGTGAGCTTATTTTAGTTAGAAGCGGTCAATTTAACTTACTCAGCTATATTTAATAATATATATAATAATTGTTTGGATGGGTGTGTGTGCGTGCGTGTGTGCGCGTCAATGATTGGCTTAACGGTTGTAACGCTTTGTTTACTATTACACAACACACCTAAGTTTTACCACACAAAACTCTCAAACAATTGAGTTAACGATTGTATCGTATTGCTTACTATTACTATACTACAAAAGTATTTGTACATAGGCAGGGAGTGCATGTACTAAGAAAAATCTCCTTCTTCACTAGAGATAATATACACTTGTACACCTCTCAAGCAAATGACCTAATGACTGTAGCGCATTGATTAATATTACTAAACTCCGTAAGTATTTGCGCATGCGCAGAGAATACATGTATTAGGTAACATGGAAAATCACCTTCTTCACTAAAACCGTTATAGTCTTGTACAAATCTTAAACAAATGATTTAACGTATGTATAACATTGCCTAATATTACAAGATTTTCTAGGTATTTGCGCCTGCGCAGAGAATACATGCATTATTAAACATGAAAAATCACCTTCGCCACTAAACCTAATCTACACATGTATTTCACTCAAACGAATAGCATAATGATTTAACGCATGTATAGCATTGCCTAATATTATAAGATTATCTAAGTATTAGCGCCTGCGCAGGGGATACATGCGTTATTAAACATTGGAAAAATCACCTTCTTCACTAAAGCTGTTATACCCTTGTACACACCTCAAGCAAATGATTTAACGCACGTATAGCATTGCCTAACATTACAAGATTATCTAAGTATTTGCGCATGCGCAGAGAATACGTGTATTAGGTAGTATGGAAAATCACTTTCTTCTTCTAAGGCTGTTATACCCTTGTACACATCTCAAACAAATGACTTAACGCATGTATCGCATTGTTTATAATTACAATATGACTAAAGTATTTGGACATAGGCACGGAATACATATCTGATGATAAGACGACATGAAAATGTACATATGGGTTTAATCTTCGTTAAATTGTATTAGAAGCTGTTTTTGATTATTTTGTGGTATTTGTGGAGTTGTTTTCAATAATTTCATTGTAGTATGTTGTAGCACTGTGCTCTTGATATTGTATATACTAAACTGAACTAGGTTAGAAACATAGATAGTAAAAATTAGAATGAGATAGATTTAATGAATTATTTTAATTATAATTTTAATTTAATGAGTTAATATTGTTTAGGATATTAAAATTTGAGATAATAGCCTAGATTTGTAAATAACAATCAAATAGATAGTTTCACTTTCTACCCGCAAAAGATTAGACAAAACCTGTTTTAAAATAAATAAAGTTACATTGAACGTATTCATTTCTTTTAAGGTTTATAAAATCTTCTGACGCATTAGCGCTACTAGCGGCTAGCTACGAAAGATTAGAGAATGGAATCAAGTTTATCATTACATAAAGAAACGGGAAAATTGTTACAACAAATTATATAAATGCATCTCATAAAATTACCTACTCTTAGCGTCTAGAAAACCGAATTAAAGTAAAACTAATGAGAACGTGTAATGTTTAGAAATAAACAAACTTTGACAGCACTAATGTAATTCGATGAAATGAAAAAACAGGATTACAAGAGATTACATGTTTAGTGAGAGTTTAGCGAAATCAAGGCTGTTGACACGATGTGATGTATTTTAATAGTGCTCAAGATGAGCATGTATTACCTGCATTTTTAGTCGCCTGTATACTCTTGAAACCTGTAAATATAAGTCAGTTAAAGGTTTAAGTCACCTGTATAGGTAGTCACTTGTATACGTAGTCAGGTGTATACTTAATCACCTCTATTCACTAGTATACGTAGCAACACGATTACACCACCAGTCACCTGTGGATGTAGACACACCTATACGTAACCACTTATATATGTAGACAGTTTCATACACCTGTATACATAGTCACGTGTATATTTTATCACCTGTATAGATAGTCACCTGGATGTGTCGGTAGTCACATGAATAGGTATCTCATATGTATACGTAACTAACTGTACACGTAGTCAAAGTGAACAAATTAGTAAAAGTGTAAATAGTTGTATAAAGCAGTGATTTGCATACGTAGACCTTTCTATTCGTAGTCACCTGTATTCCTAATCCTCTGTATATGTAACGACCTGTTCACGTTGTCATCTGTAAACGTAAACATCTGCATACATTGGCTACTACTACTACATTAGTCGGCTGTACATTTATGACACCAATATAGGTTTAACGGTTTTATGAGTACTATTACCTATATAGGTGGGCCGCCTATACTTATTTTAACATTAGTCATAACATTAAGAATTAGTCAAAAGTGTAAATAATTGTATAAAGCAGTGATTTGTATACGTAGTCACCTGTATTAAGTCACCTGTATACGCAGGCATCTATATATATTAGTCACTTCTATAACGAGTCACCTATATGAGCTCATCAAGTTTATGATATCGTTATAGGTTTATCAGTTTTATTGATTGGTCACCTATACAGTTAGTCACCTGTACATGTAGTCATCTATATATTTACCCACTTTTATACACAGACTCCTGTATACGTATGCACCTTTTAATGTTGTCACCAGTATAGTCACATGTATGTATTTATAAGATTTGTTTGTGTTTGTAACCGACAGGTTGTACCGCTTTATTTAATATGACAAACATTTAATTCAGACGTAACTACAAATAATTAATATAACATTAGGAGATTATTTTAGCTCTTTAACGAATAATGCAGTGTTAGTTATAAAAGAGTGTCGTAAACGTTAAATCTTTTCTCTTTATGCTTGTAATGTTTAAGTTATTACTATATTAGTACTTACATGTTATCCCAAACGAATACAACTGCACAACTGCGCTGCATATGCGCGGTGACGTCACAGCGCACATGTTCTAAACCTCCTTTACCCATTTAGAATGAACTATTCCACTCAGACCGGAAGCTTCCTTATCACGTAGATATCATTCTACGGCTGTGGTTTCTGTAAGTCTCGTACACTTTTAACTCTGTTATAGTTAATTTAAAAACATAAATTCTCCTTCTAACGCAGGTCAAAATTATATTCTACATTACAAGATTGTTAATTCAAGACATAATAATCACTATAGCTTTCCAGCTTTTTCTTCTTTTCAAAATAGTATATAATTCATATAAACAGGGATTCTAATATGTACTGCCGGCAAGTTATACAGTGTCTGGGTTTACCTCTCTCACTGATAAACCACGTCATAATTATAACGGAGTATAAGGATTATAGTCCTACGTATACAGGTTCTTCTAAAACAACAGGAATAATTCTGAAGGCTGAAATAATATCCAGGTTTTTAACCAGAGCTTGTTATCTGATTATGGAAATAACCGGTCGTATCCGTTTGTATTTTTCAGATATACTATGTCTGAACCTACCTCTCTTAAAGTTATTTGTCTAGTGTAATAGTAACCCACAGAAGTAGAACAAGAAGATGGAGGAAGTGGCAGGGGTGCACTTGGAATGAGCGGTGGCTCGAATCAATGCTGTATGTATTTTAGCATGGAATCTGACGGAGTCTGTCAGGATGCAATATCGATATCTTAGGGGGTAGGGAAGGTGGCGGGGGTGCACTTTCTTTTTGACGACTACCCCATACGAGATAACATTGATCATGACGGTTTTGAGGTCGTCCGCTTAGGTAGTTGAAGGAGGTTAGTCTTTTTTATGGAAGGTATCCGAGGTCAGCGCCTCTGAGGGGTGTATTTGCAACCCCTTTCTCCGTAGGGATGTGTAGGTCTGAGCAGGTACAGGCTTTTTCGTTGTTTTTCCCATTATAAAAGCTAGGAAATACCCACGACAGAGCATGCAGGTGCTCCGAGACTAACCTTATGCTAGGAGATATTGGAGTTATTATTATTTCACCTATACACATAGCGGTTAGGAGTGCAGGTGTATAGATAACCTTGTATATTTGCTACACATAATATTACGCATTACAGATAATCAACCTTGTTATACGGGAACAGACATAGAGTTAGGTGTACTGATCTTCACACATCTCCCTTCTGCTGGTGCGCCTGCAGCAACGCGTCCGTGTGTTGGGTGTCCGTCAGGCGTTAGCCTACCGATTCCCACACAGACAGTTGAGTATTTGAACTTCCCACGCTTATGGGCGTCGCCATCTTGGATAGGGGTTGGGGTAGCAAATCCGGCTTTCCTATTAGCTTGGTGTAAATGTTGTTCCCGCGCTTATGGGCGTCGCCATCTTGGAAAGGGGTTGGGGTAACAAATCCGGCTTTCCTATTAGCTTGGTGTAAATGTTGTTCCCGCGCTTATGGGCGCCGCCATCTTGGAAAGGGGTTGGGGTAGCAAATCCGGCTTTCCTATTGGCTTGGTGTAAATGTTGTTCCCGCGCTTATGGGCGCCGCCATCTTGGAAAGGGGTTGGGGTAGCAAATCCGGCTTTCCTATTGGCTCCCGCCCAAGTGACCCACCTCAACGATAGCCTTCTCTACTGTCGAGGATTTGTTTTTACAATTTTTAACAGGACTATCTGTTAGCAGTAGGTCCTTAACCAGGTTGTTGAAATGATAGGCTGCGGTATTTGAAGTGCTTGCGGTTTCAGTTCTCCTATGTATGGTGGACATTTTTAGAGGAGCTGTAGAAATCCTGACGGTTGGATCCATTCTTCAGCTATAACATTAAGAAGCAAAATGATGATGTTATCGCGAGTCTATGCTATTTATACAATTTAAAACGAAGGAGGGGTTATACTGTATCACTAGGAAGGGAGGGGGAGAATGACGTTTTGGATGTGAAGAGGTAGGTGAGGTTTAACATAGTAGAATAGTTGAGTATAGAAGATATCGGGGGGAGGTGGAAGGAATTGAAGTGTTCCAAATCACAAATTGAAGTAACTCTGCGGGGGGAATTGAACTTATTATTATTATTTTTCGGGGGAGGAGGTAACAGAATGTATTATAACTTTAATACAAGCTTTGGAAAATGTGTGAAGCATTTTCTTCCAGCTAAAAATTGGGTCAAGGTCGTTTGAATATTAAAAATTTTTTTTCCTTAAAACTATGGGAAAGAATAGGAAGGAGTGACTCTAAGCAGAATGTACTGAATATCCTCCTTGTAACACTCTGCACAAAGGGATCCCTAGGCGCTCTACTAGACTGGAACGCAATTCTTCACGTCACCAGCCGAATAGACCAACGGCAACCTAGAGGGATTGGGGTGTAAGTGAATAATAGACATACGCTGAATTCGTTCTTGCTATATGACTATTGGAAGCCGGGTGACGCAACGAATGACGCGAAATTCATCTCGCCAATCATCCGCTACGTTTACTCACCTCGGGGAAAAGACAAAAAAGGTGGGTGGGGTGGGGGGTTGGATATCAAGCTCCCAGTGAACAGAAACAATGATGTCCAGGAGAACACGCTTTGCCCGGGTTGCCCCCAGACAAACTATCCGGAGATAGCCTTAGCGTGCGTGAAAGAGGAAGGAGTATTAGGGATATTAATGATGTAAACCTGGAAGTAAGAAACATATATTATTTTACCTGAAAAGTAAACAATAAAAAAATGTTATTAAATTCCCCCCCAAATATGTGATTTTCGGTATTTTGAATAACAATTTATGTATTCCACAAGACTAAATCAACAATAATTTTACGAAATTGATTTTCACCTCATGAGATACCCCTTTCTGTTCCAACTACATATATAGCACGTGCTTATGTGTAATATACTCCAGACATGGGCTTGAAGTAATTAAAAGATACCCAATAAAAATCACATTAGGGGTGGGATTGATCAAAATCAGAAACAATCAAGATTCCTGAGGTAAACCTGAAAGTAGGAGTAATATTGTTTATAATACCTGAAAAATAAACAAGAATAAATATTGGTATTATTTATATAAAACCTGAAATAAATAAAGATATAATTATTTTAACCTGAAAAAACTGCTGAAACAAGAATAAATATTGGTATTATTTATATAAACCTGGAAGAAATACATATATAATTATTTTAACCTGAAAAACATGCTGTGTTTATGCTATAATTATAAAAATAAAATTTAACATGCAACCACAAAATACATCTAAACATTTAGTCTAACATGCACAAAAAAATTAAATAATATAATATAATGTAAACCAAAGTGAGCTATATAAAGTACAACAAGGAATAAACATATATTATAATTGTATTTCTTAACAAGCTAACAAAAACTCACAATACAGAGATGTTATCTCAAATTATATGCTTTGGAAATAAGATATGACCAAGATATGCGAACAATATACAACTGGCATGGTCACCAAACGATATTTTCGCAGATTTTTTGGGTTTCAAGCATGGGCAATTATTTTGAACCGCAAAAAACCGTTATCTCTGGGTGCATACCTTCTTTACAAAGCATAAAACCAAAGTAACCTATATAAAATACAAGGGAATAAAAAATATATTAAAACATTGAAATATCTTAAAAGCTAACAAGAACATAGTATTCACTCTATAAAGTCATGCATAGAAGTGAACAGTCTCTAAACGTTTTGCTCGTTTATATAGAGCTAATACCTACATGCAGTGCAACACCTGCCCCCCTATGAGTTCATCAAACCTAGTTTTACCCGTCCCCCCCAACACCTGTCTTAACACCTGTCAGTGTGAGTTTTATTAATCCTAACGTAATTGCATTGTATTTCAAAACAAACACACACACAAGTATGTCGTGGATATCAACTATGCCCAACACTTGTGTGTGTGTGTGTGTGTGTGTGTGTGTATTGTTTGATGTTTGAATATTAATAAAATGGAGGATTTTTAGTTGAGCAAAGGTGTAAAATGACTTAAGCTTGGTCAAAGCAAACACAAAATTACATTTTTTCTACAAGACATAATATATATTTTTTAAATAATAAGTTACAATAATTATACTATTAAAAAGAAATATTGTTGTTAAACAAAAATTATTACAAATGTTAGGAAAGATAAATTCTCATAATAGAGTCAACAGTTTCTCTGCAAATTCCGCAAGTTTTGCAGGCTAATCCGCAAAGCAAACAAGCAATAACGTGTCTGCAGGGTAAATAAACCACTTGAACTTCTTCTGATAGACAGATTTTACATTCTGCACGAAGTATAGCTGCCAATGAGGTCTTCCTAGTAACTAAAGCCTTCTCTCTGAAACTGTCAACGGGAACGAATGCCTTGCCTTTTCCCATTTGTACGACGTCCATCGCTAGTCAATCTGAACGGCAAATGTTACTTTTTTGATAGCTATTGCAGTTTATATACGCTACTCTTTTAATTACGTCACACAATCGTGAGCACTCGCACGTACAAGCGCGCAGGTAAAGTCTTAAAAACACTTTTCAATGGTCAGAACATGTTTATAACTACGGCAGTTAAATAACTCGAAACAGAGGTAGGTTTTTAAAAACAATTTATTCTGGCCAAATACCTGTTACAACAAACAAGCGCTACCACAACGATATGTAAACACATTAGCTCACGAGCGAGGAACCTATATTAATAAATTAACATGCTTTTACATTTTTTAACCAGTAAAGATCTGGAGAACAAACAGAGAAGTCACCGTTCAGTCTTTGCGACTGACACATTTATAGCGAAAATAATCCCATCACCTCGTAACGGATTTCAACCGTACACACGCGACGTTATAGTAAAATTATATAATCCAGCAACGAACTGGGTACAGAATATAATACACACGGTCCTTCACAAAAAACACATGCCAAAATTACCTCATTCTCTAGGTAACCAACATGTCCGAACATGCTTCTAATTACATCACACAATAGCGAACACGCATATACACAAAGGCACAAACGCGCACACATCCTTCCATTCACGTTACCCTCCAATTATATCACCAACCAACCCCCTACTACCTCACGTAACGGTCTTTAACAGAAAATTAACGTATTTCTAAAAAAAACACCTGCCACCTACACTAACGCACAACCGCACACAAGCGCGCACATTCACGTTACCCTCCAATAATCGCTGAAACCAACCCTCGCTGGGGAGAACCTCTGGTTTTGACATCTACTAAAAAATAATAAATTATGGTACTACAAAACAATTTCGAATTAAGTATCACATTCACAACTATTGTAAACATTTGTCATATTTTCATGTTTATTATTAACGTAATGTTGACTTAATACCTCATGCATTGATTTACCTGACAGGATTTAATCTAAATATGGCCGACTAAGCTAAAACAATGTTCTATTTATTCAGATTAAGCTGTAAGCTTGTATATAGCTTTATTGTAGTTACGTTCCCGTTTAGCTGTAAAACTATGCAATGCAACAATAGCGCATGAGGAAAAATGAGGAGTGCTATGCGGACTGTAAGAGGCGTGAATGTGGAGTATGAAAGAATTAGAAGATTATATATTGTGTGAAATGGTAGGGTATAGGTGTAGTAGTTGGTATGATTGCATGAGTGCAAGGTGGTCATTGGAGAGCATTGATGAAAAAAGGTTAGATTTCTAGTTGGACAGGAGATTCATCATGATTCATCTAAACAAAAAAGATACTTTTTTATGGAAGGAGAGAGAGTTAATAAAGATAGGAATTAAGTTTAGATTTTGTGATGAGATTGTGACAATACAGATGGGAGAATAGAAGTAAGGGTAGAGAAACTTATCAGTGGTGGGAGTCGGTTAGGCAAAGGGTCAGGTACATCTGGCTAAACCCTGGCTACACATAACTCAGTTTGTGAATGGGTATGGATGTTTCTTACCAAGTCTAAGAAGGTTTGAATGTGTAGAAAGTGAGATGTGTGAATGTAGTAAGATTGAGACAAGTGAACATATGCTATTTAGCTGTTTTGGATGGGACAAAATAAGCGATGAAACTAAAATCAAGATAAGGGAGAAGGGGTTGGAATTTAGTAGGTAAGGGTTAGTGAGTTAATTTGGGATTCGGGATGTTAGGGCGGTAAGTGGGGATACAATGAGTGAAAGGGAGAAAGATGAGTGGATGTGTGAGTTACCCGGTGAGTTCTTGGTCAGTGAGTAGGGAGCGTAGTCTGTGTGGGTCACGGAAAACCATGCGATTCGGAATGTGACAATAAGTCCCCCGTGTCTCATGAAGGGGAGCTAAATTCGAAGAAGGCTGTCCTTGTGGGACAGTCGTCAGGCCAGTGACCAGTCAAGGCCTTATAGGTTGGACCTCTTTTGATGTCTCAACCATACTGGTACCACGGGATCGTGAAGGGCTGCCATAGCCAATACTGGTATGGTCTCACTAGTTGAAGATGCTGTCGTGGGGTAGTGGCTGTGGTAGTGTTCAACTCTGTGTGTTTATCAACAGTTTTTGTTCTTCAACGCGCAATCGGTCCCACCGTTAGGGAGCCCTTACTAAATAATTAGTGTAAAAGAAATTTTTTTGCACTACAGTTTTTATGAGCTACCTATGAGTCGCTGATTTTATCTGACAACTTTTTTATGCGTATTCCATGACTACGCGTTCAGCAGCGATGGAGGAGCGGTTAAAGTGTTAGAGCTACCCTAACAGAGAGAAAGTTTGTATCACAAATGTTAGCAGTATATTTGGTTTTGTGGCCAATAATAATCGAACATTTTTTGTTATAAGGGTATCAACATAAAATTCAGATGGTGAAATTGATCACGAAACAGAAAATTCATTCAAACCAAAGTTGATATCGTTTTACATCTTATCAAAAAAAAATTAGTTGATGTAGTTGATAAAATGATGAAGGATTACACAGTAAAAAAAAAAAATGGTAACAGTGATGGGCAATGACTATATTCAATGGACTATTGAGTTTAGCAACTATCAATATTCAGATCATTTATAAGGAAAATACTTAGACGAAAATTGCTAGAAGAATATTCATCGCTGAGTTAGCAAAGGAAATTGCAAGTCTCATCTTTTAAATAGAGCTAAATTTCATAGAAATTGTAGAACTGTACTACTTATATAAAATGTAATTGTCTGAAACGGAACTTACACAGAACTTGGTTTCATTTTAGAAAATCTTGGAGGTAAGGCCCCACGTTGTACGTAGTGTCAATTAAGGAAGAACCGTTATACGAAACAGAATAGTCATGGGTGTAAACGATAAACCTGTTGAGAGCATAATAAATCCAAGATCTCAATTTGCACGATATGCCATTAAGGAAAATACGATGACGATTACTTTAATAGCCGTCGTGTCTTTAGCCTGGATCTAATAAACATTTCCTGTAAACTAATTTTAAATATTTTTTACTGCTGTTCTAAAATGTTCTAAAATTTGTAATCTACATATATCTTAACAATTTTGTACCAAAAAAATTTAGTTTTAAATGAAAATCTTTGCTATAAATAATAGGTTTGTAAATGTTAGGGGTTTCCTATACTCGTGAATATGAACTTTACAAAACAGGGCGCGACCGACGTCGGGTTAGAGCTAAAACCTATGAACAGAATACCTCTTCCAGGCACTGAGGAATGGTAAAAAAATGGTGAGTATTTAGGATGTACAAATTTAATTGTCTCTAAATGCTCAACTACATTAACTTATGTGACGTTAACACAGATTAGCTAAATACTATATCCCCCACTAAATGTAGTAAATGGTTGCACAATGACCTCACACTTGTGTAAACTAATAAGTAAACACGCTACTCCTCTATACAGGTGACCAATCATGTCATGTTTTGTATCTAATACAGGTTTAGAGGCAGAACGCTCTGACGTCATCCGCGCAGCACAAACTTCTTGTTCAAATATCTTCTAATGCAGAACGACGAATAAATAAACTGTATTTCTATTTGGTTGCATAAGCAGTCGCGTAAAGAAATTTCTATTTACATTACGCTTTCCGGTCGCTTCATTTTACATTAAAACATACGTTTCCTGTATATAAATAGAACGTAAATCTTATTAACATCAAAGTAAATGTTTCTATTGGATTTATTGCAATTTTAAAGTACAATATTCAACAAGTAACTTTAAAAAATACGATTATTAATGTAGTGCAAGACAGTGGACATATAGAGCGATACAACAATCATCGAATGTTTGCGGGAGCTACACAACCCAATGTAGGCCTATTCACTGATGTAGAACAATGACGTCACACTTATACGTAAAGATACGGATAAAGATATAATATGTTCAAGGTAAAATATGTTTAGTCACCGACTTTTTTTTGACATTTTATAACATTTTATTTTCCCTAAAGGTAGAGAAGTTATTTTAAAATTTTCCAGAAACTTAAAAATCTGAACAAACATTTTACTGAGTGTGAGAAAACTGACCTACAGGGGCCTAATATTCATTTTAAATGATCGTTAAAATCTTAAATCAATTATTCTATTTTATCTAGCAAATATGTTAAAACTCAATTTTTTTAGCAGCCTATTATTAGGTTATATATATATATTTTATTAAAATGTTTTTCCATACTCATTAGTTTCCGAACTATGCAAAGGTAAATGTTTGACGTATATCCCATAGTTTTCTAACATCTAAAATTAAATGGTTTCACATTTTATGGAGACATATTTAGGAATATAAAGAAAACAAGAAACGGAAAGCAATTACATTTTATTATTTACTTTTAAAATAATTAACATTATGAATTGAGTAATAAAAAAATACCAAAATGTATGAAAGTTATTCTTTTTTTCTCCAATATGATGGTTAAATACATTCCATTTCTATTTGGTTATGTAAGCTGTCAAGGAATATAATTTCGATTTATATTACTTTTATATAGTTTCATTCTTGATAAAATATTCCTTTCTTATAAATAAAAAGAATTTGCTTTAAATTAACTTCTAAATAAATGTGTTTTCTCGAAGATTAAATGGAGTTTTTATATGAAGCAATTGACTGCATCTATTGGCTACGCCGTATGATTGGGATCTTGTGAATAAATACTCCAATAAATCTCTGAGATTATTTGATTATCCTGGACGTTTATCAGTGGTTGGTCAGCGTTACCAAGTGAAATTAAGTAATGGTTACATAAGTTGACATCTAATGTCATATACTGGATTGACTTTTAGTTTATAGAGTTACCGTTATCCATAAATTTACCCACTACGTTAAACTTTACATATATTATTAGTTGAGATCTTATATAAACCACTATTTTCGTAAATAAATAAAACAGAATATACTGATATAATATTTTTTAATCATAAACTCTCTCTTACAGTTTAATGAAATATTTTAAGAAACAGTTTATGAAATAGTCTTGAAATATTTTAATTATTAAACCTCTTTTTCTAAAGAGATTTTAATGACGTTCGTATTAAGTGAGAACAGTAAATAAGCTCTTTAGAAAGCGTACTACTACACAACAAAGCAATACAGCGATTTATGTCTTATAGATGTCGACGAGTAAAGCAAGGTTTATATATATACAGTCCTACAATTTTCTCATCAAGAAAATGAAAATTGCTTTAAATCTGCCAAGCCTGGGGATATTTGTCAAGTGATACTGTTAATAGGAGCAAAGGAAATTGTCAATTTTAGACATTAAAATTTATTGAAGGGTGATTATAAGCAAACAGACAATTTTAATATTTTCAATGGTAAATAGTTATAACCACAACGCTCTGATTTAACAATTACAAATCTGTTGTATTTTTTGGATGATAAATCTGTATGTAATTGTTTTCACATTAAACTTGTATTAGGTTAAACAAATATCTAGTAAATTGAATAATATATTTATTTAGCACAAATAATCCTCGAATATTGCTTAATTAATCTAAATATTTCGATTTATGTACAAGACATATAGATTTTTGTTAGAATTGCATTTTATTTTTTAACTAATATAATTTAAAACATTTTGTTGCAGTTTCTTTACAAATTAAATTAATCAGTTTCTCTTATTGTATTTTATATACCTCTTTTCCTAATAATATACCTCAAATAACCAAATTAATTGAGGGTTGGGTTTATACTCGCTGAGAAAATTCGATAAAAGCCTAGCTCTTATTTCAGTTAAATGAATACTTTCCTAGACAGAAACCAATTTATCAGTTGTGATACATTCAACAGTTCCAGGAAGATTCTGGAATTACGGTTTATGGAAAATAATTCATTCCGAACTTAATATTTCATAAAACAGTTTCACGACGCCGGATGTCAGGAAATATAACAAAAAAATTAATACTAGTTAATAAAAGAGGTAAGTGGGTGTAATAGCAGTAGTGCACAGCCAACGGTAGTATCTCCAGAAGAAGCGAGCTCAGGCAACCGACCAATGTAATTTTTATCATATTAGTTTAAATATTTAAAACAAATACAATAAAAAAATTTCATTAAACAACAATCGACAGATGGAACTAAAACGTGTTTCCCACAAATACAATTAACTAGCAATGAATGAACAAATAAAATGAAACAAAAAAGAAGTTAATTTCACTTACTGGGTGAAAGGTTGTTGTGAGGTAAGGTAATTGTAAAGACATTGAAATGAGAAATAACTGGTTGCTAAAACGAGGGGCCAGAAAAGTGGTTTTGGAGTGAAAATCTACTTGATGGTCGATTGATATCTTTTGAAATTCAAATAAACAATCACTTCGCCTTAAATATTCGGAACTATTCGGAAGTAAGGTTTTAAAATACAACAACCCATACGTCTAGAAATATCCTATATTAGATTATTTCAATCAACATTTGATATTATTACTAGTTTATTAGTTACTTCATGTAATTATCGTTATTGGAAAATATATTTAAGAAATTATTCTTATTTAAAACGACCAATTCTTTGGTCTTGTAAATAAATAATAAATATATTCCATGACTAATAAATACATAGTAAAATTACATTATTCTTTAGTATATATTTGCTTTATATTATAAACGTTACATAGAATAATAAAAAGTAATATAGGTTATTCTAGATAGAATATCCGTATGTAATTAACGGTTTTGATAACGTGTGATTTTATTTAAACTGTATTTATTTAAACATACCAATAAACCTTCAAACTGCATTGTATTCAAGCTTTCCCGTCAGACTAAGTTTAACAGACCAAGAAAAACATGTCTGTTTCGTTGAATAAAGCTTCGGCTAGTGCCATTCCCGAGAATAGGATAATGTAGCGAAAGTCGGAGCTGTAATTACGAAGGTCTTAAGCCGCTTTCTTCAGTCAGATGGTATTTATAGTCTGCTGAAATGTTCCTGTAAAGGTATTTATTGGGACAAGATGTGACAGGTTAGGATGGGCTTAGTGACACGCACGAGACGCTAAAGGCAATTGATATTGGCATGGAAAATATAACGTTGGGTCGAAACACCACTATAGAAGATATATATATATATATATATATATATATATATATATATATATATATATATATAGAACTAAATCAAAATAGAAATACAAGAATTATAATTGAATTTACAATTCAAAGCTTTTCGTTGGCTAACAGTACCAACATCATCAGGAATATTAAACAATTAAAATTAACATATGTGCAAATTAGATCAAGTAAATAGCTATGCCAAATCAATTACAATGTTGTTAAAAATTTTCATTTTGCTGCCCTAACATTACAAACACTGAATATATTATCAAATTTAGATGTTACTTGTATTTGTTCATTTATCAACTCATTATTAGTATTAAATTTATGTATTTCTAAAGCTTCATAAATATAATAAATAGAGCTTAGATATTTAATTAGATTATTATGTTGTTTCTTTAAAATATTATAATTAACTTTATTAACAGTTTTCTTTTTATTGTTTCTTTAAAATATTAAAATTAGGTTTATTAACAGTTTTCTTTTTATATTCATTCTCAATTTCAATTCACTTATAGCAATTTTCAATTGCTGGTCGTATCTACTTAGCAATTTATTGACCCTCCCACAATCAGGTGTTAAATTCTACGCTCCTATTCTTCTATTACCTTTGACCTACTCCCCAATGCTCTAATGCAATACTACCTCTTGTCGGTAGTACAAGACGGTTTCACTGTAAGCACCTACAGGTGCAATGAATTTTATTGCAATGAATAGTAACAACAAATTTCGTTCCTTTTCAAAAGAGTTTTAAACACACAGGAATCCCTTATTGTACAGTAATAATGTTTTGCGTTAATGAAGGAGCCGAATACTACCTGTGACACACATGCAAACCACTACGGAACCGAACTGACAACGTGAATAAGTAATGTAAATATGTATAGCATGACGCAGTATTAATCGCATGGGAGAAATGTCTACCTTAGTTCTAACGTACTTCCCTTTGAAGCTGTAATATGCTTTGTTGTCTACAAAACCCCTATCCTCCCGTTTTAAATAACAAGTTTTTAAATCAAAGATAATAAAAATGGCGAAACTGTGGAAAATGAAAACGCACATTTATTTTTTTAAAAACGTTACAACTCGAGTAATATTAAACGGAAATACGCTGATATATGTTTATTTATTCCAACATGTTTTTATTATCCCAGTATGAATTCAATTTTGATTCTCCACACGTGTGTAGCTTTTTGCAAAAGCAAACATTATTTGACTCTTTTATTTCCCCTGGGGGGTATCCTGTTTCTTGCCCATGCCGGCTAAAGTTAAACGTATTCTCTCCGTTGTTTGCTCTACAATCACTGGATGTTCACGTTAAATTATGTTTGTTTTATATACGACGAAGCTGTTAACTGTTGTGAAGTTTAAAGTGTTGAAAAACCGTAGCTTGATGAAAACATTGTTTTTAATCTTTAGAAACCAGGAAATGGTTTTAAAACGAATTATATAAGAAGGGTTCTGACCTGTGGTACTTTTGATTTAGTGTCGCATTCTGTTCGTATACAAATTGAATTTGTATACGAATAATCTGTCAAATTAGATTGGTTTTATATATGATAGCGCTGTTAACTGTCGTGAAGTTAAAAGTGTTGAAAAAGAGTAGCATGATGAAATATTTGGTTTATTTTTAAGAACTAAATTGTTATAAAAAGATATATATAAAACAAGTATGTCCTACTTTTTTGTTTCACGTAAGTCAGTGTGACTGTGTCAAATTTGGTTCGCATAAATCAACAAAGATTCTTGGAGGCTGAGGACTTTCTCCGAATCAGTACCTCTCTATCGTTAACTACTCTCCCAAATGCTTCAGCTTTTACCACATCCTCTTTGTAAAAGTTCATCATATTTTCAAATTTATTGCATAATTTATAGACATAGATTAACGAAAACGTCTTTATATAAATGTACTTCTATTCCATCTCTAACTACGCCATCCAGTGTGGGTTTTAGGTTTTTGTCTCATTCTGAGCAGGAAAATATATTCTAAAATTGCTGAATATGGCCGTGTTTCTTCGAAAAAGCATATTATTAAAGCATCAATATTTGTAAATTATTCCGTCAGTTAATTGTTAATTGAAAAGTATTTAAGTATCATTATATTAGATGTAGATGGTAATATGAAGGAACAAGTAATGAAATTCAAGTCCACAGACCCATAACAGTGAGAGATAGAAATAGCAAAACAAGAAAATAAAGTAAACAGAATTGAGAATAGTTTGTAAAAGAATGTGTGAATAATTCGGTTACAAATAACAAAAATATACAGAAAGATACCAAGAGCAGAATTTACAAAGGAGTTGTTAAATCATTAATGACACAAGTTGCGAAACACTACCTGACACAGCAAAGTAAAAGAAAATCCTGGAAACAGCAGATATGAAAATCTTCAGAACAATTGATTTAATAAAAAAGGATGTAGAATTAGACTATTTTAAAACCATCCCGGTAATTTATGTTTAATAAAGCAAACACTTGACAATACGTTTAATAAAAAAAATTAAAATAATTTAGCCTCTCTCGTTTGAGCACATTACCATTCAGCATTATTTTGCTGTTCCCTTTATATCATTTAGATCCTTTAGATGCCGCCATTTTTAAAAACAAAAGGCTAGCTCATTGTCGTTAAACATCAATATAACATGAAACAATTATAATAGGGTTTTCCAATACATGATGATCGCCCGATTCAATCTTACCAATAAAAACCTTATCAGGGCCTTTGAATAAACAAAAATATAACTCTCAAATTCATAGCTCTTTTTATTATAATATGAAGATGAAAACTTTAATAATACCAGCCTATTTGATACGAAGATAATGGTGTGAACTGGAAAATGGAGAAAACCTTTCATAATTGGATAAAAATTACCGTCCAACAAATATAATAACAAATATCTTCATCTCTGCCACTGATGATTTCAATTATATATTTATGTGTCTGAAGTTTTTGAATAATATTAGCTTTAAGTTTAGAAACGTTACACAAAAATACAGAATGCATAGCCGAAGACTGAAATCTGAAATTTCAAAGTTTAAAGTACATACCAATAAATATATCTAATATACGATATACAAAATAAATACAATTATAGTCTCTCATGCTTCCAGACGGAGACATGATCGTATTTGAAAAAGTGACATGATAAATTAAGGGGGGCAAGAATTAAGTGAGGGTGAAAGAAAAATATGATTAGCATTGACAAGGTATTATGAAAAAAGTACCACTGATTATTTAGATGATAGTCAGGGACAGTTCCGGAGGGAGTGACGTGCTACTGACATAGTTTGAGGACTACATGAAAACTACAATACACAAAATCAATAAGAATAATTAATTAATTAAATTCGACTTCATGATAGGACGGTTTGAAACTACGCATGTAATAAGCTTCAAAATTACCTGGCTGGATCTATACCTACTTGGTCAACAGTGAGCTGCACCTTGTCACCTTTAAAACGACACATCTTATACAACCGCATATAAAAAACTGTGCAATAGAAGAGATGTTTCAAGTTTGTAAAACTTCACTTGCTATAAGAATCCGGTGATCAACGTGTTGTTTCGAAGATTTCCGAAACCCAAATATGTAGGTACGTTATGTTCTCATATGTATTTACCTTAACAATGAGCTTATTTAGAGGTTAGGTTTACACATTTCCTAATATAATTCACAACACAAAAAGAAATATGTATTTAATTATTTTATGTGATAGCTTATATATGCATACAAGTTTTGTTTTTATTACTTGTAGGGTTACCTATTGGTAATAAAAATTATTTAGCAATAAGTTAAATGTTTTACTAAGACACATTTCATTTCCTAACTATTAAAATTTTCAGTTTTGTACATAGTTATACGTATCAAACTTTTCAATATATAAATATATTAAAATTATACTCTTTAGCTCTATATTGTGATTTAAAAATTATATACAATTTTTTGAAAAACCGATAAATTGTAGAATGCCAACGAAACGCGTTTCATTTTTAACGCCTAATCACTATTACTGGCCTCTTGACACGTCAAAGGCCAAGCATATAGCGGTAAATATAGAAGGAGATTAAGAAAGTCATTATTTTTTAGATGAATTAATACTTCATTAGACAGAGGCCTGAATATCATTGGTAATTATTAAAACTCTTATGCGTTATTTAGTAATTGGTATTCTTTTTTCACTTTGTACGGGATTCAATTTACCTAAATCCCTTATAGAAATACCTTACCTACTTTATAGAAAATAGAATTCACAATATTTCAAAAAAAAATTAAGATTGTTGATGTTCAAATAAGCTTGTTTGGGTTTGTTCTGGTTTATTAGGTTTACTAGAGCCGTTTATAAAACGATAAAAGATATTCGTAGGACAACCCTGAGATTTGTAATTACACGCCATCGGGTGTAGGAAAATTGTCTAGCTCGAATGAAAAACCAATGAAGGCCGCTTACCTCTAGCAAACCTTTATCTAACATGGTATAAAGAGGCGTCTACCCATTCACCCTCCAATAGGAAGTATAAAGAGGTTTAGAAGGTATAGGAAATAATAAGAAAAAAGCATAATCAAGAACTCAAAATGGGATCAAAAAACAGCTTTAGTGGATAATACGCATCACATGGACAGATTCGCTAACCTAATATAGCCCTGATCTCTATCTGTAGGAGTTCGACCTAATACTTGAGCTACTCCATCGACATTCTTATAATGGAGGAAAATGAACGAATGTACAAAAAGCATTCAACGGAACGTAAGTAAAACTTAAAAACTATAAAATTTTAAAACTTTTAAGAGTTTCAGAGAACTTAATTTTCTTTTGACTAATTCTTGAAGAAGGAAGAGAATTACAAACATTTACCACCCTCCATCGAAGTTGTAAAAGTAGCAGCCGCACATTTTACTGCGAAAGTGTCTCTATATAATATTTACAGGTTGTATTAGCGGGAAAACTGGAAATGGTAATAGACTTGAATTATTAACAAGAAAACCTCTCTTGCAAAAGGCGAAATAAGGATTTTGGAAAAGGGTTGGACATTGAAAAGGCCTTGTGAAAAATCCACGAACTTGAAAGTTTTACGAAATTTTAGCTAAATGTAAAAAGTTTGCCGCCTGCAGTTCCCGAGGGGAAGGCTTTGTGGCTCTTTAGAACGTTTGTATGACAAATTGATTTTGTGTTTATTTGGTACAAGTGTTTTTATATTCGTCCCTGTGGGTTATGATAAGCTATTGCTATACTACGAGGATAATTCCGACCTACTTTGGCTTGGTTTATACAGTTTTCATGGTATTTTACCAGGGTAAAACGATATATTCGTTTGATACACAAGTCGACGAAACGTAGTCAGCGTACAATAACCAAATAACGTTAATACACTAGCCAAAACATATAACAATCTCATGATCTGTCTGAAGAACCAGAGTGGAGGCCTGTTTGTTGGAGCAAACTGCTTCACGATCGCCCGTGTTCTGCAGAAAGAATACTATGTGTCATAAGGCGCCGATAAGTCAGATTATAGCGATTACATTAAAACATATCGTTATTAAGTACCATAGGGTCATAATTGCAGGAGTAAATTGCACCAGCGGTAATAGTTTCGCGTTAGTCCACCATTTCCGATTTTTTCCGTATTCATAAAAAGGTCTTAAATCTTGCAAATAATCGCTCTAAGAGTCATATAACTGTCTACGAATAATCTTTCCCTACAAAAAATAAAACACCATTTTAAATGACGTACTTAAACATGATACTTGAAAGCCGATACTAAAGTTTTGATAACCTAACTTCACAAACACAGTTCTAAAAGGTTTAAATGTTGAAGAGCACTATTATATATTAAATCATATTATTATAAAGGTATATTACAATAAGGCTATAAAGTATCTAGGGCTATTAGACCTAGTAATAGAGAAAGGAAATACACAATCCCCATCACAAAGTAAATTATTAACAAGTAAATATGTAGGCCTACATGTGAATTAGTTAATTATACAGTACGATGCATTACTATGACTTTACGTGATTTAATCTAAACATGCCCGCCCTTATTGCAAGCTAAATCAATGTGCGATTTATACAGATTAAGTTGTATGCTTGTATTTAAATTTATTGTAGTTACGTTCTAGTTTAGCTGTAAAACTATGCAAATTATAACAAATAGGGGAAGCCGCAACCAAGAGCAATTATAATACAATGTGGTCATAAATATATTTCTCAATAATTTACGAAATTAATTGTCAAATCAACATTAATTAAATAAATCTACGTTAACATTTACGGTATCTTGTTTAATATGTGTGGTAAATGTTTGAATGATGCGTATTTATGTTGTATTGGGTGGTGCGATGAGTTGTGTAACAGTGTGTCTGTCATGGTTGGCTTGCGGTATATGTTGAATTCATGTTTGTTTTGATTTTTGTTATGGTGAGAAAACCCTTACAGTGTTTATAAACATTCGTAAGCGGAATGTCGAAAACGGAGAAAAATAATACTCTTGTATCTAATGGGCCAATATTTTCACTCGGTATTTACAAATATAATAAATGCATTTGACAAGTTATACCAAATATTGTCTTTGAATGTGTAAGAATGCAGCCGTAAACGGAACGTCAATCTCCCGCAAAACAGAAAAGTTTATAAATTTAGCTCTTGCTGATTTTTACATTATTAAGTGGTAAAATAAAAAGGAGTTTAAAACAGCATTAACAATAGATTTTATTTGGTTATAAATGTAAATAGCAAAGTTAAATAAAACGAAATTTCCGACAAAGTCTAAAGAAATACCTCACTCTTTGTAAAGTTTAAGCAAAGAATAGAACTTAACTCTTTTGTTAAATATTTGTCTTTCTCTTCAACTTTGTTTAGGACGTTTTCTTATAAAACTCTGGAATGAAAATGTTCAATTTTACTGAGCAACTTGTTTTATAAAACTGAGAGAAAATATTCTATTTCCTTGATACCGTTTAATTTAATTAAAAAAACAAGAATGTATTTTACGAGCAATGATTCTGTTTTAGCGAACTATAGGTGACTGGAGATCCATCTTTATACTACAATCTATTTTTTCAGTAATGCAGTACATTGAATAACTTTTAAAAACGTAAATTGATATTTGCTTATTTAATAAGCAAAATTATTCATATTAATTACTAATTTATAAATTGTTATTCAAATAAAGTTTGTAGCATTTAGGAAAACAACTTTTGTAAGACATTATTTATATAAATAGAAAGTGTTACTTAATAACTGTAAATGATGGAACTATATAACTTAAGTATAATATCTAACTGTCCCTCTATAAATAGCAGCACGTTTCCTTTAGTAGTTTAAGGGATCTGTTGTGCCCCTTCGCTAGAAAAAATCAGTAACCCTAAGAAGCATGTATGATATTCGTATCGGTCTGTAGCGTTCAAAAATGTTCGTTCGTCAACATATTTTGCTCTTTAAAGCTAAAGCTTTTAAACAGAATACTTTCCTCTTTAAGTAGCAGCACGTTTCCTATAGTAGTTTAAAGGATCTGTTGTGCCCATGCGCTAGAAAAAATCAGTAACCCTAACAAGCAAGTATGAAATACGTATCGGTCTGTAGCGTTCAACTATGTGCGTTCGTCAACATATTTTGCTCTTTAAAGCTAAAGCTTTTAAACAGAATACCTTCCTCTTTAAGTAGCAGCACGTTTCCTATAGTAGTTTAAAGGATCTGTTGTGCCCCTGCGCTAGAAAAAATCAGTAACCCTAACAAGCAAGTATGAAATACGTATCGGTCTGTAGCGTTCAACTATGTGCGTTCGTCAACATATTTTGCTCTTTAAAGCTAAAGCTTTTAAACAGAATACCTTCCGCTTTAAGTAGCAGCACGTTTCCTATAGTAGTTTAAAGGATCTGTTGTGCCCCTGCGCTAGAAAAAATCAGTAACCCTAACAAGCAAGTATGAAATTCGTATCGGTCTGTAGTGTCAACTATGTGCGTTCGACAACATATTTTGCTCTTTAAAGCTAAAGCTTTTAAACAGAATACCTCTCCAAGTCGGGACTAGAGAGGAATAATAGAGTTCCCTTTCAGGCACTGTGGGATAAGAAACAAACGGTCAGCATTTAGGATGTTACTAAACGTTCAACTGTCTTTATATTAAAATCTGACGTGAAGTGGACACAGCTTAGATAAATATTATGTCACACTCTACTGTAGCAAATGCCAACTCAATGACGTCACACTTGTGAAAACCGATATGTAGACAGCTACTCCTCTATAATGGTGACAGATCACGTAAAGCTTTGTATCTGCTACACAAGGTTTAGAAGGAGAACGTTCTGACGTCATCCTCGGAGCACAAATTCTTGTTTAAATATCTTCTTTATCCAGAACGACAAATAAATAAACTGTATTTCTATTTGGTTGTATAAGCAGTCGTGGAAAGAAATTTCTATTTACATTATTCCTCCTGTATATAAATAGAATGTAATATGATTAACATCGAAATAAGTGTTTCAAGTTCATTTAATGCCGTCATAATGTACGATACTCATCAAGCAACTTATAAAAAAACAAACGTATTTTGAGTACCGGATATATGGATTGATGTAAAGCAATGACGTCACACTAGTGCCATTCTTGACAGCAACACGCTGCTGCTTAATAAGGTTTCCATTCTTTACCAACCGTACACGTTTTATAGGCCTATCATGTAGCCTACATATATTCTTATCTCGTATATATATATATATATATATATATATATATATATATATATATATATATATATATATATTTTAGGCAAATCGTAAAATATGTTTAGTAACAGAAATTCCAAGACAACATAACTAAGGTACGCTGACTTGTGTATCAAACGAATATATTGTTTTAACCTGTTAAAATATATTGAAAACAGTGCCAAAGACGGCAGGAACTATCCTCGAGGAATAGCAATAGCAATAGCTTACCATACCCCACAGGGAAGAATATAAAAACACTTGTACCAAATAAACACAAAATCAATTTCTCATACAAACCTTCTAAAGAGCGACAAAGCCTTCCCCTCGTTAACTGCAGGCGGCCAACTTTTTACATTTAGCTAAAAATAAGTACAAACTTTCAAGTTTGTGGATTTTTCACGACAGGGCCTTTCCAATGTCCAACCCATTTGCAAAATCCTTCTTTTGCCTTTTGAAAGAGAGGTTTTCTTGTTAATAATTCAACTCTGTTACCATTTCCAGTTTTTCCGATAATGCATCCTGTAAATATTATACACAGATACTTTCTCGGTAAAATGTGCGCCTGTGACTTTTAAAACTTCGATGAAGGGAGGTAAATGTTTGTAATTCTCTTCATTCTTCATAAATAAGTCAAAGAAAATCAAGTTCTATGTAAATTTGAAGAGTTTTAAAATTTTATATTTTGAAGTTTTACTTACGTTCCGTTGAATGCCTTTTGCACACTCGTTCATTTTCATCCATTATAAGAATGTCGATGGAGTAGCTCAAGTATTTGGTCGAACTCTTACCGATAGAGAGCAGGTCAATATTAGGTTAGCGAATCTGCCTACTTGATGCGTATTATCCACTACAGCTGTTTTTTTATCCCATTTTAAGTACTTGTTTATGTCTTTTTTAATCTTTCTTATACCTCCTATTGGAGGGGAAATTGGTTAACGCCTCTTTATACCCTGTTAGAGAAAAGGTTTGCTCGAGGTAATCGGCCTTCACTGGTTTTTCATTCGAGCTAGACATTTTTCCTACACCCGATGGCGTGTAATAACAAATCTCAGGGGTATTCTACAAATCTCTTCTATCGTTTTATAAACGGCTATAGTAATCCTAATAAATCAGAATAAACCCAAACAAGCTTATTTAAACATCAACATTCTTAATTTTTTTGTAATATTGTGAATTGTATTTTCTATAAGGTAAATAAGGTATTTTTTAAAGGGATTTAGGTAAATTGATTCCCGTACAAAGTGGAAAAAGAATACCAATTACTAAATAACGGATAAGAGTTTTACCAATTACCAATTATATTCAGGCCTCTTTCTTAATTCATTAGGTCACTTGCATCGAGATACATAAAGTTTTAATTTATCTAAAAAATAATGACTTGCTTAATCTGCTGCTCTATTTACCTCTATATGCTTGGCTTTTGATGTGTCAAGAATCCAGTAATAGTTACTAATTGCCTAGTTGATAACATCCTGAAGATGCCATCGCAATGCCAAACATTTAGTTTCTAAACAGATATATTTGTCGTTTGTTTTTGTTTCGGTCACAAAAATGATATAGAGTAAACGTTTAGAATTATTGATGAGTAAAATGGGTAACTACAAAGTTGATGAACTGTTAACAGTTTGCAAAAGCCAAATGACCGTTGCAAAAATTGTAAATTGTGTACAATGGGGATTTACGCCAAAGCGCCTAAAATTCAAGAAGTAAAACTAAAATAATTATAATAGAACATAGCAAAATTAGACCAAGTAACTAGAAATAAAGTAAACTAAATCAATCAACTTAAATTTAATCATTACAAATTGTTAAAATGTTGTAATTTTGAAAATAACCTGAACCTAGTAGAGTTTGAACAGAAAGTCACGATTTATAGGAGCAAAGAATAGAGTTCAAATGGCTTAAAAAACCAGGCACTAAAGTTATAAATGTATATTGGAATGTTTCCATACGCTAGAACAAGATTGTGTATAAAATCTCACGACAGCAGCACAAAAGGGTTGTAACGGAGAAACTAGCGAATATTAGAACAGTGAATTATAGAAATTTTGACAAATATAAAAAAATAAATTATTGGAAGAAACCTTTAAAGTCAAATAAACACATTTCGTAAAGTTATTTGTCATTATAAAATCTAGATAAAATAATCCAAAAAAGACAATTAAGAAAGAGTCGAGATTATACAATAACAAACTGCTTGCTACGACAACGATACCAGGATTGAAGGAATTTGATCCACAAGGTTCAAGCGAGGACAACGCATTTTCTTCCGAAACCAAAGCTTGTGAATAGCGTTACTTGTAATATAAACTACCTACAGAGTCAGAAGTGCTCTGGTGATGTTGAAAAAATGAGTCCAGAAATGAAGTAAAGAAACTCAGGAAGTACGAAGATGTTTTTTGGAGGTATTCAGATATAGCTACATGTTCTAGATCTAACTTACATCTAATCTCGACCAAGTAAGTGCATATAAAACGCTTGATTTTCTAAGTTTATAGGTAACGTTTTTAATAATTAAACTTTGAAACATGGTGAAAAAGTGAAAATTATTACAATCAGTCGAAATTTAAAAAAGGATATAACAAAAAGAACAAGATGCTTACAAGACTTTCTGCCATTGGATGTTTGCTTTCAAAAACGAGATGCCTTAAAACAATTGGAAATATGGTCAATGTTATATAACCAATATAATCTTTTAATCAAGGTTATTTCTTTTATTTACTGTTTGCTTCGAACAGTAATAATTAAAACTCAAAATTCAACAAAAAAAATGCTTTAATAAAAACAAACCCCTTTTAGGCTAATGAGATGAAATATAAAATTTTTAAAATTGGCTCTCTATTACAACTGTTTGCCTATAATGGAGAGTAAATCATAAGTTTTTTTAGAAATTTCAATAAGGCTTTATTTCTTAAACAAAATATAAGAAATCTCTTATTGGTTATATTGTGGAATTAATAATAATTGTATTTTGTTAAGTGTATTTTAATATGTATAAACAAACAGAAAATAGAGACGTTAACACAACTTTTCAGGTAATTGTATCTTATTGGTTATATTGTCGAGATAATAATAATTGTATTTTGATAAGTGTATTTTAATATGTATAAACAAACAGAAATTAGAGAAGTTAACACAACTTTTCAGGTAATTGTATCTTATTGGTTATATTGTCAAGATAATAATAATTGTATTTTGATAAGTGTATTTTAATATGTATAAACAAACAGAAAATAGAGAAGTTAACACAACTTTTCAGGTAATTGTATCTTATTGGTTATATTGTCGAGATAATAATAATTGTATTTTGATAAGTGTATTTTAATATGTACAAAACAAACAGAAAATAGAGACGTTAAGACAACTTTTCAGGTAATTGTATCTTATTGGTTATATTGTCGAGATAATAATAATTGTATTTTGATAAGTGTATTTTAATATGTATAAACAAACAGAAAATAGAGAAGTTAACACAACTTTTCAAGTAATTGTATCTTATTGGTTATATTGTCGAGATAATAATAATTGTATTTCAAAAAGTGTATTTTAATATGTATAAACAAACAGAAAATAGAGAAGTTAACACAACGTTTCAGGTAATTGTATCTTATTGGTTATATTGTCAAGATAATAATAATTGTATTTTAATAAGTGTATTTTATTACGTATAAACAAACAGAAAATAGAGAAGTTAACACTACTTTTGAGGTAATTGTATCTTATTGGTTATATTGTCAAGATAATAATAATTGTATTTTAATAAGTGTATTTTATTATGTATAAACAAACAGAAAATAGAGAAGTTAACACAACTTTTCAGGTAATTGTATCTTATTGGTTATATTGTCGAGATAATAATAATTGTATTTTGATAAGTGTATTTTAATATGTATAAACAAACAGAAAATAGAGAAGTTAACACAACTTTTCAGGTAATTGTATCTTATTGGTTATATTGTCGAGATAATAATAATTGTATTTTGATAAGTGTATTTTAATATGTATAAACAAACAGAAAATAGAGAAGTTAACACAACGTTTCAGGTAATTGTATCTTATTGGTTATATTGTCGAGATAATAGTAATTGTATTTCAAAAAGTGTATTTTAAAATGTATAAACAAACAGAAAATAGTGAAGTTAACACAACTTTTCAGGTAATTGTATCTTATTGGTTATATTGTCGAGATAATAATAATTGTATTTCAAAAAGTGTATTTTAATATGTATAAACAAACAGAAAATAGAGAAGTTAACACAACTTTTCAGGTAATTGTATCTTATTGGTTATATTGTCGAGATAATAATAATTGTATTTCAAAAAGTGTATTTTAATATGTATAAACAAACAGAAAATAGAGAAGTTAACACAACGTTTCAGGTAATTGTATCTTAATGGTTATATTGTCGAGATAATAATAATTGTATTTTGATGAGTGTATTTTAATATGTATAAACAAACAGAAAATAGAGAAGTTAACACAACTTTTCAGGTAATTGTATCTTATTGGTTATATTGTCGAGATAATAATAATTGTATTTTGATAAGTGTATTTTAATATGTATAAACAAACAGAAAATAGAGAAGTTAACACAACTTTTCAGGTAATTGTATCTTATTGGTTATATTGTCGAGATAATAATAATTGTATTTTGATAAGTGTATTTTAATATGTATAAACAAACAGAAAATAGAGAAGTTAACACAACGTTTCAGGTAATTGTATCTTATTGGTTATATTGTCGAGATAATAGTAATTGTATTTCAAAAAGTGTATTTTAAAATGTATAAACAAACAGAAAATAGTGAAGTTAACACAACTTTTCAGGTAATTGTATCTTATTGGTTATATTGTCGAGATAATAATAATTGTATTTCAAAAAGTGTATTTTAATATGTATAAACAAACAGAAAATAGAGAAGTTAACACAACTTTTCAGGTAATTGTATCTTATTGGTTATATTGTCGAGATAATAATAATTGTATTTCAAAAAGTGTATTTTAATATGTATAAACAAACAGAAAATAGAGAAGTTAACACAACGTTTCAGGTAATTGTATCTTAATGGTTATATTGTCGAGATAATAATAATTGTATTTTGATGAGTGTATTTTAATATGTATAAACAAACAGAAAATAGAGAAGTTAACACAACTTTTCAGGTAATTGTATCTTATTGGTTATATTGTCGAGATAATAATAATTGTATTTCAAAAAGTGTATTTTAATATGTATAAACAAACAGAAAATAGAGAAGTTAACACAACGTTTCAGGTAATTGTATCTTATTGGTTATATTGTCAAGATAATAATAATTGTATTTCAAAAAGTGTATTTTAATATGTATAAACAAACAGAAAATAGAGAAGTTAACACAACGTTTCAGGTAATTGTATCTTATTGGTTATATTGTCGGGATAATAATAATTGTATTTCAAAAAGTGTATTTTAATATGTATAAACAAACAGAAAATAGAGATGTTAACACAACTTTTCAGGTAATTGTATCTTATTGGTTATATTGTCGAGATAATAATAATTGTATTTTGATAAGTGTATTTTAATATGTATAAACAAACAGAAAATAGAGAAGTTAACACAACTTTTCAGGTAATTGTATGTTATTGGTTATATTGTCGAGATAATAATAATTGTATTTTGATAAGTGTATTTTAATATGTATAAACAAACAGAAAATAGAGAAGTTAACACAACTTTTCAGGTAATTGTATCTTATTGGTTATATTGTCGAGATAATAATAATTGTATTTCAAAAAGTGTATTTTAATATGTATAAACAAACAGAAAATAGAGAAGTTAACACAACTTTTCAGGTAATTGTATCTTATTGGTTATATTGTCGAGATAATAATAATTGTATTTTGATAAGTGTATTTTAATATGTATAAACAAACAGAAAATAGAGAAGTTAACACAACTTTTCAGGTAATTGTATCTTATTGGTTATATTGTCGAGATAATAATAATTGTATTTCAAAAAGTGTATTTTAAAATGTATAAACAAACAGAAAATAGAGAAGTTAACACAACTTTTCAGGTAATTGTATCTTATTGGTTATATTGTCGAGATAATAATAATTGTATTTCAAAAAGTGTATTTTAATATGTATAAACAAACAGAAAATAGAGAAGTTAACACAACTTTTCAGGTAATTGTATCTTATTGGTTATATCGTCGAGATAATAATAATTGTATTTCAAAAAGTGTATTTTAATATGTATAAACAAACAGAAAATAGAGAAGTTAACACAAAGTTTCAGGTAATTGTATCTTATTGGTTATTTTGTCGAGATAATAATAATTGTATTTTGATAAGTGTATTTTAATATGTATAAACAAACAGAAAATAGAGAAGTTAACACAACTTTTCAGGTAATTGTATCTTATTGGTTATATTGTCGAGATAATAATAATTGTATTTTGATAAGTGTATTTTAATATGTATAAACAAACAGAAAATAGAGAAGTTAACACAACTTTTCAGGTAATTGTATCTTATTGGTTATATTGTCGAGATAATAATAATTGTATTTCAAAAAGTGTATTTTAATAGGTATAAACAAACAGAAAATAGAGAAGTTAACACAACGTTTCAGGTAATTGTATCTTATTGGTTATATTGTCAAGATAATAATAATTGTATTTCAAAAAGTGTATTTTAATATGTATAAACAAACAGAAAATAGAGAAGTTAACACAACGTTTCAGGTAATTGTATCTTATTGGTTATATTGTCGGGATAATATTAATTGTATTTCAAAAAGTGTATTTTAATATGTATAAACAAACAGAAAATAGAGAAGTTAACACAACGTTTCAGGTAATTGTATCTTATTGGTTATATTGTCGAGATAATAATAATTGTATTTTGATAAGTGTATTTTAATATGTATAAACAAACAGAAAATAGAGAAGTTAACACAACTTTTCAGGTAATTGTATCTTATTGGTTATATTGTCGAGATAATAATAATTGTATTTTGATAAGTGTATTTTAATATGTATAAACAAACAGAAAATAGAGAAGTTAACACAACTTTTCAGGTAATTGTATCTCATTGGTTATATTGTCGAGATAATAATAATTGTATTTCAAAAAGTGTATTTTAATATGTATAAACAAACAGAAAATAGAGAAGTTAACACAACTTTTCAGGTAATTGTATCTTATTGGTTATATTGTCGAGATAATAATAATTGTATTTTGATAAGTGTATTTTAATATGTATAAACAAACAGAAAATAGAGAAGTTAACACAACTTTTCAGGTAATTGTTTCTTATTGGTTATATTGTCGAGATAATAATAATTGTATTTTGATGAGTGTATTTTAATATGTATAAACAAACAGAAAATAGAGAAGTTAACACAACTTTTCAGGTAATTGTATCTTATTGGTTATATTGTCGAGATAATAATAATTGTATTTCAAAAAGTGTATTTTAATATGTATAAACAAACAGAAAATAGAGAAGTTAACACAACTTTTCAGGTAATTGTATCTTATTGGTTATATCGTCGAGATAATAATAATTGTATTTCAAAAAGTGTATTTTAATATGTATAAACAAACAGAAAATAGAGAAGTTAACACAAAGTTTCAGGTAATTGTATCTTATTGGTTATATTGTCGAGATAATAATAATTGTATTTTGATAAGTGTATTTTAATATGTATAAACAAACAGAAAATAGAGAAGTTAACACAACTTTTCAGGTAATTGTATCTTATTGGTTATATTGTCGAGATAATAATAATTGTATTTTGATAAGTGTATTTTAATATGTATAAACAAACAGAAAATAGAGAAGTTAACACAACTTTTCAGGTAATTGTATCTTATTGGTTATATTGTCGAGATAATAATAATTGTATTTCAAAAAGTGTATTTTAAAATGTATAAACAAACAGAAAATAGAGAAGTTAACACAACGTTTCAGGTAATTGTATCTTATTGGTTATATTGTCGAGATAATAATAATTGTATTTCAAAAAGTGTATTTTAATATGTATAAACAAACAGAAAATAGAGAAGTTAACACAACTTTTCAGGTAATTGTATCTTATTGGTTATATTGTCGAGATAATAATAATTGTATTTCAAAAAGTGTATTTTAATATGTATAAACAAACAGAAAATAGAGAAGTTAACACAACTTTTCAGGTAATTGTATCTTATTGGTTATATTGTCGAAATAATAATAATTGTATTTCAAAAAGTGTATTTTAATATGTATAAACAAACAGAAAATAGAGAAGTTAACAAAACTTTTCAGGTAATTGTATCTTATTGGTTATATTGTCAAGATAATAATAATTGTATTTCAAAAAGTGTATTTTAATATGTATAAACAAACAGAAAATAGAGAAGTTAACACAACGTTTCAGGTAATTGTATCTTATTGGTTATATTGTCGGGATAATAATAATTGTATTTCAAAAAGTGTATTTTAATATGTATAAACAAACAGAAAATAGAGAAGTTAACACAACTTTTCTGGTAATAGTATCGCAAACTCACACCGTTGAATCTTAACCTATTTAGGGCACTTTATGTATAGATTTCATCTTGTTTATTGTAGGTTAGAAGAATTATTGTTATGTAAGGATTAATAATACTTTTATATGTGTAACAATCTGAAGATAGAAAGTATAACCAAACTTTTAGGCTTAGTGTATAGCAGATACACATTTATTGGAGAAACAAAAATATTTTCTGCATATAACCTAAATAAATTTCATCTTATTCCTGGTAGGATATAAAAACCGACAATAATAGTATAGAGAGATATGTTTTGGGGTGTATATATATATATATTAGTAAATTGACATTTTCATATTAAATTCAATATTTCGCTATATCTGAAGAAACAAAAATTAGCTGATCATTGTAGTTTTCAGTTAAATATTAGACTTTAGTAATTATAAAAAACATTTAAAATGAAATACATGTTAAATATTTAGGCTTTCCATGCTATTTTTTTTATAATTTAAAGTTTAAAATACCGTAAACATATTAGATTCAATTATAATAATTAAAAAGCATGAAAAAACCTGTTGTAAAATAGAAGGAATCTTAAATCAAAATTAGATATTAATTACAATATTTCTATTTTACAATTACCATTGAGGTTTATTTTATAAAAAGTAAGTTTCCCTGAGAGACCAAATATAGTCTTTAATTCAAAAGTGTCTCTCAAAGAATCCGTTACCCAGATAAAACACTAAAAGGCTTATAGGGGTCTAGTAGGTACTGTTTTCGGGCAAGGTATGGAGCTACATCGAAGAGTAAGAACAGTTGGAGGTGAGATGGCCGGAGGTATAAAAGGTTGGAGTTAAGGTAAGTGGAGTTTAGGACGTTTCGCCCTTTAACAACAATATTACAGATCTTTTGTATCGAACGGTATTTACTAAACTGCTTTTCTATCCTTTCGTTTATTGTTCTTGCTTATTCGTGAGGAAATATGATTGATATTGCCTTGAAGGAACGTTCCGACATTCTCACCCTTGCAAGGGTGACTTTAACTAGATGTTATACAGGCCCAATCATCCATCAACGCGCATGCGCGTGACATCACAGCTGAGTAGCGATGTAAGGTTTACTGCAGCAGTGGGGGAAGTAGAATACTTCGTAGGTATACTTTAATAAAGGTAGATAGTAATGTTGAATAAAATTATTACCAAATCTATCCTGACTGGGTACTTCGTAGTTATATTTTAATAAAAATAGATAGTAATTCTGAATAAAATTATTACCAAATCTATCCTGACTGGATACTTCGTACGTATATTTTAATATAGGTATAAAAGAAAGAAAACTCACTATGTAAAAGTTAAATTTAACTTTGCCATTTTTATTCAAAAGACATTTATAAATTTTTATAACAATTAACCTAAAACTATCATGCTTTAAGAAAAAAATTAAAATCGAAATTCGGGATTTAAACCCGAAACTTACGATTAGTAAGCTTGTACCTTACCCATTAGGCCACGAGTTTCTAGTGTTATCGTTGATACTGTTTCTCTTATTACATTTTGGCTCATCGCTCCCCCTACATTCTCTCCCCACTCAAGGAACCGAACTGAAGGTTGCGCATGCGCGTTGATGGAGGATGGGGCCTGTATCACGTCTACTGGTGACTTTATCCTTGATCGCGGCACCGAAATACAGAAAAGCCTTGCTTAGAAGTGAAGGTGAACAAACATTCTAAGATGAAGAAGGAGTTAACAATCAAACGCGTTTCGTATAAATAGGAAATAAACAAAGGCCTACAGAAGCAAATTAAACCTATTTTGTTTATAAAATAAAATTGTATAAATCTTTAAGAAGTCTACAAGAACGTCATATAACCGTATAACAGTCATTATTATGTTCTTGAATACGTATTGGATATTATACCATCTTATAGAAAAGGAACAAAGTTCCTACATTACAGAAATTAGGAAATGATTAATATAGTTTTAGACTTTTAAGTTGGCATTCTACGGTTTATCATATTTAATAAAATTTGTATTTTGCTTTTATATCTAAAAATAAAGGCCTAGAGTATAATTTTAATCTTATGATATATTGAAATGTTTGATACATATAACTATGTACATAACTGAATAGTTTAATAGGTAGGAAATGAAATATGGCTTAGTAAAATATTTAACTTATTGCTAAATAATTTTTATTGCCATTAAGTAAAACTACAAGTAATAAAAACAAGAATTGTATGCATATATAAGCTATCACATAAAATAATTAAATACACGTTTCTTTATATGTTGGGAATTATATTAAGAAATGTGTAAACCTAAACTCTAAATAAGCTCAATGTAAAGGTAAATACATATGAGAACATAACGTACCTACATATTTGGGTTTCGGAAATCTTGGAAACACCAGATTCGTTGATCACCAGATTCCTGTAGCAAGTGAGGTTTTACTAACTTAAAACATCTCTCCTATTGAATAGTTGTTTATATGCGGTTGTGTAAGATGTGTCTTATAAAGGTAACAAGGTGCAGCTCACTGTAGACCCAGTAGATATAGATCCAGCCAGGCTATTTTGAAACTTATTACATGCGTAGTTGCAACCGTCATGTCATGAAGTCAAATTTAATAAATTCGTTATTCTTATTGATTTTGTGTGTTGTAATTTTCACGTAGTCCTCAAACTATGTCAGTATCACGTCATTCCCCCGGAACTTTCCCTGACTAACATCTAAATAATCAGTGGTACATTTTTCGTATACATTGCCAATGCTAATCATATTTTTCACTCACCCTCACACCACCCCCACTAATTTATCATGGAACGTCTTCAAATACGATCATGTCGCCGTCTGGAAGCATGAGAAACTATAATTTTATTTATTTTGTATGTCGTATATTAGATATATTTATTGGAGTGTACTTTAAACTTTGAAATTTCAGCTCTCAGTCTTCGACTATGGATTCTGTAATTTTTTGTAACGTTTCACAGCTTAAAGCTAATATAATTCAAAAAGTTCAAACACATAAATATATAATTGAAAACATCAGTGGCAGAGTTGAAGATATTTGTAACTCTATTTGTTAGACGGTGATTTTGTATCCAGTTAAGAAACATTCCTCCGTTTTCCTGTGTACACCTTCATCTTCGTATTAAATAGGCTGGTAATATTAAAGTTTCATCTTCATATTGTAATAAAAAGTACTATGACTTTGACAGTTATGTTTTTGTTTATTCAAATTCCTTGAGAAGGTTTTTATTGATAAGATTGCGTGTAAATCGGGAGATAATCCTGCAATGGAAAACCACGTTACATTGCTGTTTAACAATAATGAGCAAGCCTTTTGCTTTTAAAAATGGCGGCACCTAAAGGATATTAATATGACGCGGGAACTGCAAATAAAGCTGAGGGGTAAATGGCTGAAACAAGAGAGGCTAAACTAATTTAATTTCTTTTATTAAACGTATTGTCAAGTGTTTGCTTTATTAAATATAAAGTCCAGTTATGGTTTTAAAATACTCTAATTCTACATTGCTAAGGTAAATTACACAACCCAGTTTTATCCAAATATTTTATTTCATGTCGAATACGTGAACAAATGTGATAAGTCTTCTTCTTCTTCTTTTTTCTTATCCCTAGGTCCTTAGACCAACTTCATGAGATCATATTCTTTTAGAAGTCTTATTACTTCTGCTGGTTCCTTGTAGATGAATTCCGGGGTAAGTCCAATGCATGACAAGATGTGGGCTGGTGAGGCTGGTGATGTGATAAGCTATAGCAATATATGGTAATAATAGTTTGAACTTGAAATCATAATATTTCTTCTTAATCTTTTACAGGTTGTCTTTTATTAGCCTGATTGCTTTCCAAAGTATGTCTTATAAACTGTCATTCCATGGATTTCTTGGTACTTACAAAATTGTCGTTCAGACAATACCTTATCTTTTTACTCTCGCTATTTAATGTACACCACTTCGCATCTCTGTCGTAAGACTCTTCTTCTTGCTCTGTCCCTTATTTTAATACATTTTTCTGAAAATTTTCATATCTCCAGTTCAAAGTATTCTTTTTGTGTTTGCTGTTTCAGGTAGTCTTTCGCAACTTGTGTCATTAATGGTTTAACAACTCTTTTGTAAAATCGTATTTATGCGAAGCAAATTTGACTCAAAGTCACACTTACGAGAAACCACTTACGAGTAAACCATGTTCTTACGAACGTAGGACATACTTCTATTTTGTATTACTTTTTATATCCATTTAGTTCTTAAAAATAAACAAAATATTTCATCACTACTCTTTTTTAAGACTTTTAACTTCACGACAGTTAACAGCCGAACTGTCATATATAAAATCAATCTAATTTGACAGATTGTTCGTATACATATCTTATTTGTATACGAACAGAATGCCACACATAATCAAACTGACATACAGCATGTCAGAACCCTTCTTATATAATTCGTGTTAAAACCATTTCCTGCTTCTTAAAGATTAAAAACAATATTTTCATCAAGCTACTTTTTTTCAACACTTTAAACCTCATGACAGTTAACAGCTTCGTCATATATAAAACAAACATAATTTAACGTGAACATCCTGTGATTGTAGAGCAAACAACGGTTCCGAGAGAATACAGCATACAAAGTTTCTGAGAGCATACGTTTAGCCTAAGCCAGCATGAGACAAGAAACAGGAAACCACCCAGGGGAAATAAAAGAGTCAAATAATATTTGCTTTGCAAAAATCTGCACACGTGTAGAGAATCAAAATTGAATTCATACTGGGACAATAAAAACAACATGTTGGAATACAAAACATATATTGGCGTATTTGCGTTTAATATTACTCTAGTTGTAGCGTTTTTATAAAATAAATGTCCGTTTTCATTTTCTACGGTTTCGCCATTTTTATTATCTTTGGTTTTTGTAGAGAAACAAGCTTATTACAGCTTCAAAGGGAAGCACGTTAGAACTAAGGTAGACATTTCCCCTACACGATTAGCACTGAGTCATGCTGTACATATTTACATTACTTATTGAAGTTGTCAGTTCCGTTCGGTAGTAATGTGCATGTGTATCACGGGTAGTTTTCGGCGCTTTCATTCACGCATAACACTATTACAATAAGTGAGTCCTGTGTGTTTAAAGCTCTGTTGAAAAGGAACGAAATTTGTTGTTACTATGCAAAATTCATTGCACCTGTAGGTGCTTACGGTGAAACCGTCTTGTAAGAGGTAGTATTGCATTCGAGCATTGGGGAGTAGGTCAAAGGAAATAGGGTGCGTAGATGGTAACACCTGCTTGTGGGAGAGTCAATGAATTGCTAAGTAGATACGACCAGCAATAGGTCAAATCTGGGTCAACAAGTCGTCCATTTGCTGAAGACTTTTAATTTTTTGAATTTAAAGTTACTCTATATTTAATGACTTTATATATATATATATAATATAGTGGTGTGTATACCTAATGTTATATTTTCCATGCCACTGTCAATTCCCTGTAGCAGATGCGTGTCACTAAGCACATCCTAACCTGTCACATCTTTTCCCAATAAATACCTTTACAGGAATACTTCAGCAAACTAAAAATACCATCTGACTGATGAAAGCGGCTTAATACCTTCCTACTTACAGCTCCGACTTTCGCTACATTATGCTATTCTCGGGAATGGCACTAGCCTTCTCGGGAAGCCTTATTTAACGAAACAGACGTGTTTTTTATTAGTCTGTTAAACTTAGCCTGACGGGGAAGCTTCAATACAATGCAATTTAAAGTTTTAACAATGTGTTAAATAAATACCGTTTAAATAAAATCTCACGTTATTAAATCCGTTAATTACATACGGATATTCCATCTAGAATAACCTATATTACTATTTATTATTCTATGTAACGTTTATAATATAAAACAAATATATTCTAAAGAATAATATAATTTTACTAAGTATTTATTAGTCATGGAATATATTTATTATTTTTTACAAAACCAAACAATTAGTCGTCTTAAATAAGAATAATTTCTTAAATATCATCTATATTTTTCAATAACGATAATTATATAAAGTAGCTAATAAACTAGTAATAATATCAAATGTTGATTGAAATAATCCAATATAGGATATTTTTAGACGTATGGGTTGTAGTATTTTAAAACATTACTTCCGAACAACCTTTTTACATCTAGACGAATTATCTGTTAGCCATAACCACCTGCAATATAGTGTTTATTTTTCAGAAAACTTCAGTTAAAATCTTCTCTCCTGTTATAAGAAGAAGCGATTGTTTATTTCAATTTCAAAAGATACCAATCGATCTTTAAGTAGGTTTTCACTTCAAAACCACTTCTGGCACCTCGTTTTATTTCTTCGTATTATTTCTCATTTCAATATCTTTACAATTACCTTTCCTCACAACAATCGTTCGCCCACTAAGTTAAATTAACTTCTTTTTTATTTCATTTTAAACGTTCATTCATTGCTAGTTAGTTGTATTTGTGGGAAACACGTACCACAGAATAGGACTACCACAGATTTGAAATTAATAAATTCGAGCGTTGTGATTATAACTATTTACCATTGACAATATTAAAATTGTCTGTTTGCCTATAATCACTATTCATTAAATTTTAATGTCTAAAATTGACAATTTCCTTTGCAACTATTAACGGTATCGCTTGGCAAATATCTCCAGGCTTGACAGATTTGAAGCAGTAGTACGCTTTCTAAAGAGCTTATTTCAAATAAAGCTTTAAGAGACTGTTCCATTTACTGCGAACGTCATTAAAATCTCTTTTGAAAAATAGTTTTAATAATTAAAATATTTCAAGCCAATTTCATAAACTGTTTGTTAAAATATTTCATTAAACTTTTTAAGATAGGGTTTATGACAAAGAAATATAAACTGTATATTCTGTTCTATTTATTTACGAAAATAGTGGTTTATATAAGGTCTCAACTAATAATATATGTAAGGTTTAACGTAGTGGGTAAATTTATGGATAACTGTAACTCTGCAAACTAGAATTCCGTCCAGTGTATGATATTAGATGTCAGCTTATGGATCCATTGGTTAATTTTACTCGGTAAGGCTGACCAGCCACTGATATACGTCCAGGAAAATCAAATAATCTCAGAGATATATTGGAGTATTTATTCACGAGATCCCAATCTATATTTCACGCTACGGCGTAGCCAACAGATACAGTCAATAGCTTCATATAAATCGTATTTTGAAACTCCATTAAACCGTCGAGAAAACACATTTATTTAGAAGTTAATTTAAAACAAAATCTGTTTATTGATAAAAAACGAATATTTTATCAAGAATGATACTATATAGAAGAATTATTAATAGAAATTAACATTCCATGACTGTTTACACAGCCAAATAGAAATTGAATGTATTTAACCATGATATTGGAGGAAAAGAATAACTTTCACATATTTTGATATATTTTTATTACTGAATTCAAAGTGTTAATTATTTTAAAAGTAAATTGTAAAATATAAATGCTTTCCGTTCTTTATTTTATTTGTATTCCTAAATATGTTTCGATAAAATGTGAAACCAATTATTCTTAGATCTTAGAAAACAATGGAGATATACGTCTAACTTTTACCTTTGCATAGTTCAAAAACTAATGAGTATAGCAAAACATTTTAAAAATATATATAACCTACTAATAGGCTGCTAAAAAATTGAATGTTTACATATTAGCTAGATAAGATAGAAGTAACAGACGACGTGTTGAAACGTCAAACTACTGTATGATATAATGTATGATGTTATAACTTATTTTAACTAGAGATGTTTTTATACGGCAACTATATACAACTGTATAGATAAGTTAAAAGCTACTATTTATGGACACACAGATCGGGCGTTAAAACCTAACCAAGGTATATCATCATGCATAACAAATGCGTCAATATAAATGTTATTACAGTCAATACTCTTATGACGGACATATTATAAATGTTAAACCGGCAAGCAGGAATAAAAATCCTGTAAATTATGAACGGAGTGCGGAAGAGGAAAAGGCACCACAGTTGTTTACATGTGAACCCCATAATTACACATAATATACTAACTACGTAGTCTATGGTGTATGGAAGATTAATGCCAAGATATGGGGACATAATTGAATGCAAGTGGCGCAATATTTCCTTGCTCTGTTTGTAGCTAATCACGTGACAAAGAAGAAACCATTATATCGTTTTATTATAACTTTCCTGTAACACCTTTCTGTGAAATAAATCAAAATTACTGAATTTTCATTGAATTCAATACGTAGGCCTAATTACTTTGCAAGAAATATTTTTTCTAAATGTTTTTTTTTAAATATGGCATGTCTCTGAGATTTGTTAAATGTGTTTAGGGTAACAACTTTATATCATCCCCAGTTTAAGTATAAAACCTCCGTGGTTAGTTGTTGAAATTTGCCGTTTTATATATAGAAGGGAAGCAATCCCGTCCATCGACATCAATTGTAAACAATTGAGGTAAACTATTGTCGTAATAATTATTCCAGATATTACCTATTCATCCTAAACACACACACACACACACACACACACACACACACAAACACACACACACACTCACACACACACACACACACAACACACACACACACACACACACACACACACACACACACACACACACATACACACACACACACTCACACATACACACAAACACACACACACACACACACACACACACACACACACACACACATATATATATATATATATATATATATATATATATATATATATATTCTTATATAAAATTATTTTAAGATTTTAACGGTAATTTGAAATGAGTATTAGGGCCTTGTATATCAGTTTTTTCACACACAGTAAAATGTGTATTCAGCTTTTTAGGTTCAGGCAAATTTTAAAATGACACCCTCTGCACATTTCAGATCAATAAAAAATTAAAAACTTGAAAGAAATTTGGTTACTAAACATATTTTACACAATATATCTTTACACATATCTTTACGCAAACGTGCGACGTCATTGCTTTACATCAGTGAATAGGCCTACATTCGCTACACAAATGGACTGTGCAGCCTCCACAAACACTAGATGATTGTTGTATCGCTATATTTGTCTACTATCTTGCACTACATTAAAAATATTTGTTTTATAAGTTACTTGGAATATCGTACTTTAAAAGTGCATTAAATAAAATTTCGGTGTCAATAATATTTACGTTCTATTTATATAGAGGAAACGAATGTTTTAATGTAAAATGAAGCGACGGGAAAGCGTAATGTAAATAGATGTTTCTTTACGCGACTGCTTATACAACTAAATAGAAATACAGTTTATTTATTCGTCGTTCTGCGTAAAGAAGATATTTGAACAAGAAGTTTGTGCTGCGCGGATGACGTCAGAGCGTTCTCCCTCTAAAACTTGTGCAGTAGATACAAAACATGGCGTGATTGGTCATCTGTATAGAGGAGTAGCGTGTTTACATATTCGTTTACACAAGTGTGACGTCATTGTACAACTATTTACTACATTAGAGGGGGATATAGTATTTAGATAAACTGTGTTAATGTTACATCAGTTTTAATGTAAACATAGTTGAATGTTAGACAATTAAATTTATAAATCATAAATGCTGACAGTTGGTTTCTTATCCCTCAGTGCCTAGAAAGGTTTCTGTTTACTAGTTTTACCTCTAGCCAGCGATAGGTGCGTCCTGTTTCGTAACGTGGATGTTCTTGCGTAAACCCCTAACGTTTACGAACCTATTATTTATAGAAAAGATTTTCATTTAAAACTTAAGTTTTAGGTACAAAATTGTGCATATATATCTAACTTTTTTAGAACAATTTAGCAGTAAAAATTATTTAAAATTAATTTACAGGAAACTTTTAGATCAACGGAACCTAGACAACGGCTAGTATAGTAGTCGTCATTGTATTTCTTTTCATGGTATATATTGAAAATTGAGATCTTCGATCTACGAGCATTATGCTTTCGCTATATTGATCTGGTACATTCATGACCCTTCTGTTTTGTATAATGGTTATTCCTTATTTGACAGTACACACATCGTGGGGCCTTACCTCCAAGAGTTTCTAAAGTGAAACCGAATTCTGTGTAAGTTCCGTTTCAAACAATTACATTTTATATAGGTAGTACAGTTCTAGAATTCCCATTAGGTGTTTTTATCAATAAATTTTGAAAAAATAATTTATACTAGTAAAGACAAAATTTCAGAATTTGGTAATAAACTTGACTCCTAGTAGGACATTCTTGATCAGTTATATTTTTATACTCTGCTTGAGTGGTATGGACAAATTTTCAATTAAAGCTCTTTTAAAAAGATAAGTCCTGCAATTCAGACCACTAGCTCAGCGATGAATATTCTTCTAGCAATTTTCGTCCCAGCGTTTTCTTTGTATATGATCTGAGCGTTGATAGTTGCCAAGTTTAATAATCCGTTGAATATAGTCATTGGCCATCGCTGTTACTCTCATTTTTTAATGATTAGTCCTTCTTTATTCTATCAACTACGTAAACTCCTTTTTTTGAAAAGTTTTAGAACGATATCAAGTTTGGTTTGAATATATCTCCTGTTTCGTGATCCATTTAATCGTCTGTTGATACCATTATAACATTGTTATTACTTTTTGTGAGCGTATGAAACAAAAATTGATCGAATATGTTTGATCAACACCAAATAAAGGCCTACTGCTAAGATCTGTGATAGAAACAGTCGCACTGTTAGGAGAGCCCTAATTGAATAGTGGCGCGACACTTCACCCCCTCCATCTTTGCTGTTCGCTTAGTCACGGGATTAACAAGGATAAAGGTATTAGATAAGACCAGCGACTCATAGCTACCTCGTCAAAACGGTAATGCAAAAACAAATTCCGGTTGAGGAACACACAGTGTTGAACGCTACAGACCGAACCGAATATAGAACTTGCTGCTCAACACTGGATCATTAAGATTTTCAACCGACTCTACACAAAGAATTTGAAAGGGAACTACCTAATATCTAGCACATCCACTACTCCCACGACAGCGTCTTCTACTAGTGAGACCAAGAACCCACCGTGTAACTCACACACCTACTCATCTTTCTTCCGTTCACTCATAGTATCCCCACTTACTGTTCTAAAATCCTGAATCCCAAATTAACTCATTAACCCTTACCTACTAAATTCCAACACCTTCTCCCTTATCTTGATGTTAGCTTCATCGCTTATTTTGTCCCATCTAAGATATCTAAATAGCATATGTTCACTTGTCTCAATCGTACCACATTCACACATCTCACTTTCTACACATTCAAACCTTCTTAGACTTGGTAAGAAACATCCATACCCTTTCACAAACTGAGTTATGTGGTAGCCAGGGTTTAGCCAGAGTACCTTACCCTTTGCATAACCTACTCCCACCACTGATAACTTTCTCTACCCTTACTACTATTCTCCCATCTCTATTGCCACAATTTCATCACAAAATCTAGACTTAATTCCCTAACCCCTATCTTTATAAACACTCTCTCCTTCCGTAAAACAGTATTTTTTTTGTTTAGATTAATCATGATGAATCTCCTGTCCAACTAGACATCTAACGGGACCACTCCAGCTATTTGACATTGGAGAGTGTCCTGTAACCTTTTATCATCCCTAACAATGCTCTCCAATGACCACTCAACAACTTTCACACATTAGTACTACTCCTATACCCTACCATTTAACCCAGTATATAATCTTCTAATTCTTTCATACTCCACATTCACACCTCTTACAGTTCGCATAACACTCCTCATTTTCCTCATCCGTTATTGGTGCGTTGCATTGTTTTACAGCTAAATTGGAACGTAACTACAATAAAACTATATACAAGCTTACAACTTAATCTGAATAAATAGAACATTGGTTCAGCTTATTCGGCCATTTTAGATTAAATCTTGTCAAGTAATAGCAATGATTTGGGCATTAAGTTAACATTACTATAATAATAATCATAAAAATATAGCAAATGCTTACAATAGTTGCGAATGTGTCATTTAGTTCGAAATTGTTTGTCCTACTGTAATTTGTTATTGTTTTGTCAATCAACAATATATAGTTTAGTTGAAAATATTCAGACCAATATTGATCCAACCCGGCATTTGTAGTGCAACTTAATGCACATGTAGTTGTAAGCTGTAATCTCATGAAGTGGGTTTTATTAAATTCATTAATCGTATTGATTTTGTTTGTTGTAATTTTCAAGTAGTTGTCAAACTATGCCAGCAGGACAAACCCTCCCCCAATCAATAATAGTACTTTGTTTTTACATACCTTCTTCCTAATAATATTGCTAATGTTGCTATCATATTTCTGATATCATGTTGCTAATCATATTTTCCATTCATCCTCATGCCACCTCCTCCCTTATGTGACAATGGTTTTCACGTAGGCCCATGTGGAAACACGGGAAATTATAAGTGCATTTGTTTCATAAGTCGTAATGTCAGAACTATTTATTCGTTAGTATTTCTAATAATGTAATTTTATCTTTCAACCTAGAATATTGCATTTTGTAAATTTGTGTAACGTTTCTAAAATAAACTTAAATCTAAATAAAAATCAAAAAGTTCGAACAAATAAATATATAGTGAAAAGCATGAATGAGAAAGTTAAAAAAATGATTTGTTAATTACATTGGTTAGATCGTGATTTTTACATCCAGCTAAGAAAGGTTTCCTTCATATTCTAGTTTATATAATCATCATTGTTTTAAATAGTAATATTAAATCTATAATATTTATATTATAAGAAAAGGAGCTGTATGAATTTGAGAGTATAATGTTTTTGTTTATTCAAAAAGTTTATAATGTTAAGATTGCGTGTGAAACGGGAGATCATCATGCCCAGAAAATCCCATTAAATGTATCATGTTACATTGTACTTTAACGATAACTAGCAAACCTTTTGTTTTAAAAAATAGCGGCATCTAAAGGGTATAAATGTGAGTCTGGCGTGAAGAAGCACAAATAAAGTGATGGGTATATGTGATGAAAGGAAAAACCAAATCTTAGTTTTATCCAAATATTTTATTTCAAGTCGAATACCTGAAAAAATCTAATAAATTCCAGCACTATAAGGTAATAATAGTTTAAACTTAACATATTATTTCTTTTTCTTCTCTAATATAGGCATTACATTATAAGCCTTACATTATAAACTTAATTATAAGCCTGTCTGCTTTCCAAAGTGTCCCTACCTAGCTTTCGTTCCATGGATTTCTTGGTCTTCGCACTAATCGTGTTCCTGTTAACGAGCAATCTCTCGCTATTTTCATCACTCCATCTTCAGTCACTCTGCTTAGGGTATATTGTTGTGGAAACAATATAAAGGGATTGCTTTACCTTTTCACTCTTTTTTTTGCCACCCATTCTTTAATTTCTCCTACTTTGTATCTCCGTCGTATAATGTTGCTTCTTCCTCTGTCCCTGAGTTTTTTTTTAAATCAATTAGGTTAGAATATTCATATCTGCTGTCCCCAGCATTCTCTTTGTCGTTTCTGTGCTAGGTCGTGTTTGCCGTTTAATATTAAGATATCGGCGTATTTACGTTTAAAACTATTCCAGTGGTAGCGTTTTTTTTTTTTTAAATAAATCTGTGTATAAAATAGGGGGAGAATCATTGTATAACTTTAAGGGGAGCACGTTTGAACTATAATAGCATCTTCCCCAATGCGTCTAACACTTCAATGCTCTTTATAGATTTAGATTACCTTTTGAAACGGATTACCTCTATATTTACACAACACGGTATTACAATAAACGATTTCTGTATACTTGAAACTCGGTCGAAAAGTAATGAGACTATTGTTTGTTATATTACAAGATTCATAGCAACTGTAGTTGGTTAGGGCTAAACCATCTTGTAAGGGGTAGATTTGAATTCGAGCATTGGTGGCTATTCTTTATCTGTGATAGAGGAGGATTAGGGTGAATGGTATTACCTGACTGGGGAAGTGGCAACGGATTGGTGCGTAGACACGCACAGCAAATCTGGGCCATGAATTTTCTCTATTTAGATCTAAGCAGAATGACAGAAGATAGAGTAGAAAAAGTAGCGAGAGATTGCTCGCCTGTAGGAAGACGGTCAGTGCAAGAACCAAGAAATCCATGGAGCGAAAGCTTACTAGATCCACTTTGGAAAGCAGACAGGCTAATGCTTATATAAGAGAAGAAGAAGAAAGAATATGTTTTAAAGTTTAAACAATGAATTCCTTATAAAGCGGGAATTTATTATATTTTTCCAAATATTCGACTTGAAATAAAATACGTTGGATAAAACTAAGATTTGTAATTTACTATTACACTATATGAACCTGAAAATAAAATTTCCTATCTATTTAATGACGTTTGATCAAGTCTAGTAAATGATTGTTATAAACGCCCATTCATCGAAACTTTCACCAAAAACATATTCATAAACACAATCAAGCATTTCGTTGGTTATATCTATATAAAAGTCAAATGATAGAACTAACGTTTTTCACAACCATACCGGTAGCATATATTTATTAAATCAAATACCTGCCTCTATGTTTAATAAGATAAATTAAATTATTATGTTGTGTCTTACTAGTTTCTCCTTTCACCCTTTACACACCACTTCATTTGAGTTGCTCGCACGCGAAACTCACATTTATACCCTTTAGATGCTACCATTTTTTAAAATAAAAGGCTCGCTCATTATTGTTAAACTATAATGTAACATGATATACTCCTAAGGGGATTTTTTTATGACATGATCTCCCGTCTTACACGCCATTTTACCATTATAAACGTCTTCAGGCCCTTTGAATAAACAAAAACAAAACTCTCGAATTCATTAAGCCCCTTTTATTATAATATGAAGGTGAAATCCCTAATACAAATTTTTAATACGAGGATGATGGAAGAGTAATCTGAAGGAAAAGTTTCTTAGCTGGATATATATTCCCGATTTAACAAATACAAAAAACAAATATAAAAAAATGAACGAGTTAACAAAATAAATTCAACGGAACGTAATTAAAGCCTAAGACTCTAAATCTTCAAAACTCCTCAAAGTTTTACAAAACTTGATTTTCTGTTGCCTAAGTCATGACAAATGTAGAGAATTGAACAATTTACCTCCCTCCATTGAAGCTGTGACTGTCGAAGGCGCACATTCTATAGAAAACGTTACTCTAAACAATATTCACACAAAGATGTTTTAACGGAAAACGTGAAAGGGCAATGTAGTTGAATTATTAACAACAAAAACAGCTCTGTTGTAAAACGCGAAATAAGGATTTTGTAAAGAGGTCGGACATTGTAAAGCACCTCTCGTGAAAAATCCACGAACTTGAAACTTTGTACGTACAAAGTACTTACAAGTAAAACGTTTGCCGCCTGCAATTTCCGAAAAGAGGCCTTTAGAAGTCTTTTGCATGTAAAATTGGTCTCGTGTTTATTCAAAAGCAGTCGCACAAAGCGCCCCGTTTTTTACAAATGTTTTTACTTTTCCGAAAGAGATAATATTTCATGATTCCCGTTTGGTATTATGTATGTACGTATAGGTACAGTAATCCTTGTAAGAGTGAGGGCGGAAAAAATCACAGTAGAGGCATAAACGCTAAAATAGAAACTAAAACCCTACATGACTAAACACAATTAACGACGCGTGTAACACCATTCTCTCACGTAAAGTTATTTTCCAAATACAGTACAGAACGTTACGAATGTCAGATGCAAACTGAGACGATACAGTAAAAAGCATTTTGTTTTCTGGTGGAAGGAGAGGATTCGAAGAAATTGTACAGTGTATCTATACTCATTCTTGGTAATGAACGGAAGCAAAAATAATTTTAAACCTCGGTACCCATAAATAGTGCCTAAACGTTGTACCTAACCTTAACCCTTCAAGACACATAGACTATAACTGTATACAACAAATGTTTCCCTATATACAAAAAAATGCTTTGTTTTAAAGATCGTAATTAAATTTGATATTTAAAGGCAAAACATAAGTTTTCATTCTATAACTTAACAAACACAAATCTGAATGACTTTAATGTTGCACAACTACAACACTATGTTATAAAGGTATCATAAATATATTTATATTCCCCGTTATTGAATTCTTCAGACATCCCGGAATTCCTTTCGCTTTATTAACTTGTTATTCCGTTTCTGTCTCCCGCCGTTATGTGTGTCTGGGCACTTGTATTCCATTTCTTGTGTTATTATCTTACCATTTACCTCTTATATAATGATACTTATTCATTTAAAAACACCTACTGAATAATTTACAAATATTGCAGGTTTAACAGTATGATTTTTGCAAAAGCCACGGGCATATTTTCTCAGTTTGAGAATATTAATTAGAGCACAGACCGCGACAAAGACCTAAAGTCCCCATTGGACGGGGTATTTGTAGATGGATTAGACGTACGTTTATATACCCGAAGGTTCTGATAATCCATGTCTATAAAATATGCAATTTTTTGTTGATGTGTAGGATTTCTAGGTTATGGTAAATGTCTGTATATTTCCGTCCTGTTTCTTTTATGTGATTGTAAAATGTTGAGTTTGTGTTCCTCATTGTTTAAAGCTGCGACCTGTTTGTCCAATGTAGAATTTGTTACATTCGTCGCAGTTCAGTTTTTACACTCCTGGTGCTTGTAGTTTATCTTTGTTGTTGGTGTTGTGTTGTATTTTGGATTGTAACTTGTTATTAGTTTTGCATGCTATTTTGTATCAATTTTTTTTTCATTTGTGGGCTATTTTGTTTGTTGTTTTGTTTATGTATGGTAATGTGATGTATTTTTTTACCCTGTCTGTAATGTTAATCTTAGTGTTTTTTTTTTTTATTTTGTACCATAGTTTGTCTATTATTGTGGTGTTGTATCCATTTGTGTAAGCTAAATATTTAATTGTGTTTCCTTGTTTATGTTTTCTGTGGGCATTGGGATTTCTTAAAGTCTACGAAGCATGGATTTCAAAGCAGCGTGTTTGTGTTGGATAGGGTGGTTTGAGGTGTTGTAGATAAGTGTGTCTGTCGTTATGGGTTTCCTGTAGTGGAGTTTTGGGTGTATTTTATAAGTGTAGGTGAGGAGTTTTTCTCATTGACGGGAGTTGCCTCTGTATAGTGTTATGATATCATCGACGTATCAGTGCCAGTAAATGATTTTGTGTGCGTGTGTATTGCTTGGAATATCTTGGTGTTTTCTATGTGTTGTAGAAAAATTTTGTTTAGAACACTACTAATAGAACTTCGGATAGGCATAAACTATTGTTTAAGTGATTAATTTTGATCAAGTAACGCTTATCACCACTGTCAACTTCAAGACAGTTACCAGGATTATTATTTATAAAACAAATCTAATTTAATATAAAAATCGTGTGCTTGTACAGCAAACAACGTTTCCGAGAGCACACGTTTAACCTAAGCCGCCATTAAGCAAGAAACAGGACACCACCCAGGGGATAAAAAAGAGTCAAATAACGTTTGCTTTGCGAAAAGCTGCACACATGTGGAGAATCAAAATTGAATTCATACTAGGGACAGTAAAAATAACAAATTTGGAATGAAAAATATATATCGGCGTATTTGCATTTAATATTACTTGAGTTTTAGCGTTTTTCGTAAAATATACCTGCGTTTTTATTTTCCACGATTACGCCTTTTCTACTGCCTTTTGTTCGAAGTTTCATTTATTACGACAGAAGCAGGATGTTTATAGAGAGTTAAGCCTAATACAACTTAAAAGGGAAGCACGTTTTATATTGCAGAACTTGTCTAGGGAAGCCATTTCCCCAATGCGCCTAACACTACGTCACGCTCTACATATTTAGGTTACCTTTTGATGTTTTAAGTTTGGTTTCCGTAGTGGTGTGGATGTGTGTCACAGGTCCTTTCAGCGCCCTACATTCATTAAGTAACATATGAAGACTAGTTCAGCTAAATTAATATATTCTTCAATTTACATGATATTTCACAAACTAATACAAGTTTAGTATAAAACGAAATTCATATATTTTACAAAAAGCCACAGATACGTAATTATTAAAATCCGAGTGTTGTGATTATATCTATTAAACACTTCCTACACTAACATTTTCTGTTTACATATGAATACCTTCCATTAAATCAGAAAGTTCTAAAATCTACAGTTTTCTTTGCATTTAATAACAGTATCACACTTCAAATATCCCCCGACTTGACAAAATATAAAATTTTAAAACTATTGAAATATTCAGAGAACTTGATTTTCTGTTGACTAATTCATGACGAATGAAGAGAATTAAAAACATTTACCCCTCTCCATCGACGTTTTCAAAGTAGCAGGCTATAATTTTACAGAGAAAATCTCTATATAATATTTACAGGTTGTATTAGCGGAAAAACTGGAAATGGTAACAGTGGATTTATTAGCAATAAGAAAACCTCTCTTGCAAAAGGCGAAAGAAGGATTTTGCAAATGGGTTGCACATTGAAAAGCCCCTCTCGTGAAAAATCCACGAACTTGAAAGTTTGTACGTAATTTTAGCTAAATGTAAAAAGTTTGCCGCATGCAGTTCCCGAGGGGGAGGCTTTGTGGCTCTTTAGAAGGTTTGTATGAGAAATTGATTTTGTGTTTATTTGGTACAAGTGTATTTATATTCGTCCCTGTGGGTTTTGGAAAGTTATGGCTTATCCTCAAGGGTAATTCCGGTCGTCTTTGGCTCTGTTTATACTGTTTTCATGGTATTTTAAGCGGGAAAAAAAATATTCCTTTGATGCACAAGTCAGCGTAACTTAGTCAGCAAAAATAACTAAATAACGTTAAAACATTTGCCAAAACGTAAACAATCTCATGATCTCATCGGAAGAACCAGAGTGGAGGCCTGTTTGTTGGAGCAGACTGTTACACCAACATCCGTGTTCTGCAGGAAACAAACTATGGGTAATAAGGCGCCGACCAGTCAGAGTATAGCGATTCCATTAAATCATATCGTTATTAAGTAGCATAGGGCCATAATTGCAGGAGTAAATTGCACCAGCGGTAATAATTTCCTGTTAGTCCACCATGTCCGATTTTTTCGGTAACCATAAAAAGGTCTTAAATCTTGCAAATAATCGTACTAAGAGTCATATAACTGTCTATGAATAATCTTTCCCTATAAAATAAAACACCATTTTAAATGACGTACTTAAACGAGATACTTGTAAAGCGATACTAAAGTTTTGACAACCTAACTTCACAATCACAGTTCTAAGAGGATTAAATGTTGAAGGGCACTATAATATATTAAATCACATTATTATGAAGGTATATTACAATAAGCCTATAAAGTATCTAGGGCTATTAGACCTAGTAATAGAGAAAGGAAATACACAATCCCCATCACAAGGTAACTTATTAATAAGTAAATTTTGCAACGCCGCATTTGACAAGAAACCAAAGGTGTAATCCAAGGGGAGAATTTGCGCAGCAGATATATAATTACCTTCTTATTATAACCAAATCTGTCTTATCTCAATGTTTTGTACCTATATTGTAAGTACGCATAAAAATGTAATAGAATCCCTACTTTTGTCATTACATACCAAAGAGTATTTATTATACCACGTAAAAGAGCGTGGAGGCTCAGATATCCTCACCTATGTATCGGTACATTCGGCAACATTTGTTATGCGGGAAAATGTGAGGCTCTTTGAAGTAGTACCTAAACACAGCACTTTATTAAAAATTAGTTTTTCTAATGTTCGGATATTTCCTCACAGATAGAAATTTTGTTATATTACATAGGTTTGAATACGCACTGTGTATTTTCATTTTGGTTTCATATTTTCTATTGACAAAAAAAAACATGACTGATTACAATGTAATAAAACATATTCAATCGAAGGCAACACATCCACTACTATTGTAAACATTTACCATATGTACATGTGAATTAGTTAGTTCAACAGAATGATGCTTTACTATGACTTTACGTGATTTAATCTAAACATGCCCGACCTTATTGCAAGCTAAAACAATTTGCGATTTATGCAGATTAAGTTGTATGCTTGTATTTAAATTTGTTCTAGTTACGTTCTAGTTTAACTGTAAAACTATGCAAATTATAACAAATAGGGGAAGCCGCAACCAAGAGCAATTATAATACAATGCGGTCATAAATATATTTCTCAATAATTAACGAAATTAATTATGAAATCTACATTAATTAAATAAATCTACGTTAACATTTATGCAGTAAATAATTTGAGAATGAAAGTGTGTGAAAAAATTCAGAAAATTACATTTTGAAAGTTGAAGCTATTGAAATTTTATCCTGATATAAAGAGATATGGAGTCTATGACATATGTACTCAAATACATGTTTGGCGGACAGGTTAGATTAGGTAAGATATCTTATCTTGTGACGGGAACGTTACATTAGGATAGGTTTATAAAAACCATCTTTTTTGTGGTGGTGAGGTTGTGTTGTTAGGTTAAGTTGTCTGGTTGCGGTATGTTTTGCTTAGGATGGTTTATGATTGGTTATCTTATTTTGAGGTGGTGATGTGAAATAAGGTTAGGTTCGGTAATCTTATCTTGTAGCGGTGTAGTTAGGTTAGGGTATGTTAGCTTAACTTGTCGCGGTAAATTTAGTTTAGGTTAGGTTAGCATAGGATATCTTATCTCGTGTAGGTGAGGTTAGAATAGGATATGTAATATTGTCTCATAGAGATGAGGCTAGGTTAGGATAGCATAGGTTATCTTATCTCGCGTAGGTGAGGTTAGATTAGGATATGTAATGTTGTCTCATAGAGGTGAGGTTAGGTTAGGCTAACATAGGATATCTTATCTCGTGTAGGTGAGATTAGATTAGAATATGTAATGTTGTCTCATAGAGGTGAGGTGTGGTTAGGTTAGGATAGGCTATTTTATATTATGGAGGTGAAGTTTGTTAAGAATAGGCTATCTTAAAATGTGGTGGTACGTCTAAGTTAACGTGTGGAATAGAAAGTAGGGATGTGTGATGGAAGAACAGAATGTTATTCAGGAGGAGCATCGAATGATAAAAGGGTGCCAAACTGAAGCAGTAAACAAAATTATGCATAAGTATAAAATTAGATCTAAGATAGAGACTTTTGTCTGGGTATGGTAGCAGGATGGATGTCTCAAAGCTGATTTCGCACCAATATGCGGGGCAATGAATGTAACAAGATGGAGATGGTGGTTCAGAATAAATTTGGAGGAGTGGTCCATCGTGAGGGAGCTCTAGTTGAATAAACTGTATAGACTATTTGGTACATTTTTGTAAGCCTATAGTCAATAATATTTGTTGGTGTTTCAATCAACACAACTGCAACCCTCAAGGAAAGATCCTTTCAATAATATACGAAATGACCAAAAAAAAAAAATTCGTATCAAATGAGCCAATGTTGTTAACTTAGTCTATACAAATAAAACAAATGCAATTATCATTTTATAACAAATAAGAAAATTCCTTATTACACTTTGATATTATTACTTGCCAGACATTTTGTTAAATATAAGTTGTTAAATTGTTAAGTCACACTTGGAGGAAACGTTTTCGACTTACGATTTCCTCAGCCTCATATTTTTGACGCTAAGATTGCTGCAGTTGTGCTTTTTTGGTACTAATTTTTGAAAGTTAGAAGTGATGTGATCGAAGAGTATGTATGATTTCTTCATTTTGGATGTCATTTTTATGTGTATTGCTATATCTAAATATTTCATATTGTTCTAGTGTGTTTTATTTATGGCCTTCATTGCATGTATGGAGAATATTCATGTTATTTTCCATACTATTGCATGAGTGTTTAGTGTCCATGAGGTGATTTGCGAAGGTGGATTCAATAGTAGTTCGCAGTGCGCTTTTGTGTTATTTACATCTTTCGGCGAAAGATCCGCCTCTTTGTCTAATATAGCACTTATTGCAGTGGTTTCATTTTAGTGTGTATACTCCTGGATTATTTTATGTGTTGGTATTAATATTAATGCTGTGTCTGATTGCCGTTTGGCTTTTATTTGTTGTTCTGTAAGCTACATTGTATCCTGCTTTTCTGAATTGGTGTGCTATTTTTTTTGTGAGTTTGTTTATATATGTGGTGATGAATTTGATTGTGTTCGTGTTTTTTTTTTTGTTGTTACAGTTCTTGTGGAGTATTTTTCTGTGTAGTTTATTTATTGAATAATTCTCATATCCGTTGTTGTGAGCTAAATATTTGATTGTGTTTAGTTCCTCTGAGCAGTTAGTTGTGGACATAGGTATATTGTTTAGAATGTGTAGTAAATGTTTGAATGCTGCGTTTTTATGTTGTATTGAGTGGTTCCATGTGTTGTGTATCAGTGTGTCAGTCATAGTTGGCTTGCGGTATATGTTTTATTCATGTTTGTTTTGATTTATTGTTATGGCGAAAAATTTCCTTACAATGTTTACAAACATTCGTAAACGGAATATCGAAAACAGGGGAAAATAATACTTTTGTACCAAATCAGCCAATATTTTTACTCGGTCTTTACAAACACAATAAATGCATTTGACATGTTACAACAAATATTGTCTTCGAATGTTTAAAAAACCAGCCGTAAACGGAACGTCAAACTCCCGCATAACAGACAACTTTATAAATTTAGCCTTTGCTTATGTTTACATTATTAAGTGGTAAAGTAAAAAGAATCTTAAAACAGCATTAACAATAGATTGTATTTGGCTATAAATGTAAATAGCAAAGTTAAATAAAATGAAATTTCCGACAAAGTCTAAAGAAATACCTCAACCTTTGTGAAGTTTAAGCAAAGAACAGAACTTAACACTTTTGTTAAATATTTGTCTTTCTCTTCAAGTTTGTTTAGGACGTTTTCTTATAAAACTCTGGAATGAAAATGTTCAATTTTACTGAGCAATTTGTTTTATAAAACTGAGAGAAAATACTTTATTTTCTTGATACCGTTTAATTTAATTAAAAAAACAAGAATGTATTTTACGAGCAATGAATTTGTTTTAGAGATCTATAGATGACAGGAGATCCAACTTTATACTACAATTTATTTTTTGAGTAATGCAGTACATTTATTAACTTTTAAAAACGTAAATTGATATTAATAAGTAAAATTAATCCTATTAATTACTATTATATAAATTGTTGTTCAAATAAAATTTGTAGCTATTACGAAAGCAACTTTTGTAAAACATTATGTGTAATAAACAGAACGAGTTGCTTATTAACTATAAATGATGGAACTATATAACTGAAGTATATTAACTAACTGTTCCTCTTTAAACAGCAGCACTTTTCCTTTAGTAGTTTAAAGGAACTGTTGTGCCCCTGCGATAGAGGACATCAGTAACCCTAACAACCGGTACCCAGCTGATGAACAAGTACGAAATTCGTATCGGTCTGTAGCGTCAACTATGTGCGTTCGTCAACATATTTTGCTCTTTAAAGCTAAAGCTTTTAAACAGAATACCTCTCCAAGTCGGGACTAGAGAGGAATAATAGAGTTCCCTTCCAGGCACTGTGGGATAAGAAACAAACGGTCAGCATTTAGGATGTTACTAAACGTTCAACTGTCTTTACATTAAAATCTGACGTGAAGTGGACACAGATTAGATAAATATTATGTCACACACTAGTGTAGCAAATGGCAACTCAATGACGTCACACTAGTGTAAACCGATATGTAAACACGCTACTCTCCTATAAGGGTAACAGATCACGTAATGCTTTGTATCTGCTACACAGGGTTTAGAAGGAGAACGTTCTGACGACATCCTTCATTTTACATTGAAACATTCATCTCCTGTATAAAAATAGAAAGTAATATGATTAACATCGAAATAAGTGTTCTAAGTTCATTTAATGCCGTTATAATGTACGATACTCAACAAGCAACTTATAAAAAAAAAACATATTTTGAGTACCGGATATATGGACTGATGTAAAGCAATGACGTCACACTAGTGCCATTCGTGATAGCATTACGCTGCTGCTTGATAAGGTTCCCTTTCCTTACCAACCGTACATGTTTTATAGGCCCTTCATGTACATATATTCCTATCTCGTGAGTGTGTGTATATATATATATATATATTAGGCAAATCGTAAAATATGTTTAGTAACAGACCTTTCAAGACGGACAGTGTATTTTTAAAATTGTCCGGATCATATGAAATCTAAATAAAATTGTTACTGCCTGTAAGGAAACTAATCTTTAATATAAATTTCAAATTATCGCTAACATCTATAATAAGTTAACATAATTTCCTAAATTAACAGCAAATTATAACTATACGTCAATGGACGGGATTACTTTCCTTCTATATATATTGTTTTAAATTAGAATCGGCCAATACAAGTTCAAATGACAGATTTTTCAAACGTCATGATAAAACATAATTGATATCAGTCGTCTAACTGAAAATGTTTTTATTTGGCTGTGTAATCAGTCGCGGAATGATATTTCGATTTATATTACATTCATTTCATACAATTACGTTCCTAATAAAGTATTTATTTTCTATAAATAAATAGAATAATAAAACGTCTAAATAAATGTGTGTTTCTCGACGATATAATGGAGTTTCAAAGTACGATTTATATGAAGTAATTGGCTGCATCTGTTCCCTGTACCGTAGCGTGAAATATAGATTGGGATCTCGTAAATAAATCTTCCAATATATCTCTGAGATTATTTGATTCTCCTGGACGTGTATCAGTGGTCGGCCAGCGTTTCCGTAAGTATACCTCTAATGTTATATCACTGATTTCTATTTGGCAGAGTTGCAGTAATTCCACAAATTCTTTCACTACGTTAAAGTTTACCTATATTATTAGTTGAGGTGTTCAACAAACTACTGTTTTCGTGAGTATATGAAAAGAAACCATGCAGTTTATATTTTAATGTCATAAAGTCTATTCTAAAACCGTTACTAAACAGTTTACTTATTAAACATTTTTTATTAACTTTAGAATAAGTATGAACATTTTCTTGAAGCTTTGTTTGAAATAAGCTCTTCTAAAACCGTACGACACATTTATTCAAGGCAGCGATATAAGTGTTTAAGAAATAGGTGAGTAAAGCAAGGTCCATGTTTGTATATTCCAACAGTTTCCTCAGCAAATGTATAAAAATTACGGTCAAATGTCGCGAAAATTGTCGAGTTTAGACTTTTCTTATTTAATGGATTGTAGTTATAGACAAACTGAAAATGTCAATGCCTCCAAGGGTAAATGGTTTTAACCACAAAATATGTTCGGATTTTAATATTTACAAATCTGTAGTGTTTTCGGATGATGAATGTATTTATTTTACGTGAAGATTCTTTTAAAAATATAATCTAGAAAATTTACGAATATATTCGTTTAGCTGAATTAATCTTGGTAAATTATTTAATTATAGTAAATGTTCAAGTGCAAGAAAATTAGCGATGTCGGTTCTGTCTGTCAATAAAACCATTATACGAATAAAACCTACATAATGCTTGTAGTATTTGACTTCAAAACATGAAAAACAGTTGAAATGATGTGTAAATGCTACAGATATTTTTTAGTTAGAATTGTGTTTTATATCTCTAATAATCTATTTATACTAAGGCATTATGGTACAATTACTTACAAACTAGATTAAGCAGTTTCTCTTCTTCTATTCAATGGCAATCCTGTACCTTATCTACCTAAATTATTTGGGGAAGGGGTTTTTACACACTGAGAAAATTTGAAGAATACCTTGCTCTTATTTCATCTGGGAAAATATATTGTTATACAGAAACAGTTATCACATGTAATAGATTCAACAAATTTTGGAAGGTTCTGTGGATTGAGGTTACCGAGCAAAGAGTTATTGGTCACGCAAAATAAGGATTTTAATGTTTTATAGAAACAGTTTAAAAATGTCAGATATCAGATATGTTATACCAAATTCTCGAAGGAAATGTGGTAACTAGAGTTAAATGTTTGTAATAGCAATAGTATATATTGAAGGGTAGCTAGGCCACAAGAAGCTAGATAGGTTAGTCACCAGTCGGATGTAGGTGTTTGGGAATATTAGTTTAAATATTTTAAGGAAACACAATAAAAAAATTGCGTAAGATTACAACCAACAGATGAAAATAAAATTGGTTTCCTACAATAGTTTTTAACTGTATTCATGTTTAAATGAATAATTCGTCAAATAATTAAACAAAAAAAGAAGTTGATAACTTCCTGCGTAAAAATTGTGTCGTGGTAAAATCATTGTAAAGAAAGTGAAATGAGAAATGATTTGGCGCCAAAATGAGAGGCCTAAAAAGAAGTGGTTTTGAAGTAAAAACGTATTCAATAGCAATTGCCATACTTCAAAATGGGACCAAACTTTGTCTTTGCCTCGTAAGAGGGTAGACTTTACCCGAAGATTTCTGAAAAACAAACACCATAATGCAGTAGGTTCACAATAACAACGGTTTTCGTCCTAATTTAGCGAACATTCAGTGATTGTTTTAAAATGCACAATCTTATACATTTAGAAGTATCCTATATTAGATTATTTCATTCAACATTCCTATTGCTACTAATTTGTTAACTACTTTATGAAAAAATATAGGTGATATTTAAAAACAATTTTCTTATTTAAAAACACCTATTGTAAAGTTTTCTAAAAACATCAGATAAATATATTACATGAAAAATAATATTTTAACATTTACTATAATTCATTAGTTTATATATATATATATATATATATATATATATATTTACATTTTAAGTACAATAGTTCAGAGTAATATAAGTGGTTGTAGATGAAATATATGTACCATACAATATTATCATTAACGGATTTTTTAACGTGTTATTTTATTCAAACACAAATTTTTAAACATACTAATAATCCTTTATATCGCATTACAATCAGGCTAACCCGTCTGTAATAGTTCTATGATTACCACGGATATATTTTTAAATAAGGCTTTGGCAACTCGGCCCGAAAATCAATTAAGTCGGAGCTGTAAGTAGGCACGTCATAAGGCCCTTTTTTCGGTCGCTTTATAGTCCGTTAAAATTTTCCTGTAAATTTATTTATCAGGACAGTATGTGACAGATTAGGATGGCCTTAGTGACGATCATTCACCCACGAGATGATAAATGAAATTGACTGCAGCATGAAAAGGTAATGTTGGTTTTTAACACAACTTGAGTAGAAATAAAGTCCTAAGATATGTACCTTCAAGTTAAACTGTAGAGAACTCCTCAGTAAATAGACGACTTGTTGGCCCAAACTCGGGCTTTTGCAGGGCGTCTCTATTTAGCATCTCGTTATCCCTCCAACAATCTGATGTTACCTACGCTTCTCCTCCTTTACCACCGTTAAACTAATCACCACTGATCGATCGCAATTCTACCCTTTACAAGATGGCTTTACCCTAAGCAACTGTGCTATGAATTTTCTATTATAACAAAAGTACTTATTACTTTACGATAGATTTTAAAATATACAGAGATTGATTATTGTAATAGTGTCTTGCTTGAATGTATGAGCCGAAAGGACCTGTAACACACATCAATATCACTAAGAAAACAAACTGTCAAAATCAAAACCTGAATATTTACTGGGTGACGCAATGTTAATCGCATTGAGGAAATGGCTTCCCTAGCTATAACGTGCTTCACTTTGAAGCTGTAATATGCTTGTTTCTCAACGAAACCCTGCTTCTGTCGCTTTAAATGAAAATTATTTAAACCAAAAATAATTCAAATGCTGAAATAGTTGAAAATTAAAACGCACATTTATTTTTATTGTCGCAGTATGAATTCAATTTTGATTCACCACATGTGTGGAGCACTTCACAAAGCAATCATTTTTTGACTCTTATTTCCCATGGGTGATGTCCTGTTTCTTCCTTCATGCCGGCTTAGGATAAACGTTTGCTCTCGGAAACGCTATTTGCTCTACAATCACAGAATGTTCACGTTAAATTATGTTTGTTTTATATATGATAAAGACATTTACTGTCGTGAAGTTAAAAATGTTAAAAAATAGTAGCTTGATAAAGTTTTTCTTTTTACGGTCAAGGTAGGTAAAGTCCTTTTATATTACCCACAAATACTTCTGATAGTAAACAGTTCTAAACAGTTAAGCCATGAGAGACCGAAAGCAATACCGCTAAGCTTGATTTTTCCGGTATAATTTTGAATCAAATAAAAGTGAGTCGTCGAGTCGAGTCTTGTAGAGAGAGTAGTCGAGAGAGAACTTGTCTTCCTGGTGACCAAAGGAGTACATTCCGCGGCATGCTATCTTCCCGAGGGAACCAGAGAGGTAACTCATAGTCCTAATGACAACTCTCAACAGGTGAACGATTAATTTAATATTTCTTTTATATTTATTATTTCTAAAATTTATTTAAACTCACTGTCTACGGCCCGTGAAGGGTTACTTGTGTCAATTAGTTGTTCTTAATGCTATTTCAAAATTAATATTAATGATTTCTCGTTTTGTCAAATCCTTCGACGGCAGTGGGATTTCAAGAACCAGGAAATGGTTTTAAAACGAAAAACATCAAATAAGGGTTCTGATTTCACGTACGTCACAATGAATTTGTATCCAATTTGGTTCACATAAATACAACAAAGAATCTTGGCGGCAGAGGATTTTCTCCAAATCAATAGCTCTCTATTACGAATTACTCCCCCCAATGTTCCAGCATTAGTCCCGTCCTATTTTTTTCAGTATAAATTTTTAAATTGATCACATAATTTGTCAAGTGGTTAAGTATCGTTATATTACAGGTATATGGTAAGATAATAGTACAAGTAATGGAATTCAAGTGCCCAAACGGTGGTAGACAGAAATTAAGGAACAAGTGAATAAGGCAAACAGAGTTGCGGGAATAATTCAATAAAGAGGATTACAAATATATATAGGCCTACAAATAAATGTAAATCAGAATTTACAAAGCAGTGGTTAGATCAGTAATGATGTATGCTATGGGCCGATAACCGGTCTTACAGGGAAACGCAAAGAGAATACTAGGAGCAGCTGATATGAAAATCTTCAGGAAAATGGTAAAAAAACACTCAGGGACAGAGCAAGATGCAGATTCATAATACGGAAATGTGAAATGGGAAACATAAGGAAGGGTTGCGAAAAGAAGTATCTTTATATTGTCTAAACGAAAATATATTCTAAGCAGAATGGCTGAAGGTAGAGAAGTAAAAACAGCGAGAGATTGCACGCAAACAGAAAGACGATCAGTGCGAGGACCAAGAAATCCATGGGATGAAAGCTTACTAGAGACACTATGGAATTCAGATGAGAAATATTATGATTTCAAGATCAAACAATGATTACTTCATAGTGCTAGAGCTTATTACATTTGTTAACGTATTTAACATGAACTAAAACATTTGGATGAAACTGGGTTGTGTAATTTACCGATGCAATTTATACGCTGTCTGTTCAAAAAGTATAGATACTTTTGTGTTTTTTCAAAAATTATTTTTTTTTTGATATATATTTTGTCTCCTTGAAAGTAATCATTAGATATTATACCTGTACCAACGTTTTGTTTATTCCTCGAATCACTTAAAAATCACATTTTTTCCTGTTTAGCTCCTCCTTCGATGCAGACTCTATCTGTTATCTTTTCATGGGCCTCTTCAGTTTCGAGAAAAAGACAATACCATAGGGGGTCAGGTCTGGGGAATATGGTGGCTGCGGCATTATTAGTGGGTTGTTTTTAGCCAAATATTCGCGCATAAGTAACGTCATGTGAGCCATGCCGTTGTTTTTTGAGCTTTCAAAATTCCAAGCGTTTCTGGCGAATAGCTTCCTGAAAATTGCACATAACTTGCAGGTAATATTCCTTATTTACCATTATACCCTGTGGCAAGAACTCAATGATGCATCATGCCCCTGCAATCGAGGAAAACTGTAAGCCAAACTTTCAAATTAGGCAGAATTTGAGGCACTCTTTTCGGTCTTGGGTCGTGCTGCAGCTTCCATTGGGATAACTAAGCTTTAGTTTCAACGTCATAACAATAACCCCATAATTCTTCACCGGCTATGGCCCTCTGGAGCAAATCTGGGTCGTCGCCGACAGAGTTGAACAAGTCATGAGCGATGTTAATGAGTTGATTTTTTTTCGAAATTGAGTAATTTTTGTATATTACGCGGCAACCTGTGTTTTGCCCAAATCATGAGCAAATAACTGATGACACGAGCCAATCGATATGTTAGGTCTCAGCAACTTCTCTAATGGTGATTGGACGATTCGCCAATACTATTTTCTTCACTGTTTTCGTCTGTTATTTACGTGCTCGGGCGTCCGGCACGCTCTTCGTCGTTCTCGGATTTTGCATTTTGTTGCACGGATAAACGTTACTTCGGTCCAAGGCAGCTTTTCCATATGCTTCAGTCAACATTCGGAATGCGCCCGCGCACTCGTTTCGTTTTTCATACAAAATTTGATCCACATTCTTCCGTTCATTTTTTGGAACATGCAAAATACAAGACAAAACAGGACCAAGCAAATCAGCTGTCAATATTTAACTGAATATTCAAAATGGCCGAACATTTCAGGATAAGTGAGAGGTATCACGCCACACAAAAAATCGAAAACCTGTTATATATACGTAACCAGCGGAAGATCATTCCCAATGGAGGAAAATATTTTCTCAGCTGGGTAACAAATGTAATTACCAAATATTTTCAATTTTTCTATTTATGTTTCGCAATATACATTTATGTGTCTGAATTTTTTGAATTATAGTATTAAAATTAATCTAATTTTAGAAACGTCACACAAAACTACAGAAGCAAAGTCGAAGCCTGAAAGATAAAGTTGGAAAATTAAATTTACTTGTAAAATACTACGACTTACAAGATAAATGCAATTGTAATTTCTTGTGTGAGGGTGAAAGGAAAGTATGATTGGCATTAACAAGAAGATATGAAAAAGCAAAAGTACTACTATTTATCTTTTCTTATCTTGATATAAAATCACAGTCTAACAAGTACAAATAACAAATATCAAAAAATGAACGAGCTAACAAAATTCATTCAACGGAAAGTAATTAAAACATAAAACTATACAATTTCAAAACTCCTCGAACTTTTAGAGAACTTGATTATCTGTTTACTAATTAACGACGGATGAAGATAATTTAAAATATTTACTTCCGTCCATCGAAGCTATGAAAGTTTTAGACACACCACATTCTACCGGAAAAGTCTCTTTATACAATATTTACAGCAAGATGTATCAGCGGAAATCTGGAAAGGGCAAAAGAGTTGAATTATTAACAAAGGCGAAACAAGTATTTTGCAAATGGGTTGGACATTGAAAAACCCCTTTCGTGGAAAATCCACGAACATGAAAGTTTGTACGTAATTTTAACTAAAAGTAAAAAGTTTGCCGCCTGCAGTTCCCGAGGGGGAGGCTTTGTGGTTCTTTAGAAGTATTTTGTATGTAAAATTGATTTTATGTTCATGCAAAAGTAGTCACACAAAGCGCCCCGTATCGTTTATGTGGTACAAGTGTTTTTACTTTTCCGAAAGAGATGAGGTTTTATGCTTGCTATTTGACATTATGTATATGCGTGTACGTACAGTACTGCTTATAGGAATGAAGGCGATAAAGAAGAAATCACAATACTGTCTTAACCACTGAAATATGAACTGAAACCTTACCGCTGTCTTTAGCACCATGCACTCTCATTAACATTTTTTAATACTGTGTAGACCGTTGCAAAGGTTAGATTCAAACAGCAAACAGCATTTGGTTTCTTGGCGGGAATAGAGGATTCACTAGAAATGTACTGTGTAGCAACAATTGTTATCGCTAAATACTGTATTTTCGTTTTTACCATCCTTCAGTAATTTATGTTTGCCACTTATCTTCTAAAGGAAAACTCCGTTCGAGGCAGTAAAATCTATATTCTATGTATCTAAACATTATCCGTTTCCGAGTTAGACCGGTTTCTGATTTATAGAGTTTAACAACAATAGGAAATTATTGTTCTCAATAATAGGAACAATATTAAAGTTCTGAGATAATTTTTCCATTTAGTCAGGTTTTTGTTTTACAAGGGTCTATTATAAACGGTTTTTACTTCACAAAGCCGTAGTCAACTCCGATTTTTTGTTTTTTTCTTATTTTACTTTCCAAAATGCCACGAACCAATGATATTTGGTAAAACGTAATTACTTATTATCATTTAAACATAACCTCACTTTCAAAATGCTTCTCAACCAATAATACTTTAGAAATGATGAAGATAAATATATAGAAATGTATAAAATAATGGGTATCTATTAAAGTATATGTATATGTACATAAATTCTGTATGTGTGTATTAAAGCGTAAATGGTATATTAAAATAAATATTTGTAGATCATAATAAATTACGGGGGCCCTATAAGTGTATATGAACGTATATATGTATATATTAAATAAGTTACATTTATATTAAAGTATATATGTGTCTATTAAAGAATATATGCGTGTGATAAAATAAATATTTATTATAAGTACATAATATAGCCTATCATAAACTGATTTAAATATTAATTATATTTGTATACTGTAGGGATAAAAATGTATTTTACAACATGTAATTTACAATGTTTGTAATGTACATTCGGGTAATTCAAGTTGAAATAATAAATTCTTCAAACTTCATGTATGTAGGAAATTTATATCAGTCACCTATTTGAGATTTTTAACGATTTCAAAGCAGGATTTTTCAAAGTTTTTTTAACCCGGCAGAGGTCGCGTCACGGTCTTTTCCACTGAGCCTTCACCATTTTCCGAATATCTCGAACTGCCGATTTTTGTAAGCTTCCACCCCCTCAGTACCTTCAAATAGACTCGTTTACTGCCGAATGTTGTGTTTGTATTTTCGCCATCACCACCGAGTGTCTTAGTGTAGCAGCCTAAAGAAAAGCCAGTGTGGAAACCCCTCGCATGTGCCTCAGTGTGACATAATTTTTAATTTTACTTTTGTGTTATTGAGCGTTTAGTGCGTTGTGTGTTATATTTATTGTGTTACTACGCAATATGAATCGAGCAGAGGAAGAAAGATTTGCGTGTCAGATAGCGTGGGAAGGGAAGAAAGCCTTGAGGAAGAAAGGATTGAAAATCCTGGCAGTGTTAGAAGACAACTTCGTGAAAAAAACATCGAAGAGACGCTGGACCTCCAGCCGCAGGGCCGAAATATTGCAGAAGATGCACGCTAAGGACGTTGGGGTCTATGCAACTAGAGACAAAACAGGAAATAAAAAACTCCGTCGTAGATTCATCTGCAGGGAACACACTGTACCTTCTTGTCAAGACTGCGGCACCCAAGGACATCAATCGGATGAGGAACAGTAAGGAATTTCATTGCTATAAACCTCAGGTGCTTACACATATTCTATGTAATTTTTTGTTTAAAATCATAAATTTGTACGGTTTCATTTCATTACTTTAATTTTATTATTATAATAAATTTACTTAAACATTCAACACCTTTTGATTCAAAATTGGTTCTTTTACTACACAGCTATTGTAAACATCTAGTACATTTTCTTATTCAGAAATTAATTTTCTTTCAGAATATATCAATAAACATAAGTCTTTGTAAAGGAGTCTTTATGTTATGACAACTTATCTAAAGTCTTGTATTTTTTTCAAAAAATAAATTTGTTATATCTTAAAATATTTTTTTAAAATTATTTAATACATTATTGTTAAAATTAAAACCAATGGAACTTAAGTAAATACATTATACTTAATTACAATGTTTGTATTTTTAAAATAAAATATTGTTCAGTGATTTTGTTTGTATTAATAAAATGACCTGGTCGAATCCACCGTGTGCGACCCGTCACGTTTTATTTTTCACGGGACCTCTGCTGGGTTTATTAACCAGGTATTTCTATTGAATCTTAGCATAAGAAAGGATTACTTTCAGTTTAAAGAGATTTTATGAAAATACTACAAAAACTGGGTAACGGCGTATTATCTCTTTGTGGTGATACTTTAGGCTTAATTTTCTAAATACGGAATTTCAAATGAATTTAGTTTATGCCTAGGACAAATTTATTTAGGGGTGTGAGTAGAGAAGGCTATTGTTGAGACGGGTCACTTGGGAGGGAACCAATAGGAAAGCCGGATTTGCTAGCCCCACCCCTTTCCAAGATGGCGGCGCCCATAAGCGCGGGAACAAGATGGCGGCGCCCATAAGCGCGGGAACATGATGGCAGCACCCATTTTGCGGGAACAATATGGTGTCTCGCTCTAGTGTCCTAACCTAAGAAAAGGTTAGATGTGGGGGCGAGGTCGCCCTAGGGGTAGTTTAAAATAATATATAAAACGATTGGTTAGATCAAACGACCAACGTTTCAACTAAACAACTGTCTTACGCTAAGTTTAACCGACCAACATACGGGAAGTTCAAACGAACAACATTTACACCAATTTCAAATAGTCAACTGTCTGTGTGGGAAGCGGCCTATCACATTGCAGGCGCTCGGTAGGCTTTAAATTGCATCTAACCTAACCTAAGCTATGTTTGGGGGGTGACTTCAGCTACGTTCAGGACCTTCCCAGGGAGGGTATGTTACGGATGAAGGCGGCTCTGAATAGCCTTGATCCTAGTAGGGCGAGCCTGACTACGTCCAGAGGTAGTTTTTGGAAACTCTAATAGGCGTAACAACCACCCCTAGGACAGCCACGTTCAGGACCCTCCCCGGAGGTAGCTACCGGCGAGGGGTTAACTTGTGGAAAGATTTTATATATATGACGATGTATCAGCGTTCGAATGACTCTAGGTAGTAGGCCCACCCTAAAATGAATGGTCTACCCCTAAATGATATGGGTGACGATGGGGTACAGGTGTATGAATGCCAAACTAGTAAACAACACAGTATTAGATGGGCTACTCACCCAAAGGCGATCCCTGACGAGCCAGCGTCCCACGGTATTTACAGATATAAATTATCTAAAAACATACCCGAACAAGGTGCCGCTACAGAGGTATCTAGTATTGCCCACCTCTAAAGGTGAAAAAAAATAAACAATGCAATAAAGCCTTATGTAGGAAGACGCCTGACCGTGTGCTAGACATATACAGACAGCGATAACGCAATATCTAAAAACCGCAACAGCAGCCGGTGACCACTATAGCAAGCTTGAAACCTGCGCGGCTGTGTCGTTTTGATTACTGCATCGATATACTATGTAATATTGGCATACCAAGGCCTACATATATAATCAGAAATCAGTGTAAATAATCAAATAGCCTCAATGGATATATCCTATAGCTGTAAATGTATCTAGATATAAAGGTATATATGGAGAAACACTAATAATGAGGCCTATCACAAAACGTGAATAAATATATGTTATAAAACGATCCTAAAACGATGCTAAGCCAGCATGCAAGCTATCATACATAGGCTTGTTAAGCCAACATACGTGATAGCACACATAATGTGTTAAACAAACATACATGTAAACCTGCATACATGCTAAGCCAACTTACATGAATCCCTAAATATGTCTACTATATCGGTAAACCACTGGCCAAAGCCTATATGATCTGAGCTAGTTTCACCTCGTCTATCAGGTAGAACCAGGCAACCGTATAATACGGGAAGTACTATATGGTATAGCTAACAATGCATAACTATCACCCCCATGACGGTCAACAAATATTACAATGTAATTGAAAAGTTACGCAACCTATATACATACAATGCTAAGCCCACATTCAGGCATATATACTATGTTAAACCAGCACGCAATATACTCTAAATAGACATATATACGCTGTTAAACCAATATGCAGGTTAACCTATATACAGCCCGTATTAGGCAAATATCCCCGTTACCCACATAGGCCTATATAATATGTTAAGCCAGGATGAATGATAGCTTATATAGTGTGTTAAACAAATATGCTTGTAAACCTACATAAATAATATGCTAAGCCTACATACTGTGCTAAACAGATACGCGTGTAAACCCACATAAATACTATGCTAACCAACATGGATGCTATCCTACATAGGCTTATATACTATGTTAGGCCCGCATACGTAATTACCCTATATAGTGTGTTAAATAAATATGCGTGTAAACCAAATAAATACTATGCTAAACCGACATGCATGCTATCATACTATGTTAGGCCTACATAACGTGTTAAACATATATGTGTGTAAGCCAGCATAGATATTATGCTAAGAAGACATGGACCTACAAAGTATAACACATTATATTCGGTGCATAGTTTAGCTAATGGATATCACACACTAACCTACAAGCTGCCCACAAATTACCGCATAATACCTGATACATAGCCCGGCTAATCATTAACACATAATATCCGGTGCATAGCCTCGCTAAATAAGCATAAACTCCCCAAAATTGGCATATCAATTATGTATGGTCTAGATATAGTCACACATGTCAGTTCAAAAATCAGCCGGAAAGAAACACTAGCCTGGTATATACTATGTTAAACCAGCATGCAATATACTCTAAATAGTCATATATACGCTGTTAAACAAATATGCGTGTAAACCTACATAAATACTACGCTAAGCCAATATCCATGCTATCATAGATAGGCGTATATACTATGTTAGGCCTACATACTGCGTGAAAACGAATCATCCCAACTATAGCTTGGTCTACGATTTTCCTCATCGCTGTCCGTATCAATGCCAGGCGGCCGGGAAGGTAAATCTCCTGGAGACGAGCCCACAGGTAGTAGTAGAGGCGAATAGGATGACGAATAGGCTAGTGAAGAATCTGAAAGCGCAGTGTACGCCTAGAAAAAAGAAACTAAATAAACCAACTCCGTGATCTAGGCTTCAGATAATTTGAACATGTCTCGTATCCAAAATATATATTAAACGCTAATGAAAATAAACTACCATTCAATATATATTCTATGATCTAGGCTTCAGATAATTTGAAAATGACGCTACCTCATGTCCAAAACAAGCCCCAATTTAAAAATATATATTAAGCGCTATTGAAAACAGACTACCATTCATTCAATATACTGTGTGATCTAAGCTTTACAAAATTTGAAAAAGACCTGACATTAACATATAATATATCGTGTCCAAAATATATATTAAACGATAATGAAATACACCACCACTCATTCAATATAGTGTATGATCTAGGCATTACAAAAATTGAAAAATGAAGTTTGAAAATATGCTCTCCTATAAATAAACACCCAATGTGTCATCTAGACTTAACATATTTTGAAAAAAGAATAGTTACTTACAATGCGAGTGTTTGTAGGTTGTTGTGACGCCATCTCTCGTGAATGTATGACCTGCAGATTAACGGATCACAATAGTTGATCAAAGAATAGCTCTCCTCCTGGGTTGATTGTAGAAAGTCTTCAAAACTAAATAATTTAAATAACGGGCTTAAACAGATATCGCACCAGTTATTAGTGTCTCGAATAAATTCGAAGCAGTCCACCTCGGCTGTAGAGTACGTGTAACCGGCTCTTGTGATGTCGAAACTATCTGCCTGACAGAGCACAAAGTAACTCAAACACTCCCGGCAAATATTATTAGACAGACCTGTGTAGTGAAATCTAATAAATATGACAGATGTCTTCTCGTAGGCATACACAGTTACAGTGGTTTAGCAATATAAACATATAATTTTGGATAAGGCCAACGATATAAGGATCCGAAAAGGGTAGGTATATGAAATAATATATACAATAAGTATATTCAGCATGACGACTTATTAAACAAACATATAAAAATAATTTTACAGTGCATAGATATAAATTGTTCCTCAATAATACAAATATAATTTAAATATATCGATGATCCGAGATCTGCAATGTGGGCAGCGAATACATCTTGAGAGACAGGTTAAGCAAAAGACATGTCCGCAAGGCGTGGCAACAGCGTTGCGAGGGTTCTCACAACATATAATGCATAAGCCAAACTCTGCCGGTTGTGGCTGAAGGCAAAAAAGTCAATTAGTAACAAGTGTATATGCATATACAAATCCTGTAAGAAACAACATGATTAGTAAATAGGTCCAGATATCCTGAAAGAAAAGCCAATTGAAATAATATGAAAATCCACCTACATTATTGGTACGCTGGACAGTGTAGTCTCCAGCCACCACAATATCCTGTAGGAATCGTCTCGTCATACCCCAAACGTTATACGCAAAGGTCCGGCTTGTCTTGTAGTAAGATTTTGAGGCAGCCGTCCGCAGAACCCTAATAGCCACCTGTAGCTGCATTAAGGTGTAATCCAGCGTCTGTATGCATGTGCGGGGTGAAGGCGGGTTCCTCGGTGGATGAGAAACCATCAGGAAATCGTGCAGGCGAAACGAAAACGAATCATCACAACTATAGCTGGGTCTATGGTCTTCCTCTTCGCTGTCCGTATCAATGCCAGGCGGACGGGTAGGTAAATCTCCTGGAGACGAGCCCATAGGTAGTAGTAGAGGCAAATAGGATAGTGAAGAATCTGAAAGCTCTGTGTACGCCTAGAAAAAAAAAAGAATCTAAATAAACTACCATTGAATATATTCTATGATCTAGGCTTCAGATAATTTGAACATGACGCTACCTTGTGTCCAAAATATGTATTAAGCGCTGTTGAAAATAGACTACCACTCATTCAATATACTGTGTGATCTAATGTTGAACATAATTTGAAAAAAGCCTAACATTAACATATAATATCTCGTATCCAAAATATATATTAAACGCTAATGAAAATAAACTACCACTCACTCAATATATTCTATGATCTAGGTTTCAGATAATTTGAAAATGACGCTACCTCGTGTCCAAAATATATATTAAACGCTATTGAAAATAGACTACCACTCATTCAATATACTGTGTGATCTAAGCCTTACAAAAATTGAAAAAGACGTGACATTAACATATAATATATCCAAAATACACCACCACTCATTCAATATAGTGTATGACATAGGCATTACAAAAAAAATGAAGTGTGAAAATATGCTCATCTATAAATAAACACCTATTGTGTCATCTAGACTTAACTCAATTTGAAAAAAGACTAGGTACTTACAATGCGAGTGTTTATAGGTTGTCGTGACGCCATCTCTCGTGAATGTATGATATCAGATTAACGGATCACAATAGTTGATCAGAGTATAGCTCTCTTCAGGGGTTGATTGCAGAAAGTCTTCAAAACTATATAATTTAAATAACGGGCTTAAACAGATATCGCACCAGTTATCAGAGTCTCCAATAAATTCGAAGCCGTCCACTTCAGCTATAGAGTATGTGTAACCGGCACTTTTGATGTCGAAACTATCTGCCCTACGGAGCACAAAGTTACTCAAACACTCTCGGCAAATATTATTAGACAGACCTGTGTAGTGAAATCTAATAAATTTGACAAATGTCCTCTCGTAGGCATACATAGTTACAGAGCCACGGTGGTTCTTCAACCATAACAATACTGAAAAGTCTAAATTATTGAAATCTATAGATAAAGATTCAGATGTATCACAAGACTTCATCAATACATAGTCTTTAAAAGATTTCATCAACACTTGCTTTACAGATACAGGTAAGTCCAAACTGTCTATATAATTTCTGTTCTGCACGCATGCGCAGACCTCAATAGCGCATAGATTAAACAAAGATAGAGGCACTGTAAAATTTAAAAAAAAACATAAACATGCTGAAACGTGCTAATGAATAATATTACTCTGTAATGGCCAAATTCACGGTCTGGCCTACATGTTTGATAACAGTTAAAAATTTGCCCAATATAGAGCTCAAATCTTCCACAGTCAACGCCGTAGCGTAACGCTTTGGAAGAAAGACAGCGCGTCTGTCTTCATCATCTACCTGTAAGTCTACAAGTACGGTGGTACCATACTTTGCCTCGACAAAACGCGCATTTACAATTTTAAATGCCTTGCCTATCTTTAGATCGCGTATAGGCACAGAATCTACAGAATTTAAAGCTGAAAACCTTGCCGACACTGATGATGACATTTTTACTACTTACTGGCAAACACACACAGATCACTCTAAACACAGACTATGCAAAAACACTATATCTCCACCTGTATATAATGTTTTATACATAGTTGTGGAAGAGTCCATTTGAGAGGTGAGTGGACGAGTCCAAGCAAGTTGGACTGATCCATAATTACGTCACAACCACGACTGTTGATTACAACAAAGCGGGCGATGCTGTTTGTAGAGGTAAACACATCGTATCCGATGAGAAGTTTAAATACAAGTTAACACATAATATAAAATGCACGCTCCGACTAGGGCCTAACAAACAGTATCCGATTGACTATGGTTTATCTCGTAGTATCCGAGAGGTAGAGCCTCATGCTCGACGCCATACCTCAGGTAAAGCCACCCAGGCCTTAGGTAAAGCTACCTTGGAGTGGTAAAACAACTACCAATCAATAACCTAACACAATAGTATACAGCCTGTATTAAACCAATATGTATGTTACGCAACAAGCTAGTAAGCAAGGACACCTACATTCTCTCTCTGTATTAATCCAATATCTATGTTACCCTATATTAGCCTACAGATTGTGTTAGGCCAATATCCACGTAAACCTGTATTAGGTATATATGGGTGTTAACCTACATAGGCATACATATTGTGTTAGGTCGAAATACCTGTAAATCTATACACATTCTGTATTAAACCAATATGCATGATACGGTACATAGGCCTACAAGTCAATAAACAGTGTTATTACGCTTCATTGCAGGTGTAGATCATACACACAGCTCGACAATGCTTGTTTAAAACCTTTACAGTAATATTGTTACGACCGCAATAGCACACTCTAGACATAACCGCAGCAAATGACGTCAAACTCAATGTCGGTCAAGACGGCGTCCGGGCGGTCATCTGTATAGGATTAACTTGCCACCTATATTTGCTATCTACAGGACAGTTACATACCAGTGCCTATGATCATGTTCTGACGCTAGTCATTTAACAATTTCTCAATGGGTGTGCATTGAACCATCAAGAGTACAGACATCCGCTACGCTAAGAGTCTAATGCAGTGTGTTCCTTCAAGCGACTATGTTTACATGTGCTTGCACTTAATGCAAAGGTCAACACAGGATAAGGTAATTAGTAATAGTCATTTGACAATAGAAAGGTATAATTACAATAACATTATGATCTGAACAATGTACAAAACTAAACATTCATTCTTAACTCTAATTACAATTGCTTTATACACAATTAAAAAAGTTTAGACATATCTAGGTAATTAATACATCAACTATAGACACTAGCTTAGACAATGTTTCTGTAATGTGTATAATTTAGGCTAAATATAATTCATGTCATAGGTCTATTGCTAAATCTAACAAAAATATAAACTGAATAGGGCAAAACACAGCATAGTCATTCTTAGTACTCCCAGGCCTCTATAAAGTCTAAATTTCTAAATCTGTATGTTTTACAATATAACAGGTGCTTCAAATAAATGATTACAAGTATAAAATATATAACACAAAGGTTATTGCAATAGTGTTGTCTATACTTTGTTCACACAAATATCCCCCGAAGGGGAAAAGGAGAGGCCCCTGCCCCGCCTACTCCACGTGACATCCTCCAAAATCAAATTGATGCCTCCGTTCAACCCTCCTGCTTGACAAGTACATTCACCCTTACGAACCTTTACGGCCACTCCAGAGGGGATGCATACAACCTTACGGGCTACGCAGAGCCTCGCCAGTGGGCTTTCATTCGTCTCTTTCACACTACCCGCCAAGGAGGAGGGTCTAATTACTTTACAAAAACATTTGTGTGTGAAAAAATCAACATTCGTCAGCTATTCATATTGTTTACTCATTCGTGGAATTTTGTAGCCATAATATTGTTAGTCTGAATATTTATAGAAAACATAGCAAATCATTGTGCATAATTAATACTTATATATAATCTAGTTGAATATTTATACAATATATAGATAATCAATGTGCATAATTAATACATATATAATCTAGCTTCTGCTTAACAGACTGTTTATACAAGACAGTAATCAATGTGAATAAATAATACCTATATATAATCTAGCTTTTGTTAGGCTGAATTACAATATGCTTATCTAACCACTTTACAGATTTATTACATATTAATCTATTAGCGTTTGTCAAGTTGAATATTTACAGTGCGTAGCTATTCGCTCATGCGTAGACGTTTGTAACCGTAGGGCAGTGTGTTGTATCCGTCGTCCTCGTCCAATTTCCTCTTTGCACCAGTTAACCTGAATATTTTACTTTCAGACGTGGTGATGACGTCACGATCTTCTGTGCGGCGTATCCTATCTCTGGTGGTTACTATAGGATCGCTACCTTCCAAAACCATCCGTTTCATCGACTCAAAATTGACCGAGGCTGATGTGCCGAGATTGAGAGTCAATCCTTTGACCTTGCACACGGTCACGTGTTTGTTTTTATTTGTAGACCATACTTTGTAGGCGTAGACTTTAGGACCTCCAGAGACGAATTCTGTAATGTAGGAACCAGGGCCGTATTCCGAGAGCTCGTCAGTCATCTGGCCTAAATAATCTCCAGTCACCACTCTTGGCAATCCCTCCCTATGAAGGTATACCACACTGTCTCTATCCTTGTAGATAAGTTGAGGGCCGAGAGCGTCCATATATTCGTAAAGCTTCAACCGAGCGTGGGCGGTGGTGTATACGGCCAGCACAACGTTGACAGTGGGCAGTATTTCGCAAACGTCATCCGCAAACTGCCAATTCACAACCAATACGTCTTCGTTTACTTCCTGAATGTGGTTGACGTCAATGGATGGGCTCTGCAGCATTTTGAACAGTTCCTGAGGCTCCCTGATAATCGACGTTTTAGTCTGGTTCTCCCTCTGTCCAAATTTTCCCCAAAACGAATTCAACATTAGTTTGGCCAGTGAGCGGGATCCTTCGTTTTTGACAATCTTTGATTGGTCCAAACGGACACCCTCGTTGGTGAAATAATCTTTTACATACTTTGCCCTGTCCTCTTCAGTTTTGCACCAGCCGGGGTAGCCTGACGCTTCCTGTTTCATCTTTAGAAATTTATTGATAAAATCTTTAAACAGGCCGTCGTTCCCTGAAGCCATCTCGTACTGCCACATCTCGTGCATTTCCACAACAACATAGCCCTTCTCTACGGCCTTGCGTATCTCGTCCATGGTCCATGTGCCCGTCAGAGCGCGCTCGTCCACCGTATGGTCGCAATCGCCAGGATTGAGAGTTTCGCCGCATGTCCGACATAGTACAAACATCAGCTTGTTATTCATCTTTAGCGGCAATACGGGGTGGTAGAGCGATGTAGGCGGCAGAATTGTGCACTTGAGCAACCCTTCGGCGCTCATCCCCAGTTTCCTGCATTCGTCGTTGCCGACGGCCAACTTTGGGTGTCCAATCGGGTATTTTCCATACTTGCATACCCACGGGTAGAGGGAACACACGTCGGCGTACTGGATGGTTTCATCCTCTTTAGCGGCGCAGTAGGTCTTTATATTTCCCGTCCTGCCGCCGAAGAATGCGTGGCGGGGGTTGAGAGGCGCTGCGTTGAGGACGGGGTGGTTGTCGAGGTAATCCATGGACTTGTCGTCCTTCTTCTGCTGCCTAAATACACACTCCCACATCTCGACGACCTGGTAGCCGGCCTGTGAGATTTTAGCGTTCTTGGCCCTTGTCCTTTCGAGGCGTGCGTTGTGCGTGTCCGCCGGATCGTCCTCCAGAGCAGCGTCACGTCCGTTGGGGAAGCACTTGGGGCAGCCGTGGAACCAGCATCCTTGGAACTCGTACACCGTGTTTGTCTCTGTGCACAGCCCGTCGACCTTTAGGCCGTCGACCTTCATCTCTCGGCCGTTACCTGCATGACTTATTCGCAGGTTGCCCTCTGTTTCGAGCCACAGCAACCACTGCAAAGCGATAAACGATTGTTTATCGGCCAGACGGTAGCCAGCCTTTGGTAGTATGGCTATGGTGTTTGGTTTCAGAAAGTTCCTTCTAAACGCCAGGTTACATGCGCTGGCGATAGTCACCGCCTCTAGAAACGGATCGACATTGCACTCTTGTAAGAAGCAGGCCCTGAATTTCAGGCACGCCTGTGCCAGGATCTCCACGTCCGATAGGCAGTACTCGAATATCTCCTTTTGAAAGTCAAAGACGTACTCGTTGCGCACCTGCTCGTCGTACCATCGTGTGAACTCTTCGTGATTCTTGTCAAACATGGAGTCGGGGCAGTAGTACTCTTTGGCAGGCATGGGGCCTACATACGCTTGGTTTGCCAACGTGTTGAACAGGTGCGGAAAATATCCCTTCTTCTTCTCCGGAGGCAGATCGAAAGCTTTAGGCAGTTTTGATAGAGCCATAGGCATGTAGTTGAGAGAGTCAATGAACTTTGTATTATCAATCTCCATGAGGATGACCTTGGTACCTCGCATAATCAGGTCGGGTGTAAATTGTGTCTCTTCTATCACGTACTTTAGGATAAACTGGAAGTCAAAGGCCTGGCCGTTGTGAGCGATTACAATCACCTTTTTGTACGCCTTTCGCATTAGGTACGCCATGAACCCGTTGATGGGATCCTCTCTGAACACTCTGGTTCTATCCGTGCACTGTAGGCAGGCGCCGCCGCCATTCATACACATCCAACAGTATTGCTGGGATACGCACAGGTTGACTCGATGCACACGAGCGTCGTTAATAACTTCGTCTTGTCGAGTTTCAAGATCAAAAAAGACAAACAGAAAGTTGGTTGATTGCGGGCGACGTGTATCAATTCTCATGTAGCACAGATGGCCTGCAGGCATGTAATCCTTACACACTTTACAATAGTTTTCGCCGCAAACGTGAGGAGCTTTTCTTTTTTTCGTTAGAATGTATCTATTACAGTCTGGGCACTTTCTTATAGCCCGGCATACGCTCTTCATGTGCGCCTTAAAACAAGCTCTATTTTGAAATTGTCTATTGCAGTCGCCACACAGGATGCCTTCGTCTTCAAGCACACACGGCGGGGTCCTCTTGCAAGAGTTGCATTGGGCTGAGCATCTATGGCGTAGGCGATCATCGTATGGAACATGGCACAATTCGCAATAGTAACTACAAGCGAACGCACCTGTCAGGCTTGTAACAACATTAAAGTGGTTGGCGTGATATAACAAGTTTAGCCTGTGCTTGGGGTTCTGAACGTCCCCTTCAAAGTAGATATCACGACCTTTGCAGCCGTAATTGTAGACGGTAATCTTATAATCGGCGAGTAAATCCTGAAACTGTTGCAGCTCTCGAATGCCTGCACCGCCGTCTCCTATCTGCACCCCTGCGTCAGTCATTAGCTGGTTTGCTCTGTTGGTTTGACGTTTGCATCTGTCCATACACACAAGCTTGTACTCTGGGTCTCTTGACGCATGCGCTATAGCTACAACCAGAGCACGGGGTAAACAGAGGTTGTCTGTGTTTTTAATCGTAACAATCCCTTTCCTACGGTGCGATTCTTCTACGAAGTTATTATACAGTCCGGGTCTTGCACGCCCTCGCCCTATAGGTACTTTGATCTTGGTACAGGTGATTCTGAAGGTGTCGTCGGCTTTAAATGTATTTGCATTGCTCTGGATTATTGAGCCGAGGATGTTAAACAGGGCGTCCACAGTTGTCGCAGAGGCAGCTCTAAATGCAATATATCCAGGGGCGTGGTTTCGGAAATTTAAGCTCTGCATGGTGAAGCCCAATTGTATGTCTTCGGTGGCGTTGTTCTTCATCGTCTCTAGGATTTCCTCTAGTCCTCGTCTCACCCACATCAGATCGTTTACCTCCGCTGGTACGGGGTTAAAGTTAAATGTCACTCTAGTACCGTTCAAACGGAATTTTCGTACATATGTCTGTTCTGTTGATACAACACGTACGGCCATTTTACAGATACAATTCACTATAATAGATCTTAAATTAACACAGATATATTCAATTTGATTCTATGTGAAATAGTTTTGAGAAAATAACTAGAATAGATACTGGTTTGACAATGGTATATGTTGAACAATTTAAAATTAAATCTAGTTGTTTGCTAATACTAACAATTGTTAGATAATTATTAAAATATTGTCATTAATTTGTTTTCATAAATATTCAGATCAACAATGATATTAGATTATACGAGTTATTCGACTCACAAGTCGCAATGAATAGCGATTGCTTTAATATAGGCTACAGATTTCCCACGAGAAAAGTAAAAACAAGATAGTTTACCAGAATGTTTCTTCTTCCAAAGCTGTATAACAAGTGTTGTTTTTCGCGATGAGATTTATACTTCATAAACGCCTGCCCCTCCATACCAAATGGGATCGCCCGCCGAGATTAATAGAGAACGGTCCATCTCGAATGGACTCGTCCACCCCTCTTGAATGGACTCTTCCACAGCCATTTGTTTACTTTACTAGCATGCGTAATAAATCGATACGTTTGTTGACACAATTACAATAGCCTTGTCTCACAACACGGCTGTGCGGGTTATAGCGGTCACCAGGTGTCTTTGCGGTTCTATGCGTTATCTCTGCATGGTTGCACATGTAGGTTAAGCTTGTTCACTCAGGCTATAAGGCTTTGTTGCACTGTTTCACCTTTAGAGGTGGGCTATACTAGATACCTCTGTATGTTTTTTGATAATCTGTAGCGCGGGGCGCTGGCTCGTTAAGGATCCCACTCCTCTGTATTGTTTAGCAATCAACCTGTGGCCCTAATTACGCAGGGTTTACCGTTCATTTTAGGGTAGGCCTAGAGTCATTCGTGGGCAGATACATCGTCATATATATAAAATCTTTCCACAATTTAACCCCTCGCCGGTAGCCACCTCCGGGACGGGTCCTGAACGTGGCTGAGGGTCGGGTTGTTACACCTATTAGAGTTTCCAAAAACTACCTCTAGACACGTTCAAATACACCCAATAGTCTATGATCATGGCGTTTCAGAGCCACCTTTCGTCCATAACATCCCCTGGGGATGGTCCTGTTTGTTGCTGAGATCGCCCAATCTACTAAGGGTAGGTTAGATACATTTTGGCCGGCTAAGGTTAGTCGATTATACACCCCATAGTCTATGATCAACACCATGGGGTGGTCCTGAACGTAGCTAGGGTCACCCTTGTTATTAGGAGTATGTTGGGTTAGATACAGTTTGGCTAGCGAGGTTTTCAAATAACTACATCTAGACGTAGCCAAAAGGGCACCATTGTCTATGATCAAGGTCTTTCAGGGCTGCCTTCGTCCATGACAACCCCCGGGGATGGTCCTAAACGTAGCTGAGATGTCCCCTGCACCTAGGGGTTGTTTGGGTTAGATCCGTTTTGGCTAGCTTGGGTTAGCTAGTTGGAATTAGTTTTTTCCTTTTTACCGCCCCTCTAGGCATGGTCAAAACCACCCTTAGAGGTTGGGTGAGGGTTGGCGTCAGGCCGCTGCAACATCCGAAACTACCCCTATAGTCCTAGGTTACGTAGCGGCCAAGTTAGGTTAAAATAAGATTTTTTTCGAAAAACTACCCCCTACCCTTCTAGACGCGGTTGAAACCACCCCCGGGTCTGGGATCAGGTGCGCAATGACCTCCTGCATCATCCAAAACTACCCCTATAGTCCTAGGTTACGTAGCGGCCGAATTTTTTTTTTTTCGAAAAACTACCCCCCACCCCTCTAAACGTGGTCAAAACCACTCCTTGGTCTAGGGTCACGGCCGGGATGACCTTGAGCATCATCCAAAACTACCCCTATAGTCCTAGGTTACGTAGCGGCCGAGTTTAGGGGTGGCTGTGCCAAACTACCGACACTTCTACTGTCGGTCTGCATTTTCTGTTCGAAGGCGAGTAGTGGTGCTGGATTGCTTTAGAACCCCATGATGAGGTAAAACGTAGTGAGGTGAACTGAGCTGAGTGTTTTGGGCAAGTATCATGTGTCCTGAAGTCAAATAGTCAGACATGAACTCTGCTTAAAGTTGCTTGAAGCGAGGCTTAGAGTTGAACCTTTGTTCGAGAGATTTTAATCGTACTTCCGCGTTCCCGCGAGAAGTTCCTAGAGGAGGTTAATCTTGTTTGAAACGAAGTCGGACACAGTAACGACCTGAACTGTCGCGTGTATGAGTAGCGACATAATGAGCTTCACATGCTTGATCTTGTGGTGAGGGTTTTGAGGTGAAGGGCACTTCTTCATGTTGCCAGAACTTTTGCAGAGAATTGTGCAGTTCCAAGTCATTCACCGTGTATCAAGCACGGCATATTAGAGCCGAGAGAATGCGTAGTTGGAGTCAATATTAAAGGAAAAAGAGCGCCGCCCAGAAGAATATCAATGCGATTTGGCAAATGAAAAGTAGGGTCGGCAAGTGTATAAGATTGTACCTTATTTAGTACTTTAACGTCAATGTGAGTACGAGGTAAATCGACGCAAATTTTGTCGAGAATGAGAAAATTATGTTTGGAAGCCATTACTGTGCCATCGAGAGTGTGCACGCCTAAAGAGGGCATGCCCCTTGAGCGAGTAAGAGTTTGAGAAAGTCCAACAATGTTGTGATTACTTCTCGTTCGAGTTACACACATTAGTTGAGCTACTTGCTCTGAAATAAATGAGGATTGGCTTCCTGAGTCCACCAGAGCCCGGAAAACATAAGTCGTCCCGGTAGGAGAGGAGAGTTTTACTAAAAGTGTGCCCAGGAGCACAGTTGTACTTTGAGAGGCAGGATTAGTCACCTGAGAAGTCATGCTAATAGGTGACTGAACAACTTCTGTTACACCTTGGTCCTGGGAAAAAGAGGACTTTAATGGTGTATGCTGAGGTAGGTGATCGTTGTCGAAATGGAGAAGAGTGTGATGTTTCCTTTTACATTGAAAACAAGTCGATTTGGATTTACAATACTTCACACTGCGAGCGCCCAAACATGAAATACATCTACTATACGACTTCGCGATCTTCAAAAGCTCTGTTGGAGATTTGGCCTTAAACTTAAGGCATGAATAGATTTTATGGTGTGTTCCTTTACACAGAAAACATAAAGGATGCGTTGTTTCAGACGCTGTGTCATTGACAGAGTTATAAGTCACTAGCGAAGTCCCCTTTCGGTTAACCTGAGTCTTATACATTAACTGTTTTCCCTTTGAAATTTGAGGTGAGTTTGAAGGTAATGAGTTAGGGTTGAGAGTTGAAGAGGAATGTAGCGTTGCGTGTTCAAGTTCACTACATTTTTGTGAGAGGAAGTTGATAATTTCCGCAGGCGTTGCCAGGGTCGACGTGTTATCCCGTGATTGTTCAAGCTTCTTCAGTATAGTAGAATCCAGCTTGCGTAAAATCATCGCTGACAATAAGGGATTGTTACTCGTGATATCAATTTGTAGCCCCTTCAAGGCTTGGGTGTTCTCTGTGTAACTTGTAACAAAGTTAAGCATTTGGTTAGAAGTGTAATTGATATTCGGCAGGTCGAGAATTCTATTGAGATGAATTGACATTAATCGTCTTGGAGAATGATATCTTTCCATAAGTAGGTCATACGCGACTTGATAATTAACTTCCGAAATAGGTAAAGAGTTAATTAATTTTAATGGTTCACCTGAGAGTACACTGAGCAAATACTGTAGTTTGGTGACAGCATTGAGAGATGTATTTTTATGTATGGTAGAGTCAAAGAGATTTTTGAACGAAATCCATTCAAATGGATCACCCGTGAAATGTTTGAGTTCCAATTTTGGGAGTCTCAGTGGGATTTGCGACGAGAGTGAAGAGCTAGCTTCGGTTTTTTGCCTAGCAGCTTGTTTCGCTTCTAATGAAGCAACAGTGTAATTTATGCGAGAAACAAGATCATTAACCACAGCCGAAGTTGAGAAATTGGGAATAAAATCGTTATCTTTTTCCATCGAGAGTTCATTGAATAAGTCCAATGTGTCTAAAAATTCTTGTTTAATGCTAGCGACAGAGGGAGCTCGGATCATTAATTCCTGCATGATCGCTTCTAGTGATCATGACTAGTTCAGCTAAATGAATATGTTCTTCAATTTACATGATGATATTTCACAAACTAATACAAGTTTAGTATAAAAATAAATATATATATTTTACAAAAAACCTCAGATACGTAATTATTAAAATCCGAGTGTTGTGATTATATCTATTAAACACTTGCTAGACTAACTTTTTTTGATTACATATGAATACCTTCCATTAAATCAGAAAGTTCTAAAATCTACAGTTTTCTTTACATTTATTAACAGTATCACACTACAAATATCCCCCCACTTGACAAGTTTTCAATTTCATTTTTGAAGAAATTATAGGGATGTATAAAATAAACCTTGCTTTACTCTACTGTATCTATAAGACGTGTATAGCTATATTGATTTGCTGTGTATGATTTATTATGAAGACCTTATTTGAAACAAAGTTTTAAGAAACCGTTTTTACTTATTGTTAACATCTAACCTAGTAATAGTAATAACTTTTAACCGTTAACCTAATGTAGACCTGCTCTCTATCGCGAAGAGTTCGACCTAATACTTGAGCTACTCCATCGACATTCTTATAATGGACGAAAATGAAAGAGTGTGCAAAAGGCATTTAACGGAACGTAAGTAAAACTTCAAAATATATAATTTTAAAACTCTTGAAATTTTCAGAGAATTTGATTTTCTGTTGTCTAATTCATGCCGAATGAAGAGAATTAAAAACATTTACCCCTCTCCATCGAATTTTTCAAAGTCGCAGGAGCGCATTTTACCGAGAAAGTCTCTCTGTATAATATTTACAGGTTGTATTAGCGGAAAAACTGGAAATGGTAACAGTTGAATTACTAGCAATAAGAAAACCTCTCTTGCAAAAGGCGAAAGAAGGATTTTGCAAATGGGTTGGACATTGAAAAGCCCCTCTCGTGAAAAATCCACGGACTTGAAAGTTTGTACGTAATTTTAGATATATGTAAAAAGTTTGCCGACTGCAGTTCCCGAGGGGGAGGCTTTATGGCTCTCTAGAAGGTTTGTATGAGAAATTGATTTTGTGTTTATTTGGTACAAGTGTTTTTATATTCATCACTGTGGATTTTGGAAAGCTTTTGCTTATCCTCGAGGATAATTCCGGCCGTCTTTGGTTCTGTTTATACTGTTTTCATGGTATTTTAACCGGGTAAAACAATATATTCGTTTGATTCACAGGTCAGCGTAACTTAGTCAGCGAAAATAACCAAATAACGTTAAAATATTTCCCAAAACCTAAACAATCTCATGATCTCAACGGAAGAACCAGAGTGGAGGCCTGTTTGTTGGAGCAGACTGTTACACCATCGTCCGTGTTCTGCAGGAAACAAACTATAGCTAATAAGTTGCGGACCAGTCAGAGTATAGCGATTCCATTAAAGCATATCGTTATTAAGTAGCATATGACCATAATTGCAGGAGTAAATTGCACCAGCGGTAATAATTTCCAGTTAGTCCACCAAGTCCGATGTTTTCGGAAACCACATAAAGGGCTTAAATCTTGCAAATAATCGCTCTAAGAGTCATATAACTGTCTATGTATAACCTTTCCCTAAGAAATAAAACACCCTTTTAAATGACGTACTTAAACATGATACTTGAAAGCCGATACTAAAGTTTTGGTAACCTAACTTCACAAACACAGTTCTAAAGGGATTAAATGTTGAAGAGCACTATAATATATTAAATCACATTATTATAAAGGTTTGTTACAATAGCCTATAAAGTATCTAGGAATATTAGACCTAGTAATAGAGAAAGGAAATACACAATCCCCATCACAAAGTAACTTATGAATAAGTAAATTTTGCAACGCCGCATTTGACAAGAAACCAAACGTCTAATCCAAGGGGAGAATTTGCGCAGCAGATTTGTTACCTTCTTATTATAACCAAATCTGTCTTCTCTCAATGTTTTGTACCTATATTGTAAGAAGGCATAAAAAAGTAATAGAATCCCTTGTTTTGTAATTACATAATAAAAAGTATTTATTATACCACTTAAAAGAACGTGGAGGCTCAGATATCCTCACCTATGTATCGGTACGTTCAGCAATGTTATGTGGGAAAATGTGAGGCTCTTTGAAGTAGTGTCTATACACAGCACTTCATTTAAAATTACTTTTTCTAATGTTCGGATATTTTCTCACAGATAGAAATTTGGTTATATTACATAGGTTTGAATACGTCCTGTGTATTTTCGTTTTAATTTTATATTTTCAATTGACAAAAAAAACATACATTATTACAATAAAATAAAACATATTCAATCTAAGACAACACATCCACTACTACTGTAAACATTTACCATATGTACATGTGAATTAATTAATTCTACAGCACGATGCATTACTATGACTTTACGTGATTTACTCTAAACCTTCCCGACCTTATTGCAAGCTAAAACAATGTGCGATTTATGCAGATTAAGTTGTATGCTTGTATTTAAATTTGTTCTAGTTACGTTCTAGTTTAACTGTAAAACTATGCAAATTATAACAAATAGGGGAAGCCGCAACCAAGAGCAATTATAATAGGCCTACAATCCGGTCATAAATATATTTCTCAATAATTAATGAAATTAAATATCAAATCTACGTTAATTAAATAAATCTACGTTAATATTTACGCAGTAAATAATTTGAGAATGAAAGTGTGTGAAAAAATTCAGAAAATTACATTTTGAAAGTTGAAGCTATTGATTTTTTATCCTGATACAAAGAGAAATGGACTCTAAGAGGTGATAAATATATTTCTCAATAATTAACGAAATTAATTATCAAATCTACGTTACTTAAATAAATCTACGTTAATATTTACGCAGTAAATAATTTGAGAATGAAAGTGTGTGAAAAAATTCAGAAAATTACATTTTGAAAATTGAAGCTATTGAAATTTTATCCTGATATAAAGAGATATGGACTCTATGACATATGTACTCAAATACATGTTTGGCGGACAGGTTAGATTAGGTAAGATATCTTATCTTGTGACGGGAACGTTACATTAGGATAGGTTTATAAAAGTCATATTTTTTTTGTGGTGGTGAGGTTGTGTTGTTAGGTTAAGTTGTCTGGTTGTGGTATGTTTTGCTTATAATGGGTTATGATTGGTTATCTTATGTTGAGGTGGTGATGTGAAATAAGGTTAGGGTCTGTACTGTTATCTTGTAGCGGTGTAGTTAGGTTAGGGTATATTAGCTTAACTTGTCGCGGTAAGTTTAGTTTAGGTCAGGCTAGCATAGGACATCTTATCTCGTGTAGGTGAGGTTAGATTAGGATGTGTAATATTATCTCAAAGAGGTGAGGTTTGGTTAGGGTATATTAGCTTAACTTGTCGCGGTAAGTTTAGTTTAGGTTAGGCTAGCATAGGATATCTTATCCAGTGTAGGTGAAGTTAGATTAAGATATGTAATATTATCTCAAAGAGGTGAGGTTAGGTTTGGGTATGTAATGTTGTCTCATAGAGGTGAGGTTAGGCTAGGCTAGCATAGGATATCTTTTCTCGTGTAGGTGAGGTTAGATTAGGATATGTAATGTTGTCTCATAGAGGTGAGGTTAGGTTAGGGTATATTAGCTTAACTTGTCGCGGTAAGTTTAGTTTAGGTTAGGCTAGCACAGGATATCTTATCTCGTGTAGGTGAGGTTAGATTAAGATATGTAATATTATCTCAAAGAGGTGAGTTTAGGTTAGGATATGTAATGTTGTCTCATAGAGGTGAGGTTAGGTTAGGCTAGCATAGGATACCTTATCTCGTGTAGGTGAGGTTAGATTAAGATATGTAATATTATTTCAAAGAGGTAAGGTTAGGTTGGGATATGTAATGTTTTCTCAAAGAGGTAAGGTTAGGTTAGGCTAGCATAGGATATCTTATCTCGTGTAGGTGAGGTTAGATTGGGATATGTAATGTTGTCTCATAGAGGTGAGGTTAGGTTAGGGTATATTAGCTTAACTTGTCGCGGTAAGTTAAACTCTCCGATTTTTTAGAGTTTTTCGATGAAATGGGGGTTTATGAAAGCCATTTACTAGACTTGATCAACCGTCATTAAATAAATATAAAATTTTATACAGGGTAAGGTTTATACAGAGTAATAGTAAATTACGCAACCCAGTTCCATCCAAACATTTTGCTTCAATTCGAATACCTGAAAAAATGTAATAAGTTCCCGCTTTATAATGATTTCATAGTTTGAACTTGAAAACATATTATTTCTTCTTCTTCTTTTTTATAATTACTATCCTGTCTGATTTCCAAAATGTGTCTAGTAATCTGTCATTCCATGGTTTAATCTTCACTCCATGGGAGCAATCTCTCTCTGTTTTTACTACTCTGTCTTCAGTTATTCTGCTTCGATTTAAATAGAGAATATTCCTCAGCAGTTTTTCAACTTGATGGCCCAACTTGCTGGGTGTGTCTATGCACCAATCCGTTGCCACATCCCTAGTCAGGTAATACCATTTACGCTCCTCCCCCTCTATCAGCGGTAAAAATAGCCATCAATTCTCGATTTCCCGTCCCACCCAATAAAACGTCCTGCCATTGCAGAATCCTCTCCTCTCCCCTCCAGCCCGAACCAAAAATGCCTTGATCCCATATTCCTACCCGCAGTCATTGTCGCGTGACAGACGCGAAAAAAAAGATTGAAAAGATAAAGCAGTCCCTTTATATTGTTTCAACATCAATATACCCTAAGCAGAGTGCCTGAAGATGGAGTGAAGATGGTGTGGTAAAAACAGCGAGAGATTGCTCGTTAAAAAGAACACAATTAGTACGAAGACCAAGAAATTCTGGAACGAAAGCTAACTAGGGACACTTTGGAAACCAGACAGGCTTATAATTATGTTTATAATATAATGCCTATATTAGAGAAGAAAAAGAAATAATATGTCAAGTTTAAACTATTATTACCTTATAGTGCTGGAATTTATTACATTTTTTCAGGTATTCGACTTGAAATAAAATATTTGAATAAAACTGGGCTGCGTAATTTAATGTTACACTGTATAAGCCTGACACTAAAGTTTCCTTTTTATTTAATGACGGTTGAGCAAGTCTAGTAAATGTTTGTAATAAACGCCCATTTCATCGAAACGTTCCCCTTAATCGTATTCATAAACACAACTAGCCATTTCATTAGTTAGAATTGTTTAAAAGAAAAATTATAGAATTAAAGAGTTTTACAACCATACAGGGAGTTTATATTTATTAAAGCACCGGTTATTTGTGTTGTGTTTCACTGTTTTTTCTTTTCATCACATACCCATCACTTTATTTGTGCTTCTTCACGCGAGACTCACATTTATATCCTTTAGATGCCGCTATTTTTTAAAACAAAAGGTTTGCTAGTTATCGTTAAAGTACAATGTAACATGATACATTTAATGGGATTTTCTGGGCATGATGATCTCCCGTTTCACACGCCATCTTAACATTATAAACTTTTTGAATAAACAAAAACATTACTCTCAAATTTATACCGCTCCTTTTCTTATAATATAAAGATTATAGATTTAATATTACTATTTAAAACAATGATGAATATGTAAACTGGAATATGAAGGAAACCTTTCTGAGCTGGATGTAAAATCACAGTCTAACCAATGCAATTGACAAATCATTTCAACTTTCTCATTCATGATTTTCACTATATATTTATCTGTTCGAACTTTTTGATTTTTATTTAGATTTAAGTTAGTTTTAGAAACGTCACACAAATTTACAAAATGCAGAATTGAAGGTTGAAAGATAAAATTACATTATCAAAAGTACTAAGGAATAAATATTTCTGACATTACGACTTATGAAATAAATGCACTTATAATTTCCCGTGTTTCCACATGGGCCTATGTGAACGCCATTGTCACATAAGGGAGGAGGTAACATGAGGGTGAATGGAAAATATTATTATCAAAATGATATCAGTAATATGATAGCAACATTAGCAATATTATTAACAAGAAGGTATGTAAAAATAAAGTACTATTATTGATTGGGGGGGGGTGGTTCGTCCTGCTGGCATAGTTTGACAACTACTTGAAAGTTTACAACAAACAAAATCAATACGACTAATGAATTTAATAAAACCAACTTCGTGGGATTACAGCTTACAACTACATGTGCATTAAGTTTAAAAAAATGCCTGGTGGGATATATACCTACTCTGGCACCAGTGAGCTAAATTTACAGAACTAATGTTCCCATATTATTTCATGCATTAAAATGTGGGTATAATACACAGGTTTTATTTTGTCTGAATATTTTCAACTAAACTATATATTGTTGATTGACAAAACAATAACAAATTACAGTAGCACAAACAATTTCGAACTAAATGACACATTCCCAACTATTGTAAACATTTGCCATATTTTCATGATTATTATTATAATAATGTTAACTTAATGCCCAAATCATTGCTATGACTTGACAGAATTTAATCTAAATATGGGCGAATAAGCTAAAAAAATGTTCAATTTATTCAGATTAAGCTGTAAGCTTGTATATAGTTTTATTGTAGTTACGTTCCAGTTTAGCTGTAAAACAATGGAACGCACCAATAGCGCATGGGGAAAAATGAGGAGTGTTATTAGGACTGTAAGAGGTGTGAATGTGGAGTATGAAAGAATTAGAAGATTATATATTGGGTTAAATGGTAGGGTATAGGAGTAGTAGTTGGTATGATTGCATGAGTGAGACTAATGTGTGAAAGTTGTTGAGTGGTCATTGGAGAGCATTGTTAGGGATGATAAAAGGTTACAGGAGTGGTCCTGTTAGATTTCTAGTTGGACAGGAGATTCATTATGATTAATCTAAACAAAAAAGATACTTTTTTATCGAATGAGAGAGTGTTTATAAAGATAGGAGTTAAGGAATTAAATCTAGATTTTGTGATGAAATTGTGGCAATACAGATGGGAGAATAGTAGTAAGTGTAGAGAAACTTATCAGTGGTGGGAGTCGGTTATGCAAAGGGTAAGGTACATCTGGCTAAACCCTGGCTACCACATAACTCAGTTTGTGAATGGGTATGGATGTTTCTCACCAAGTCTAAGAAGGTTTGAATGTGTAGAAAGTGAGATGGGTGAATGTGGTACGATTGAGACAAGTGAACATATGCTATTTAGCTGTCTTAGATGGGACCAAATACGCGATGAAGGTAAAACCAAGATAAGGGAGAAGGTGTTGGAATTTAGTAGGTAAGGGTTAGGGAGTTAATTTGGAATTCAGGATATTAGGGCGGTAAGTGGGGATACTATGAGTGAAAGGGAGAAAGATGAGTGGATGTGTGAGTTACCCGGTGGGTTCTTGGTCAGTGAGTAGGGAGTGTAGTCTGTGTTGATCACGGGAAACCAGGCGATTCGGAGTGTGACAATAATTCCCCCGTGTCTAATGAAGGGGAGATAAAGCCGAAGATGCTGTCCACGTGGGGCAGTCTTCAGGCCGATGACCCGTCAAGGGCTTATAGGTTGGACCACGGGATCGTGTGGGCCCACCATTGCCATTTCGGGTATAGTCTCACTAGTAGGAGACGGAGTAGTGGATGCGCTAGATATTAGGTAGTTCCCTTTCAAATTTTTTGTGTAGAATCGGTTGAGAATCTTAATGATCCAGTGCTGATCAGCAAGTTCTATATTCGGTTCGGTCTGTAGCGTTTAACACTGTTTGTTCCTCAACCGGAATTTTTTTTACATTACCGTTTTGATGAGCTAGCTATGAGTCACTGATCTTATCTAACAGCTTTATTTGTGTTAATCCCGTGACTAAGCGTTCAGCAGAGATGGAGGGGGTAAAGTGTCGCGCCACTATTCAATTAGGGCTCTCCTAACAGTGCGACTGTTTGTATCACAGATTTTAGCAGTAGGCCTTTATTTGGTGTTGATCAAACATATTCGATCAATTTTTGTTTCATACGCTCACAAAAAGTAATAACAATGTAATAATGGTATCAACATAAAATTCAGACGATGAAATGGATCACGAAACAGGAGATTTATTCAAACCAAACTTGATATCGTTCTAAAACTTATCAAAAAAAGAGTTTACGTAGTTCATAGAATAAAGAAGGACTAATCATTA